>SZWC01000101.1:490287-518167 GCA_023375785.1 Penium margaritaceum
TGTAGAACACAACACCAATGCACATGTGTAGAACACAACACCAATGCACATGTGTAGAACACAACACCAATGCACATGTGTAGAACACAACACCAATGCACATGTGTAGAACACAACACCAATGCACATGTGTAGAACACAACACACACACAATGACACAGAAATGCATGCATCCACAAACTACACAAAGCTGAACCATACACCTTTTCACACACCATACACCTTTTCACTCACCATACACCTTTTCACACACCATACACCTTTTCACACACCATACACCTTTTCACACACCATGCACCTTTTCACACACCATACACCTTTTCACACACCATGCACCTTTTCACACACCTTACACCTTTTCACACACCATACACCTTTTCACACACCATACACCTTTTCACACACCACACACCTTTTCACACACCATACACCTTTTCACACACCATACACCCTTTCACACACCATACACCTCTTCACACACCATACACCTTTTCACACACCATACACCTTTTCACACACCATACACCTTTTCACACACCACACACCTTTTCACACACCTTACACCTTTGCAGACACCCACAGATAGAAAAAAGCAAGTTTCCAAAGACCCCCCCCCCCTCCCCCCGCGGGTTTCATCCTCTTACAGAAACATAGCTAGAATCTCAGAGAACATGGCAGCCGGTTCGATAGAGAGAGCACTCGACAGACGATGTGGGCGTTGCTCATGGTGCACGCTTTGTCGGACGGAGTGAAATGGCCCATGGACCGGTGAACAGTGTTTGAATTCTTAGGACGCTTTGCAAAGCGTCATACAAATTCAAACAAAATGCCCCAAAGCATTCGGCAGAAGGGAGGAGGGAGGGAGCGAGGGTGGGGTGGTTGGTTCAGGGTGGGAGGGACTGCAAGGGTTGCAACCAGAAAGGGTTCTTCGGAGGAAGGGCTAGCCCTGAAGGATGGAGAGAGGGTTGCCACCCAGCAAGGTCAAACAGGCGTGGAAAATGCGTGGGAGTTTACAATCACCTTGGAATATGGAGAGGGTTGCGACCCAGAGAGGTCAAACAGGCGTGCACAATGTCTGGGAGTTTACAATCACCTTGGAAGATGGAGAGGGTTGCGACGGGGTCGATGGCGGATATGAGCGCGCCAAACATCATCGACTCGAGCAGCGGCGACTTGGACGTCATGTTGGCTATGTAGCCGTACGAGACGAGAGCGTAGGTGAGGAGGCCGTAGACGATGGCAGAGATGAGTGTGCCCACGACCGCAAACAGTGTGATCGTGGAGAAGTTCTTGAAGAAGTTCTGCAAAAGTTGACAGCAAGAAAAGATAAACATTCAAAAGCAGCGAGAACGTATGGTCGTGAGGAGCACTGGGCTCAGGGGACCTTGGCCCAGCGTGCATCCATTGCGGGCATGCATCCATTGCGGGCATGCATCCATTGCAGGCATGCATCCATTGCGGGCATGCATTCATTGCGGGCACGCATCCATTGCGGGCATGCATCCATTGCGGGCATGCATCCATTGCGGGCATGCATCCATTGCAGGCATGCCGATCCAATGCGCGGCCATCCGGCTCTACTGTGGCACGCATGCCCAGGCGAAGGCACCCTCCCTTGTCGAGGTGGCGCCGGTGGCTCAGAGGGGGCGGGTGCGGCGCGCCCCAGCGCTCTCCGGCTTGTGTGGGGTGGAGCATGTCTTTTCTGGCGCCTAGGCTGTGTGCATGCCCACTTCATTGTGTCGTAGGTAGGTGCGAACCATACCACGTGGTTGTGCCGGTCCATGGCGGCAGTGCATGCTCCCTTTCATTGAACAAGGCTCTTTCCAAAAAAAGAAAAAATTCCTCATCCTTCCTGAGAATTCTCATTTGCTTCCATACACACATCATGTCACTACACACATGCCTTACATAACACGTTTATGCTACAAGGGGGAAAAAAAGAGGAGGGAACTCTGAAGGTGCTGTGGTGGAGCAGAGGGTTTGCTTAAGGATATAAAGGCGAACGAGAGGGCAGGAGAAGGGGAGGGAGGGACAGGGACAGGGACAGGGACAGGGACAGGGACAGGGACAGGGACAGGGACAGGGAGAGACAGGGACAGGGAAAGGGAGAAGGAGAGGAAGAGGGAAAGGGAGGGATACAGATGGAGAGGGAGCGGGAGCGGGAGACGGGGGAGTGCGAAACACACACACACACACACACACACACACACACACCCACACACACACACACACACACACACACACACANCTTTTTCTTGAGGCCATAGCCGGCGTTGAAGATGATGATTGGCAGTAAGCCGTAGAAGAAGATTTCGGGCTTGAACGTGAAGAAGAGGTCCGACTTGAGCCATAGAGCAACACCTCCGAATAGCATCCCCAGCACAAGGGCAGCGGCTGCGTGCCGGGCAATGGACATAGGAGAACCAGAAAGAAAATACAGGACCAAAACAGCAAAGATTTTTATAGGGTTGAACTTCCAGTGGTGTTTATGGGTAAACGACAGAAAGCACGACGAACGACCAACGTCGTCTCTCCAGAGCGGGGTGAGAAGGATGTGCGTGGAATGCCTTGGGATGCAAGGAGGGAGGGAGTGGAAGCTCGCACATGATTCGAGGAAGTTCATCCAGCTGCACTTTTTTGACGTGTGGGCAGCGACGAGCACGCCCAGAAGGGAGGAGTAAGCCAAAGCAGGGGCACAGGATCAGGAGCAAGCCGAAGCAGGGGGGAGGGATCCAACAAGCACGTGACATGCGCCAGGACGTCAGAAGAGAGCACGCGCGTACATGATTCGGGGAAGTAGATCCAGCTGTACTTTTTGGACACGTAGGCGACGAGCATGCTAGTTCCGAGGAGGAAGGAGCATGCCAGAACGTTGCTGGAAGCTTCCTGGCCGCTCGCCAGAGACGAAAAACCGATCTCCCTCGGCGCCATTGCGAAAATATGTTTATTGGGTGTTGATTTTCACAGTGCAGGGATGGCTTTCACGCCACAGGGCTTGTCGCAGGCGTCGAGTGAGCAGTGACGTCACGGCCGCCCTGAAAGCACTCCGCGAACGATGACGGCCACCTACTCGACAGCCCGCCTTGGCAAAGCAGGAAAGGGAAAAGGTTAAATTCTGAAGATTAAAAAGCGCGTTTGCCGCTCGGGAAGCTTGGGGACGCCCTGCTCTCGGTCGTTCCCCCGTCACTTCCGCCGAGTGCCGACCATGGTTCCAAGCCTCTTTAGTTCGTGGAGGAGTCTTCTGTCCGCCCCAAACTCCAGTCTTCGATCACGCCAAGACCATGCGTCATCACCGCTGATACGCCCTCCCACTTCAGTCGCTTCTGCCACCTGCTTCTGCGACGTTCGGCGACGCGTGTTGCTGAGTCAGCAGCGAATTCCGGTCCTGTGCAAGCCTTCAGCACCACCTCGGGGATCAACCGAATGGCATGGCTGAGATGCTCCTAGTGCAACACATCAGGATCTTCAATGAAGAGGAATACTTCCCGCTTGTTTTCGGTATAATTTTTTGTCGCCTTCCAAAGGTCAGGCCGCCGAATGTGGCTAGGCCTTTTTCGGCTACAGTTCGAGCCACTACCGACGTTGAGTCTCAGCCACCGATTTTTCAACCCCAGCGAACATGTGGCCGCAAGATGTGGACCGATGAGTGTTCATACATCAAGGGCGACATTCTCACCGTGCGAGGGTCGTCATTTTCTCACTATGCATTCTCAAGAAGGGCCCCGCTACATCGCGGCCGCAGCAAAACGTAAGAAAACAATGACAAAGGTCGATTCGCCGAGCGATCTCTGCCGACCGTTGTGGGTTTCAGGAGCGACAAAATGTTCCTTACCTAAGCAGGGAAGAAATCTAGAGCCCTGACGAGATACTTTACGCTAAGGTCGTTTTAGGGTCGCTCACAGATTTCATTGTCCCATAATGGTAATCTAATCGGAATCGGGACTAAGCTAACTACGAAGAATCTGTTCTTGAATACATGACAACAAAAACGTGCTCTTCTGCTGCAGTTGTAGAACATAGAACTTGCCGTCAAGCTGACGCGCCTCGTGACTGCCGAGCGGTCCGATTTATGCTCAGCTACAGCTCAGATGCTTAGGGTCGTGAAAGAGCGCCTCATGAGAGTACAGGCAATCTTGAGCTGGCCTTCCTCACCAAACCTTTCTCATTAGGGTACACTTGCAGTATGCCCACTGTCGTCGCTATTCTCATTTTTCACAGAAAATGAATAGGACGGTCAATTTGACAGGAAAATACCTATAAAGTCCACTAAATGCCAAAAATACTTTTGAATACCAATTTCTATAACTAATCCTCCATATTTCCACCGAGCAATAAATCGTATGGGGAACAATGTAATTCTCCGCATACGTAATCCATCAAAATACTCTTGATGACATGGAAAGAAAACCTTATTCACTAACACCATCATAAAATAGGTCCCGTATGCTAATATTTTTCCTTTTTCCAAAACACATATGTCAAGAGTTAAAAACGACTTACATGCTCATTTTGCATATCTCATGCCACGTTTTTGTAATAAATGTATTGGTCTGCTATTCCTCAGGAATTAAAATGTAAAATACGGCCACCGTCAGATCACCAATTCCACGCTCGTTGCTTACGTTAGCTGCCCCCTCAATCTGCTGCTCTAGAATCTAAGTCTGGAAGCTTGGGGTTTGTTACTCAGAATCACACGCGCCACTATTTGCACCAGAAAGCAGCTAAAAACTGAAAGTGACTGATTAGGAATGAAGAATGAGCAACAATGGGAGACCCCTCCAAGTTCTAGCTCCCCCCCACTAGTGTAGAACTTGTTACTCAGTTAACCAGCCAATCAGAAAATAGTCCTAGACATATTTTCTAGCAAGCACGGTTTTCTCGCTGAACCCTGCCAGACACCCGACAGCCCAAAACCCGGGCGTCGTCCGTTTTGCCTGAAAACTGGACCATACCATAACACCGACGTTGCAAACATAGTCGTGCGGTCAAGATCAGCTGGAAAAATAGCAGCAAAGAGTTATGGCTGCCCGAACCCATGCAGTGCCTACAACAGTCAGAGACGCCAAGCAGGGCCACACAGCAGGAGACATGAACCCTAGGCATAGCACGACGATGCAGACGCAATGCCACATCCAGAAACAGAGTTGGGTGCATGGAAACATAATCTGCAGTGGCAGTGACCACAGGCGGCCCGACTGCCCAGGAGGCCTGCCGATGGAGTTGAGCGCATCGCCGGAGGGAGGAGACTCCAGCGAACGGTGCGTGGACCTCAGTGCGCGTCGGCTCCACCGAGCGACACGCCAGCAGCGTCGAGTCTCGCAGTCAGTAATATGCATGTACATGTACACAAGCCCGGAGGACACAACAGAGTACAATGAGATGCGCGAAAACAAACACTCCCCCATGACTCACAGGCGTAGTGCACATGTGCGGGCAAAGACACAGTCAACGACTAGACTCCCCCAGGCCACGCAAAGATGCAAGCAGGGACAAAGAGAACCACTCACGGGCGCACGCCGACCGAACTCACAACCTTCTTGAACGAGTCGCGCTTCAATGCCTTGGTCAAGAAGTCAACCAATTGTCGTGTTGTCTCAACCCACACGATGCTGATGCTGCCGTCATGCAGCAACAAACGCACATAGTGATACTCAACGTTGATGTGCCTTGTGCGTGTGTAATGCACGCCGTCATTGTTGGTGATGGCCATGGCACTCTCATTGTCACAATGCAATGTGATGGATGCGACATGCTGACGCTAGTTGGACAACAAACGACGTAGCTACACACTCTCACATGCGCGTGAGCCAAGATCAACATACTCAGCCTCAGCAGTGCTGCGTGCAATGCACCCCTGCTTCCCACTGCGCCAGGACATAGCTCTGCCGTCAATCAGAAAGATCCAACATGTGCGACTCTTACTGGACTGCCGACCCAGTCACAGTTGGTGTAGCCCAGCGCGACCACAGATGGCTGACGTCGGAACATGAGACCTCACCGAGGAGTCGAGACGACATAGCGCAGTACTCGGATCGCGGCCTCGTAGTGGACGTGACGCGGCTCCTAATAAAACCGGGTCAGGAGGTTGACGGCAAACGCGATGTCTGGGCGTCGTTGTCGCCAGGAACATTAGTGACCCGATGACTTGCAGGTACGTGGTCACGTCAACTGGCTCCCCCACAACAGCTGGGTCAGGACTCTTCAGCTTCAGCTAGCCATCGGGTGACATGGGTGAGGATGCGCTCGGTCCTTCGCAAAACGGGTGGACAGAGTCTGCACATAGGCGGCCGGGTGGATGTGCAGGACGCCCTGGGAGCGATCATGCTCGAGCTCCATGCCCAGGAAGACTTTGGCAAATATGAGATCCTTCATCTGGTAGGTGGCGTGCAGCAAGTCCTTAACACGTTGGATGGCAGCCGTCTCTAGCGACGCAATGAGGAGATCGACGAAGTAAACCAGAACAGCGACGAATGTCTGGCCTCACGGATTGACAAACAGTGCGGGGTCAGCATAGCTGCAGTGGAGCCCGCCCCGAAGGAGCGTGCTGCTGATTTCTTGGTTCCAACCCCGAGGCGACTGCTTCAGGCCATAGAGGGCCTTACGCAGTCGCCAGACTCTCCCAGTGCCTTCATCGAAGCCTGGGGGCTGCACCATGTAGAGCGCCTCACCCTCCAGTGAGCCATGGAGAAACGCGTTGCTCACATCCATATGATGCAGCTCCCACCCATCCTGGGCGACCAGGCTAAAGAGCGCCCGGCTAGTTGAGAGCCGGCCAACTGGGGTAAACATCTAATCGTAGTCGACCCCAGGAATCTGGGCAAACCCCTTGGCTGTAAGGCGGGCCTTGTACTTGTCCAAGGACCCGTCGGGCTTCCACTTGAGCCAAAAGACCCGCTTGGAGCCGATGGCCTTCCAACCTGGAGGAAGGTCAACGAGGTCGTACATATGGTGCTGTTGGATAGCAGCGAGCTCATCGGCGCATGCAGCGTCTAAATGTGCGGCCTTAAGAGAGGCTCGTGCCTCGCGTAGAGCGGCTGGGTCCTCCAGGCGTGCAATGGAACGGACTGAGAGAGCCTGTGCATCTTGAGCCCCGGGTGGGATGCGTGATAGTGCAGCCACGATAGCGTACCGATGCTCGTGATGAAGCATGGCGTAGTCCAGTCCGGAGCCCCGATGAAGGCATGCAATGATGGCCGAGGTGGTCAAGCCGAGGGCCTTGGTCCCAGGGTCCCCAATCACGACCGTGGGAGTGGAGGAGACACGTGGAGCCACGGGGGGTCGAGGTGCCATGGAGCGTGGTGCGACAGTCTGCGCGCTCACCGACGGTCTGGTTCAGAAGCTGCCGCCTGGGCCACGTGTGTAGCGTGGCAGGGCGGGAGATGGCACTGAGTCCGACGGGCCAATGGAGGCACACGGGGTTGCTGGTCCAGAGGGGCCCGCGGATACAACCGGGGCAGCTCGCCCGGATGGGCCAGCGGACGCGACTGGAGCTGCTGGTCCGTAAGGGCCAGCGGACAGAACTGGAGCTGCCGGCCCGGAGGGACCAGTGGACGCGACTTGGCCTGCCGGCCCTGAGGGACCGGAGGACGCGACTAGGGCTGTCGGCCCGGAGGGACTAGCGGACGCAATTGGGGCTACTGGCCTGGAGGGACTAGCGGACGAGTCTGGGGCTACCGGCCTGGAGGGGCCAATAGACGCGTCTGGGACTGCCGGCTTGGAGAGACCAACGGACGTGACTGGGGCCGTGGGCCCGCAAGGACCAGCAGGCACGACTGGGGCTGCCGGCTTAGAGGGACCAGTGGACACAACTGGGGCTGCCGGCTCAAAGGGACCAGCGGACGCAACTGGGGCTATTGGCCAGGAGGGACCTACAGACGTGAATGGGGCTGCCGGCTTAGAGGGACTGGGGGATGTGTCACCCGAAAGCGGGCAGGACGAAGGACGGACTCAATCCTCCACGCGGCGGGATAGACACGGACGAGCCGGAGCAAATGAGGTCATGAGGAAACAAGTCCTCGAAGAAGAGGGCATCCAGGGACTCAACGATGCAGTACCGGGAGGGATACCAGAAGCGCCATGCCTTGGACTGACAAGAGACACCGAGGAAGGTGCAGGGACGTCCGCAGGGGGTAAGCTTGCCACCCTGCTATGGGGCGGCCAGCCACACAATGACCACGCAGCCCAAGACGCGAGCCGGGCGGAGGTAAGCGTGCTAACCGCACCAATGCTTGTAAGGCGTGGACTGGCGGGGAAGGGGACCGTGGGGAATCTGGTTCCAGACCCAGGTCATGTTGGCCATGGCTTCAAAGTAGAAGCCATCCGAGAAACTAGACTCGACCCGCATGGTGAGGAAGGCGTCGGCCATGGTACGGTTCCATCGTTCGGAGACACCGTTCTGGGCGGGCGTGTAGGGCGCGGATGTCTCATGGTGGATGCCGCATGAGGCAAGAAAGGTCGTGGCCTCACCCATGTACTCACCACCGCGATCGGAGCGAAAGCGGCAAAGAGAGCGACCACACTCACGCTCTGCAAGGACAAGCCAGTCCTGGATGGTTCGGGCGACATCGCTCTTCTACCGAAGGCAGAAGACCCAACGGGAGCGAGAGTAGTCGTCAGTGAGGGTGAGGACATAGCGGGCGTGCTCGCTGACGGACTCGGTGGGGAGAGGGCCCATGACGTCCAAATGGACAAGGTCAAGAGGGGTAGACGCAAGGGCGGAAGACGAATGGTACGTGGATCGGTGCATCTTCCCCTGAGCGTAATCAATACACTCAGTGGGGCATGGGAGGGGGAAAGTCTCCGGGTCAAGGCCGTTGGCCGTCTGGGTGCGGAGCATGCTGTCTACGGCGGCAGAGTGGACGTGGCAAAGGCGGCGGTTCAAGAGGCAAGTGTGCGATGGAGAAAGCATGCTAGTGACAAACACATGGCCTGTGGCGGCCGACGAGGACGAGACGGAAGGGGAGGAGGAGGGACAGGGCACATGCCACAGGCTGCCAGGGGCGGTGGCGTGCAGTGCTACGAGACCAGACGGATGCAACGACACAGTGCCAACACCACGCGAGTGTACAAAGTCCATGCTCATGCGGTCAAGTGCAGTGACGGATAGGAGGCTGAGCTTAAGACCAGGGACGAAGAGGACATCGGTCAGAAAGACGTCATCGGCAGGACCACGGAAACAAACAACACCAACACCACGGACAGGCAACACCTGTCCGGAGCTCGTCCAGACACCGGAGACATCGCCTACAGGACCGAGCATACTGAAGGCCTCACGAGAGGTCGTCATGTTATGCGTGGCCCCGGAGTCGATGATCCAGGTGTCAACGGGATCCTGGACTGGGGTCGCCATATCGCTAACGGTCACATGGCAGCAAGCAAGGGACGCGGACGCGGTGGAAGGAGGCGCGAACCGAGACTGCCAATCGTCAAGCCACGCAATGTCGTCATAAGAAGGGGTAGAGGATACCATAGGAGACGATGAGATAGACGTGGAAAAAAGACACGACCGTAGGTCAGTCTCGGTCATGCAAGGCTGGGCACGAGAGCAGGAGGTGATGCAACTCGCACTTCCCGGGGGAGGAGGGTGCGTCAGGCCTAGTTGGAGCGCGATGAACTCCTCCAGCTGACGCTCACGGGAGGACGAGCTAGGAGTGTAGACCGAGTGTAGAGTGACGGCACCAGAGCCCGGGTAAGGGAGGGACAGCGCCGGTGATGAGAACGGAGGCGCCGACGGCTAAGGGTAGTACTGTTGCGGCGCGGGTGTCTGCGGGACCGGCGGCGCTGTCGGAGTGGCGCAACTACTGGACGAGGTCGAGGAGTCAGGGCCAGCGGCAGCGACGGTAGCACAGGTGAGACGGTACTCCCGCACGCGACGCATGGTGGCGATGACGCGCGCCTCGTCCGTCGGGAGAGGGCACATGTACCACCCGTGCACGGGCTGGCAGACCGAGCCACAACCGCTGGACCCGGCCAACGGCTGCTGCTGCTGCTGTTCTGGTGGACCTTTGCCTTTCTTTTTCCGGCTCTTCTTCTTCTTCCCTGAAAGCGATGAGGTAGCTTCGGCGGGGAAAGCAACAGCCACGGAGGCGACGGCAGGGGAGGCGACGGCAGGGGATGCAAGAGCCTATGTGCCATGGAGCTAGGACTCCAGACGAGCTTCCTCAATGCGGAGGAAGAGCTCGTATGCCCAGGGCATGAGGGTGCCCTGGGCCGCCATGGTGGAGAGGACGTGCTGGGGGTAGTGCACGAAGACGTCGCGTTCGCGTTGGTGGATCCGCGCTTGATGGTGAGGAGCGCGGTCAGAGGGGGTGGAGCAGATTTGTCGAGACCACGAAAGATGTCCTCCGCCCGCTACCAATAGGCAGTGACCGTCTCGGTCTCCTCCATGTGTAGGTTGTTGAACTCTCGGAGTAGACGGCGTGTCTCGGCGTTGCTGGACAGGCAATGGGGCCGGGTGAGGATGTGCCATGAGGCTGCAGGATCTGGGATGGCGCCAACGGTGAAGTCACCGAGGAAAGGCTCTAGGGCTAGGTGGGAAGCTGGAGGGGCGACTAGGACAAGGGCACGGACGGCATGACCAGCATCATATAGCTGGTCGGCCTGGGTGGGGTCATAAGGGAGGGTGTAGTATGCCCACAGGCCCTCACCTTGCGCCCAAATCCGGAAGCTGAGCTCCCAGCTCCGGAACTGCTCGCCGGCCTGAAGCGGCGGCGGCGCAAAGTCCTTCTACCTGCGGCCGGCGTCCAGAGTGGGGCCAAGGACGGAGGTCACTGTCTACCGTTGGCACTGAGTCTCCTGTTGTGCCAGGTAGTGCGTGGCGGTAGACACAGTTGGGTTGGCGTGCCCTCGAGGGATTAACGATGGCGGCGCACTGGTGACAGTCAAGGAGGCTCATGGCTATAGCGCCGCAAGCTGCTGCGTCAAGGCAGCGAGCGGTTGCTGAAGAGTAGCGTGGGGGCCAGGGTTGCTGCCAAAAACACCAGTGGGCTGCTGCTGCTGCTGTTGCTGCAGCTGCTGCTACTACTGCTGCTACTGCTGTTGCTGCTGCTGCTACTACTGTAGCAACTGCTGCTGCTGCTGTTACTGCTGCTGCTGCTGCTGATGGTTCTGCTCATGCTGCTGCTGCTACAACTGTTGCTGCTGCTACTGCTGCTGCTGCTGTTGCTGTTGTTGTAGTCACTGTAAGAAAGGGGGGCTAGGGTGTCCCCCAATTGAGGAGGACCCCTCCCCACCGGGGCTACCAGCCATGGTTTGGTGCCCCTTGGTTTTTTCCTTCTCTTTGTGTTGTTGATATCAGTAGTGGCTTGGGGCGGTGGGAGTTCTACTTATCCTTTGGTTGTCTTCCCCCTTCCCTTTCTCCCCTTTTTTTTGCTTTTTTTTTGTTAATGACGTCAGTAGTGACGTCAGTAGCGGGATGCTGACGTCAGCAGTGGCGGTTGATGGGGCCACTGCTGCGCCTCTTATTCTTGCTACTACTACTGCTACTATAGCCGTTACAGTTGCTGCTGTTGCTACTACTGCTACTACTGGTGCAACTGTTGGTGCTACTATCACTACAGCTACTGTTGTTGTTGATGCAGGTGCTTCTGCTGCTACTACTATTGTTGTTGCTGCTGCTGTTGCTACAGCAGTTGCTACTGCTACTACAACTGCGACTGCTACTTCTGCTATTGTTGCTGCGGCTATAGTTGCAACAGCAGCTTCTGCTGTGATTGCTACGGCTGCTCCGGCTGCTGCAGTAGCTAAGGTAGCTGCTACAGCCGCGGTAGAGAAGAAAATGGGGTGGGGGGATTTTTTTTCTTCGTTTGTCAGAGCGGGCAGTTGCCCGCTCTCTGTTGCGAGCAGCGGGCTGCTGCTCACTGGCAACAGCAAGCTGCTGCTCGCTGGTAGCAGTAGGTTGTTGCTCGCTGCTTGCTCTCTGCAAGCTACGATCAGCAGCAGTCGCTACTGGCTACTGCCAGCAACTGCTCGCTACTGCAGCTGGCTGCTACTACGACTCGCCCCTGTGGCTGCTGTAGCCAGTTGCTGCTGCAGCACGCTGCTGCAGCTGCTGCGTATTGCGACTGCTGCTCGCTGCTACTGTAGGCTGCTACTGTGGGCTGTTGGTGCGCGCTGCTGCTGCTGGTGCAGCTACTGCAAGCTACTATTGTAGGCTGCTGCTGCTGCGGGCTGCTGTTGCTGCGGGCTGCTGCGAGCTGCTGCCTCTGCATGCTGCTACTGCTAAACGCAGCTACTGCTGACTACTGCTGCCACTGCTCCCTACCGTTGCCTACGGCTGTCGCTGCTACAGGTTGCTATTACAGGTTGCTGCTGCTGCGTGCTGGTGCTAGTCACTGCACCAGGGTGACGTTGCAGCGTGCGTTGTCGCCCGCAGGTTTTGTATGCGACCTGCCGCACACCTCCTCGCGTCACGTGTGGGGGTCTGTGCTGCCGAAAACATTTCAGCAGCATTTCCCCTGGCCCAGTGGCCGTGGGAAAAAATCTGACGCCGCCAGCAGGTGGGTCAATGTTGCCGGAAAAAATCCGGTAGCATTTCCCCCGCACTAGTGCATATGGGGGTCCACCGGTGTTGTCCAGCACCTGTACGCCAGTCTTCTGCTGCTACTGCTACGCTCTGGCTCTGATATCAAGTTGGAAAACCTAGGCAGCAGGTTTGGGCAGCAGCGTTGTTGATGCAGTGTCCGGGCTTCCATACTCGTTGCTTCAGTCAGCTGCCCCCTCAGTCTGCTGCTGTAGAGTCTAAGTCTGGAAGCTCTGGATTTGTTACTCAAAAACGCGCGCGCCAGTGTTAGCGCCATAAAGCAGCTGAAAACTGAAAGTGACTGATTGGGAATGAAGAATGAACAACAATGGGAGACCCCTCCAAGTTCTAGTTCCCCCCCCACTAGTGTAGAACTTGTTACTCAGCTAACCAGCCAATCAGAAAATAGTCATTGACCTATTTTCTGGCAGGGAGAGTTTTCTCGTTGAGACGCCAGACGCTCGACAGCCTAAAACCCGGACGTCGTCCGTTTTGCCTGAAAACTGCACCATACCATAATACCGACGCTGCAAACGCAGTCGTGTGGTCATAATCACCTAGAAGAATAGCAGCAAATAGTTATGGCTGCCCGAACCCGGGCAGTGCCTACGACAGTCAGTGACGCCAAGCAGGGCCACATAGCAGGAGACATGGACCCTAGGCATAGCATGACGATGCAGACGCAATGCCACAACCAGAAACAGACCTGGGTGCCTGGAAACAACATCTGTAGTGGTAGTGACCGCCGACGGCCCGACCGCCGAGGATGCCTGCCAATGGAGCTGAGCGCTTCGCCAGAGGGAGGAGGCTCTAGCGAACGATGCGTGGACCTCAGTGCGCGTCGGCTCCACCGAGCGACACTCGAGCAGCGTTGAGTCTTGTCATCAGTCATCTGCACGCCGATGTACACAAGCCAGGAGGACACAATTGAGTGCAATGAGATGCGCGTAAACCAACACCGACAGGCTGGTTGGCGGCAGTGAGCCAGCCCATCGACTCCCTGTTTGGCTAGTCCTCGTCGGAAAATGCCAACGAGGACTATCGAGCTGTCGACTGAACGAGGTCCAATCGACAGCTCGCCATTTTTTTGTGCTCTTTTCATGTTGACGACATCGACATGAGACATATGTCCAAAACAAATTGACGTCAACGTCGATTCGGCGTCCATTTTCGCGCTACAAGAATAGACGCATAATCGACATAAAAAATATTTTGTGTTTGCGAGAGATTTGAAGAAAATAATGCGTCCCTCAATTCTTTTTCACATTGTAGCAAACTGACGTGAAAATTTTTAAGTGAACAGGATGATTTCGCTCGTTAACGTAACGAACGTGCACAACAGTCGTCAAACGTTTCAGTAGACCAAAGGCCACAAGGCCCATTCAAGGGGCTTTTTGCTCGTTCGCGTTGGGAACGAGCACATAATGCGACCGTGGACATCCACGGTCGCGTGATTGTGATGTACATAAAAGACCAGCGGTCGATGTCCAACGATGAAATGAAAAAGAATTATGAAGTGGAAATAAATCATATCCCCAGTGTTTTATGTGCCGAAAACGCGAGTAATGGTCAGTAAAATAGAGATAACAGGAAACTCGTCACATAAGGAACAAAAAACATAGGATGGATGAAAATATCTCGTGGAACCAATGAAAAGTATATATTAATACTTCGGATATCCACAGTAGTTGAACTACTTCGTATGGAACCGGTGTACTGTGAGTTTCTTTGCATTAGTGGGTGCCGCATGCATGATCTCAGGCGCTTCGAGAAAGGTAGGTACAGTACGCATCTTTTGTGTAAAGTGAGTACCGTGTCAAAAATGTACGAGAAATGGTTAAGAGAAAATTCGGAGGCCCACATGGTGGGTATATCGGAATTAGGCTGTTCTCATTAGGGCGGAGTGACTATACACCCCTAGTTTTGCACAATAAGCCCCATCCGCCCCTTCGTCGGAACAAGAAGCCCCGTCCGCCCCTCTGTTGGAACGATAAGCCTCATCCGCCCCTCCGTCAGAACGATAAGCCGGATCTGTCCCACCGTCGGAGCGATAAGCCCGATCCGGCCTCCGCTAGCACGATAAGCCTCATTCGCCCCTACCCCTGGACAATAAGCCCCATATACCCCTCGAAATTTTGGAATGCGTAATGTGACGGTATATTGTTCATTTTTTGACGAATAGGGGTGATGTAACGAAACGGACGGAATCCTTGGCCAACTAGGCCAAAACCGTGGTGCTTGAGGGTCTCCGACCCTCAAGCCAGCCCGTCCGCCCGCCCACAGGCCAGGGACCCCGTGCAAGCCACGTCGGACTGGCCGCGCGCTACAGGTGACCTGGTGTTATTGTTTCACTGTTCACATAATTTGCTCTTCGTTTCGTACAACCATGCGTCATGCATGTACTTGAGTCTTACGGTTCAATATGACGGTGACAATGGTAGTATTTTGGGACTTAAAAATGTTTGGTTGAGCTTACTTCGTGTGCTCCTTTGTTGGGGGGGTGCTTTGATTGTTCAGATGTTTGAATTACATCGGGTTTCTGTCATTCCACAGACCACGTTTGCATGGTCGTCATATCAGCATATGTAGTATCCTTGTCACATCAAAAAATTCCGTGCGCCATCCTCGGCCGTGAGCCGGTAAGGTTCATGCACTGGCATCCAAACGTGTTGCCGAGCCTAAGAGATATCAGGCAAGCTCAGCAAGTGGTCAGCGGGCCTGTTATAGTGCACCGCTAAACGATATGACAGGTGTCCGTGTTGCAACTTCCCGGCACACCATGAAGAGCTACTACGCACATACTGCTGTGACATCCTTTCAACCGCCATTCGCCATGGGCATGCAGGAGGGTACCCGAAAGCATGGTGAAATAGTTGTTGCCGCCGGATGACTTAGACATGCACTACAGTAGCAGAGTTTGTACCATGAAACGCATCGGCACACAGTGTTGTCATCCTACGCTTCCACCTACCCTTGGATGGTCCGCCAGTTGCACGCCATGTTTTGGCAGGGTCCCGCTTTAGTTTGATCTAGTGTCATTCAGTCTCGCACGATCGTTGTTCACACCGTCTCCGCTCCCTCGACCCATGTTGTTTGAGCAGCTGCCTCCTTCGTCAAACCGCGTTGGTGGACGACCAAGCCGTAGGGGACACTAGTAAGCCTGACTAGGAGGGTAGATCGGATAAATAGCAAGCTATTTTGTGGCCAAAATACCCCCTGTTTTGGATGGCTTTCCAAAACCACAGGTGGCATGTTGCCATGCAACCAAGTCCCGACAAGAATGCTCCTCGGCCTGCTCAGGTTCATGCACCGCGCTGGTACCCCGGTAACCCATCGCCGAGCGACCCATCAGGCGTGTTTGAAGATGTCATGTTTTGGTTGACTAGGGATTGGGCAGATGACAAGTGGGCCCAGCAGTTGGACGAGGCTGATGGCCTTCCACGGAACAAACTCCCGGATGAACCATCCCATGCTCCCGGGTTCTCCGATGTCCGGGAAGCCGGACCCGTTAGGTTTAGCATGGGGCGCTGTCGCGTCCTGTCCGTCCCCCATGGCCACCTCGGTAATGCTCACGTTGTGTCCATGACGTTTCCTGTGTCTCCTTTCCTTAAGAAGAAGCAGACTGTATCGATGGAAGGACAGATTCGTAACCTTGTTTTTGCAAGTACACATTTGTAAACCCGAAATCTTTCCTGTCATGTTTTGCTGAACTGCCATGGACAGGCAATTCAGACGATGAACCATGTCACAGCCTGAAGAAGCAGAAGGGGATGCCCAAAGAGCCGGAGGAGGGCATGTTCTTCGACAACATGGACGTCGCTCGGGCGTCTGTGGAGGACTTTGCGATTGACAACCGCTTCGGTCTGAAGTGGGTGCGTAGTGAGCCTCCCACATTCCATGTCACGTGCTCTGAGGCAAGGAAGAAGGGTTGTACGTTGCTCCTCCGGGCTCGTGTTACAAGTAAGTTTGGCCACGTCACGGTGCTCCACTACGCCGACGGACACAAGTGTGTCCCTGCGATTGGTCGCAGTAATCCGGCGCGTCAGAAGGGGTGGGTGGCCCGCAAAAAATCAGAGGCCCTACAGCGCGACCCCACGGCTTCAACAGCGACAATGCGGCAAGAACTCCACGAAAGGACCAGCATCAACATTACCAACAACACGCTCTACTGCACAAAGACACGGGCTCAATGAAACCTCACGGGCAAGAAGACAAACACGTGGAGCCTCTTTCTGTTCTACGTAAATGAGGTTTGTACACAATTGTAGTTCTTTGCCGTTGCAATTTGGTTGTACTGTACATTTCACATGTATTCACATGCATATGTCCATGTGCTGCTTGCAGCTGAGACGCGTGGACCCAGGTATACAAGCGATCGCGCACAAGGACAGGAACGGTGCCTTTCTGTGGGCATTTGTTGCTCTAGGTGCTGCCAGGATCGGCTTCCAACATAGTCGCCGGATTTTTATGATGGATGCCACATTTCTCAAAACCGGCACAGGCAAGTTCTCCTGCTTGCCCAATTTTTTTACGCCAATGACCATGCTGTTCCCATGGCGTGGGCATTGGCGCCGACTGAGGATGAGAAGGGCTGGTCTTTTTTTTGCGCACAGTTAGCGCTAACAGTAGCTGCACTTGCAATAGTAGCTATAGCAGCAGCTATAGTAGTAGTTACAATAACAGCATCTTCAATGAATGCATCAACTGCTGCATTTACATCGATACTTGGAGTAGTAACTACATCAACTACAGCTACAATCTCGGTAGTAGCAATAGCTACGATAGCAGGAGTAGCAGTGACAACAGTTGTATTCTCATCGGTAGCTCTAGTAGCAGCTGGATTCACAACAATACAACAGTTGCAGCTGCAGTAGTCATAGTAGCAATGGTCACCGCGGCTGGCCAAGCTTGTTAGTTGGTGAGATGCTGCCTTACAGCTTCTTGAGTGTGCCTGATGACGGGCTCAGTTGAGGGCCTCGTTGACTGAGCCCATCAACTAAGGATGGGAAGGTATTGAGGAGATCGGAGCAGATGTGACCGAACCTTTTGGTAGCTTTGGAAAGGACTACACTAGTAGTGTAAAGAAGGATGGACCCGTGGGCTGGACCTATGATGGAGGGATGTAGGAGGAAGAAGGCTGCCCAAAGACTGTAGGGTAACATGGTGGCAGAAGCCAACGCTACCCTGGGTGGGGTACAACCACCGCCAAAGAGACTAGCAAGGAAGCCTTCTCACGCATCATGACCGTCAAGGACATGACGCTGGTGGTTTCCCACCACATGAGGTCAGACTCCCACGTGTGAGGGTCTCGACTAAAGAGGAAGGGGATAAACAAGGGATGCATTGTCTCCCGCGACCATGAGACAAATCATTGAATGCCCGGGTCTCAACCACGTGCAAAGAAAGAGGAGAGAAATTAAAAAAACAAAGACAAAAATGAAAAGAAACTGTAACGGGTCACAACCACCAGCTCCTGCACCTAGGTCATCGTCACAGTTTGCTGAATGGCATCCAAAGCTCGCTCGAGGGGTTTTCCCCTCTGCGTCACTATGGGGCAATTGTCATCAACGACCCTGTGTAGGGAGACTTGAATAATTCAAGTCTCTGGCGGCCCATTTTTGTTTTTACCTCACCCCCTTGTTTTGGGTCTGAGATGAGGGGTTATTACCTAAAAATCGTGAGTTTGTACAAGTTTTCTGGTTTTAAAACTGCAGTTTGTCCTAAACAAGATCGAGTTTTTTTTTACGCGTCGGCGCGAAATCGTCATGTGCAAGGCACGATCGGCAGTTTTGTGCCGACTTTTCTCGTGTGCTTCCCTCGCTCCTCGCTCTCACCCTCGCTCGCTTGAAGGGAGGGAGAGGTGCGACAAGGACAAGAGGCCACAAGGCCTCACCCTTGAGGCCCTCGCGACCCTTGAGCCGCCGATCGGACTGAGGCCATGATCGGTGGCTAGTGGTTGGCTGGCTGGCGGTAGGCTCATCACTTGGCCAGCTGCCGGCAGTCCAGCCGGCCAGTCGCCAGCTGGTCGGCGGCCAGCAAAGTGCTGGCCATCGGCCAGCCTCCACTGACAAGAGGGTTGGTCTGCAACCACCCCTCTCTTCAGCAAGGAGGGAGGGCCAAACCGGCCCTCCCACTACATTCCTCCCCACTTTCATGAACAGTCTCAGTTCATGAACAACAAGCGGGACTATTAGATGGTGAGTCATCAACATTGTGAAAGAAAAATAATAATTCTAATCGCCAGCTAAACATGAACACGTGCCTAGCATTTGGGAGGAGGCCGCTAGCCGGCTAACGGCACGGCTAGCGGCATCCTCCCTTTTGGCTGGAGAGTCAGTGCGACAACCATGTTGAGCGTCCCCAACCTCCTCTGGTTGCAGTCCATGAATGCCGTCCTGTAGCAATGATGTTCACCCTTTTCCACGTGAAGGTGGTTTCCCCTTACATGCGTCGATCTGTGCAAGCTTCCTGCTCGTTCCAATACTTGTGGACCACCCGTATGGACAAACACGATTTGGGCTCCCATGAGTTATGTTCAGGTTCACACCCGGTATACACTCCGTGAACAAGGTATACACTGACATTTCGCTGCCGAAGAGTATGATCTTGGTGATGAAGTAGGCAAAGAACTTTGTATTGGTCGTCGACAGCAAGGACTGCCAGTGGTGGATGAATTGTTCCCTCTACAATGCATGGAGCCAATAGGCTCACATGAAACACGTTATGTATCTTCATACAAGGCGGAAGTAGCAATCAGTATGCCACCGGCCCGATGCGTACAACGATGGGAAACGACCGAATCCACTTTTGTAGAAGTTTTCGTGCCCCTGACGACTTGAGCAGAAGGTTCTTAATGCTAAGCAGAACTTTGTCACTAATGTCAAACGAGACCTCACGGCGAATTTTGTTGGCATATGCCTTTTGTCGTTGCTGAGCAGCTTGAAGGTGACACTTCACCTCTTATAACAAGGAATCTATGCGCTCAGCAAAGGCTTGAGCAAAAGGAACCTATCCTCTTGTACTCTTACTCCTCACCAATAAAGAGGGGACCACTTGATGCAGAGCACTGTTCAACACAAACGGTATGAACTATGAGGACTCGTTCATTGATTCAAACACAACAAACTCTGTCGGTGCTAGGAACTTGTCCTAGTCATTCATGGCAGGGTCCATGTACATGTGGAGCATTTTTTCTAGAGTGCGGTTTGTGAGCTCTACTTTTCTATCAGTTTGAAGGAGAAACGTTCTTGAAATCTCCGACTCGCTATCGAAGTACTCGTGCACCTTTTCCCAAAACTTACTAGCAAGTTTTTGATCTTGATTGGAGATCATGCGCAACAACAAGATGTGGTACTGTACGAAATCCTCAAAGATTAGACAAGTGATCTCCTCTGCGTTCACATCAGCGGTTGTAGGAATGAATTGTGTCATTTTTTCAGAAGATCCACAGCCACCAGTTTTGCATCGTGGCCATGGGTCGTGTCTGGAAGGCCAATAATGAAGTCCACGCTGACGTACTCCCATGGAGTCCAAAGAATGGGATGTTGTAGGAGCAGTCTAGTAGGCTTCTTGTTACTAGCTGTATTCCGAAGACATGGGTCACATTTCATGCAATACTTGTGGAAATTGACAGTGCATCGTGGCCACCAATAGTGGTCTGAGAGTGCCTGTCCGGTGTTTCAAGGTCCCACATGACCTGCAACCGGCGGGTCATGGAACTGGGAGATAATCTTCACTCAAAGGTCTCCTGAGTCAGGCATAACAACTTGTTTTCCAATAGATTCGTGCGTGTTCCACCAATCTATACTTGGCTAGGTTTTGAGAATCTTGAAACCAATAGTCCACACAGTATCTCATCCGGATTCTCTTCGCAAACCCGTTGTAGTGGATAATCTCTCGAGGTGGTTGCCGCACGAGTGCAGGGGGCTCTCATGTTTGTACGATTGCTATCGCAATGGCCAAAAATACCCACTGACCTTGGCGGTTGCTTTAATCTCCACTTACTTCCGGCTTAATGGATCGGCCACGTTGTTGCGTCCTAGACGATATTCCCATGTGAATGAGAATTGGCTCTGGTATTCGCTCCAACACGCCTGTCGTCTTGACAGGTTTGGTTGTGTTTGGAAAAACACCAATGGGTTATGGTCCGTCACGATCGTCACATCCCCTTCAGCACCCTCGAGGTAGCATCACCACACCTTGAAAGCGTGTAGTACTACAAGGAGCTCTTTATATCACGTTTCTGCAGGGATGAGCTTCCGGCAATCATATGCAACTGGGTGACCGTTTTGCATGAGGACAACTCCGCGTCCTACTGCCAATGCATCACACAAAACCTCTCACAGATGCGATGGATTTGGAAGAGCTAGTACAGGTGCCATGGATACGAGCTCTTTGACTTCAGGAAAGAAGTTATTGTAATCAGATGTCCATTCCCAACGTACGTGCTATCGCGTGAGATTGGTTACAAGTGCTACAAGGGTAAAAACTCATTGCATAAACTGTCGAAAATAGTTTGCAACGCCGAGGAACGACCGAATTCGCCCAATGTATTCCGGGCATGGCCAATCCACCACAGCTTGGACCATTTGTGGGTCGACACGGATACCGTCCTTGCCAACGTTGTATCCAAGGTATTTGAGCTCATCTTGTGCAAACTTGCACTTGCCCACTTTTGAATAGAACTTCTGTTCCAGAAGGATTACGAGAACTTCGCGCAAATGTTCCATGTGCTCTTCCACGCATTTAGAGAAAACCATGATGTCGTCCAGGTAAACCAAGACAAAATGACCGAATTGCTAGGCAAATATTTTGTTCATTGGAAAGTTGCCAGGGAATTTGTAAGCCTGTAGCATAACACTTAGAACTGATAGTGTTCCATGTATGTTCGAAACGCGGTTTTGGGCACATCCACTTATGTGATGCAAATTTGATGGTACCCTTGAGACAAATCCAAGGAAGAAAAAACCTTTGCCCCTTGGAGTTGGTCAAACAGGTCCTCAATCATCGGTAAGGAGAATCGATTTTTCACCATCAGCTTGTTCAATGCCCAGTTGTCCATGCACATGCGTAAACCACCGTCATTCATTTTCACAAAAAGGATCGGCGCACCGTATGGAGAGCTACTTGGCTGGATCCCACCTTTTGCAAGGTTCTCTTTGACTTGGCATTCGGCCTCTTGCCTTTCCAGTGGACTAAGGGGGTACATGGGTATGAACAAAGGAGTCGCCTTTGGTTATAGCGGAATCGTGTGGCCCATGTGTCGTTCCGGCGGTACCCCAACCAGTGGGTCTTGGGATACATCCAAGAACTCTGCCAATAGAGATTTGATCTCTTGTGGCGTGTCTTCCTTCATGATGTTCTCCAATTTTTTTATCTGGGCCAGGAAGTATCAACAACCTTGTTGAATACGTCTCTTGACTTACATCGCAGACAAGCTGGCATGGACTTTTAGTTGGGTTGGTGACAATTCCGTACTTGGAATCATTGTAAAGCGACATTTTGCTTTTCAGAGGATCAAACACTTTGATTCAAAGCACACTTGATCCTTGTTTTCACAGAGCTTGGGATCGCCTAGCACCACATCAAACGGGTCAAGAAGGTTAAGTACCCTCAACGTGATACTCTGTGTCTACCATTAAATTCAAATTTTTGCTTTACAAGTACCGATCACGAGCACCGTACGGTTATCACTGACAACAACTGCGCCATTTGATGGCTCATACTTTAGGCCAACCTGTCGAGTAAATCCAAGGCTCACGAAGGAGTCATCTCCTCCGGTGTTAGCAAGTACGTTCACAGGAGCACCAACTAGGTTTCCTTCGAACTACATCGTCATGCTGCCCTCACTCTTCCGAGTGAATTGGCTCAACGATGGAAAACTGAATTTGTGATAAATACGATATCTAAACAACAAACTTCGTTACTCCCATGATTCACCTACTTGAGTCTACATCTTATGGGCATGTGTAAACTATTCTAGCATCTTTTATTCTTTTAATTTGATTGGGTCAAAGTCGTTGACCAAAGGTATAGTGGACATGACTGAGCTCATCGCTTTGAAAGTGTCTGCTTCAATTACTGTATCACACAACTCCTACAGTGGTTGGTGTTGCCACCACTGAGCATATTGAATCACGCATCTCCCCCAAGGATGCAAGATTTAGTGGGCAATGACGGTCAACAAGTGTAGAATGAGGTTGAACAAGAGGGGAGAAAACAACAGAGATATTTGAACTCGTAAAAAACCCATCCTCATCTGAAAACATGAACCCCCACTCCTGATCTAGTTTCACCCCTGAGTGGTAGCCACTAATGTCACTCAAGGGTGGGGAAAATCTGCACCACGGCCATATCTGCTTCCATGGCTGGGTCCATTGCCGCGACCACGTCCCTGTCCACGGCCTTGTCCACGGCCTTGTCCGTGGCCTCTTGCTATAACATCCCCAAGAGATACTGTTGCTTTGGCTAGCGCCGCAGCCTCTTGTCCACCACTAGAAGCCACTGGAAAACGAGTCCTAAGGTGGCCCGGCTGCATGCAGTTGTGGCAGAGTCTATCACTAAAGGATGTGTTTTAATGCTCACTCGCCGCCTGCATCTCGTCATTGTCTCGGCTACAGTTGTGGTTTGGGTTCTCGTGCCCGCGAGTCTTCTTCACTAGAGGGTTTGCAGGCTACTTGCCCTTGGCCCCGCCCCACTGCCCAGCTACTCCTCCAACCCCTGTAGTGCCCATGCGCATGTCACAGCCTGGCTATGCACGCCCGTTCAGCCATGAGTCTGAGTAGTGTTCCAGGTTCGTCAAATACACTTCACGCATGTAGTCTCACAACACCCTCCTGCTTGTCCAAGCCTGCCCGGTTGCCGTTGTGGTGATCTTGTCCTTCAACTTCTTAGTGGCAAGACCGTCACGCAAGTACTTCAATAGCATGCAATCCAAGTACTTGAAGGTCTGAGTCCCATCGCCCTCGTTGAAGCTTTTGGCTTCCTCCACGAGTGCCGTGAACTCGCTCAATTAGGCTTGGAGCGAGCTACCTAGCTGCATGTAGTCCTTGATTTTGTGGAAGGCGCGCTGTGTCTCCTCACGATGGTTGCATGTCTTCCACATGATTGTGCAAAAGGCCTCCCACGGCATGGGCTGCCAATTGAGGTGCGGCTGCTATGTACCCCACTTCCTGACCTCATACTTGAAGAGCTTTTCTTCAAGCCGAGTCGTGACAAGGTCGTCCTACTGACTGAGTTGAGCCTTGTGGAGACGTAGAACATGCTCCATGTGATTTATCCTATCGGTCAGCTCCACGTCCTTTCCAAAGATCTCCACACTGGGAAGGAAGGACGTGTTCATGACCGGCCCCAAAGTTGTCGATGTAGGCAAGTCGTCGATGCCACCGGCAATGGCATCAACAGTTGCGGCACGCTGCGCTTGCTTTTGCATCCACACCTAGGTCACGCTCTACAACGCCTTGTCAAGGCAGTTACATCAACGGCTTGCCTCATGAGCAACGAGACGCTGTAGCTGGCGATCACGGTCCAGGTTCGTGATGCTCTGCTTGACCTGGGACATCAGGTTGGTGAATGCAATCTTCAGCTCTGATAACTTCATAGCATCGGCGATAGCCTCCGTTGCCTTGCGTTGTCCATGCACCTTTACCCACTGTTGGAAGGTACGATTCGCGTACACGCCTCGAAGAAGTCCCACCTTCCAGAGGAGGCTATTGTCCGCGATGAAGCTCTAGTGGGCACTGTCGTACCCTATTACGGCCACATCATGGGAAGGGGGGTCCGTCCCCAGTCCTCCGAGTGGTGTTGTGCCTCCACCGTCGGTGGTGATCTTGAGTCAGCTTGCGGCCTCAGTAGTATATTTAGCAAGCCTACGGCGGTCATTGCAAATTTCCTTTGTGGTGACGTCTTCCGGTTTGTTCTCACGGAAACCTCCCGCATGGCTGCTTTTAGCACCTTAGCTACTCTTGGTAGCCTCGCTACTGTCGCCAGCTTCAGGCAATACGATGAGCGATTTTCCGTTTTTGAGCGATCGGCTTGAGTTCACTACACAAAGATGGCAATGATTGTGATTCTCATCGCCTTTTCCATTGTCAGCGTCGTGCTCTTTGTCAGGATCCACGCCCGGATGGTCTTCCTCGAGCGAGTCGTCCATCGCGTGGGGTCACCCACGTGCACGTTGACGTGCGCGTCGAGCACCTTTTGGGATTTGGCACGCTTCTTGGTGTTGCCAAGGTTGGCGTTGGTTGCCTTCGCCAATAGAGTTGCCTTTGTTTTAGCAAATGTGCTCGCGACGCCGGCTCCCAAAACTTGAAGTTCGCCAAGGGCGTGTGGTGAAGTTGTCACCAGCTTTCCCTTGTTGGTCTTTGACGGTCCAGCACTTGCCATCTCTTCGTCCGTGAAACTAGTACGTGAATATCGTTTTGAGGATAACCCCACAACTTTGTGGAGGAATCGCGTCCTGAAGACTCTTTCTCACAATCGGTGAGGCAATCATAAATTTTATTTATTTTTTCCTAGGCCGCCACGTCAGCACAAGGGCGTGGATTTTGAAACTTGTCTTCCTAAGCCGTGAGTCATGGCGATTGGAAAACACTAGTACCTGGGAAAACAGAAAACTACTACAGAAGGAAATGATAAAGCAAGTCCATATCCCTCACAAAACAAGTGCAAAGAGTAGGAGAGAATTTCTATTAATTCCTAACAGCTCTTTCAACTCCTTTCCACTTGTCTTCTTCTGGTCTTCTTGTCTTCCTTGGCCTCCTCTTTAACTCTTTAACGCCTCTTATGTTCTTTGGCGGCTCCCTTGTGCCCCTCGATGATAGGGAGACCTCCAACAAAAAAATCCTTGGACCTTCTTTTCCTTCTTTTTCTTCTTGGCATCTCACATTGTGAGAGCCTATGGTTTTGAAAAAAGGTGCTTCCCCAATTTTTGGTTTAAGGGGTTTTGAAGGAGAGTTAAAAATGGGGAAGATTTGGTGGTTCTTGGAGGTGGGAACTCCCGAACCCATCCCATAAAATTCCTCCTAGTCCCCTAGAGGCGAGTAGGGACTGGAAAGAAGAAGTTATACCACATAGAGCAGTTTTCCAACTCTCCAACGCACTTAACGGTGCTTCACTCTGTGAAGTGTAGATACCGTAGTCCCTTGTGGAATTTCTGCTGCTGCTTGTAGCTACCGGTTGCATTTTATGCATGACGTAGCCACCGTTTCCGTCGAACCCTTGGTCGCGGGGGTCGTCTGGCTTTGAGAACCACTGTTTCGGGTTGGACCTCCATCTCCTACACTTACGTCACCGTCGGAGTTTGCAGAATGGCATCGAGAGCTTGCTCGAGGAATTTTACCATCCACGTCACTCTAGGGGAATTGTCATCAATGGCCCTGTGCATGGTGACTTGAATAATTCAAGTCTCTAGAGGCCAATTTCCGATTTTACCTCACCCCCTTGTTTTGGGTCCAAAATGAGGGGGTATAATCTGAAACTTGTGGATTCGCACGAGTTTTCTGGTTTTGAAACTCATCTTTCACCCTAAACAAACTCAAGTTTCATTTTGTATGCGTCAGCGCAAAATCGTCGCGTGCGAGGCACAATCGACGGTTTTACACCGACTTTTCTCATGCGCTCCCCTCGCTCCTCGCTCTCACCCTCGCTCCCCCTATCCCTCATCCTCGCTCGCTCACTTCTAAGGAGGGCGAGGGGCAGCAAGGGCATGAGGCCACGAGGCCTCGCCCTCGAGGCCCTCACGGCTCCTCAGCCGCGGATCGGGCTGAGGCCTCGATCGGCGGCTGGCAGCTAGCCGATCACTTGGCTAGCCGTTGGCCATCTAGTTGACCGGCGAGCTAGCGGCCGGCCGGCTGGACGGCCAACGGCCAGCAAAGTGCTGGTTGTCGGCTAGCCCTTGCTAACGCGAGGGGTGGTGCACAACCATCCCTTGCTTCAGGGAGGACGGAGAGCCGAACCGGCCCTCCCGCTACATTAACAACAAAATTAAATGTAAATAACCAAAAACTTAAGTCACCAACAAAGCCAGTAGTCTAGGCCAAACCTAGGATGGACGAGCTCATTTTTCCCACACTGCTAGGGATAAGTCGTACCTTGTCGAGTACCCTAAGTTGAAGAATGATGTAATTCACATTCATAAAGCCAAGATATCATTGTCCACCATCACTAGTTGAAAGAATTTGTTGGCAATTCTAATTGAATAATGATTGACCTTCATTGACGGTTGACTGGTGATGCACCTCTTGTGTCGTAGTTGCGTGCATAAGTTTTTTGCGGACAAACTCTCATGGTCATGGCGGTGGGGTTCCACTGCATGCCAAAACTCTTGCCAAATTGGGAAGAGCATACCAAGTCTATGTTCAAGCGTGCTTTGTTTGTAATTGCATTGAACCACATCAAAGAATGCTCCATTATGAAAACAGACCACACAAGGATTTAGCTTGTGCTGTAGTAAGGTGCACGCACGCTCCAAAGGGGTTGGATGAGATGAATGTATGTGACAAAGAGCACAAAAGGAAAGGTGTCAGCTATGATTGTTTTGTCCATGGATGGTGAGATGTTGCCACTGCGAGTGATCTGGGAAGTAACACAAATGTATGTCACCCACACAAAGACAACTCCAAATTTTTGCTTCACAACATTGGCTAACATTTCACGCACACGCCCATAAACTAAGCAAGTGTGGAAATGACTGAAGAGTGATTCCATGTGGTTCTCAAGCCCAATAAAATTGACAAGTGTAAGGGGAATCGGATCTTCCCTGAGCGTGCATGGCTGTTGTTGCTCTCTTCCAAGCATGCACAACTGCTATTGATCTTGGATATGTGGTAGCGTCATGCTCTGGAGTCTTCCAGCGCATGGGCTACTGAGGACTTTCTATGGGTGATTATGCTTTACATCCTAGCACAATGCACAAGTAAGTGGTAGCCATCATGTGTTGGAATATAGCATCCATTCAAAGTTGTGGTGTTCGTTACGTACACGCCCTAGGTAGGTCAGCGATTGACCGAAAGCAACACTATCAACCTCGGCATGCGACACATTAAGAACGTTGCCTTCAACTAGATGTAAACAAGGATGGGACCACTTGCGAGTCATTAGTACAATTGTCTGCAATGCGTGGGCAACCATTGTCTTCACAAAGTGCTTCGACCTCGTGTTTCCATTTGTAGCATCCGCAGACAACCTAAACTTCATGGCAGACCCGGAGATGCAAGGTTATGAGGATATGGATATCTTTGTTTAAATCTAATCTGTATGACTAGTTAACATCATGCAAATTTCTTTGTCGTTTACTTCAATCTTCAACTGACTATCATTCCTGATTCTCTCTCTCTCTCTATCTCTCTCTCTCTCTCTCTC
>SZWC01000101.1:518509-529251 GCA_023375785.1 Penium margaritaceum
CTCCCTCTCTCTCTCTCTCTCTCTCTCTCTCTCTCTCTCTCTCTCTCTCTCTCTCTCTCCTCGTCCACCTATCACTTAGTTTCAAACACGGTACAACTTGCACTAATGGTGACTAGACATAGATAGTTTAGAGGATATGCCTGGTGTAACTGATTGGATGGAATCCTTGGTCGACTAGATGAAAACCACAGTGCTTGAGGGTCTCCAACCCTCAAGCCATCCCAACCAACTATACATAGTCCAAGGATTTCCTCTCGATCCACATGGTGCAGGCTACGCACTACACCCCCCCTACTTAGGAGCGAGTTGCCCTTGTCATCCGCACATCGGACTCAAATCCTAGCTCTTGTACCAATGTAACAGATTGGATGGAACCCTTGGCCGACTAGGCCAAGACCGTGATACAACTTGCTCTAATGGTGACTAGACATAGATAGCTCTAGAGGATATGCCTGGTATAACTTATTGGATGGAATCCTTGCCTGACTAGATGAAAACCACAGTGCTTGAGGGTCTCCGACCTTCAAGCCACCCCATCCAACCGCCCATAGGCCATACATTCTTGCTCGATCCACATGGAGCCGGTTGCATGCTACACCCATAATCTCTTCCAAATTTACCAAGGTAGCAATAAGAATGGATAGAACAACTGGCATCCCAAAGTATTCTACAGTATGACCACAAACACATGGCATTTTTTTAGCCCAAAAAAATCACTTCTCAAAGACAAACACATAAATGGTTTTTCCCTAAACAAATACTTGACAAATAAATAAAAAGACCAATATGGTACTTTATAACGTTAGCCACAGCCACAAGAAGAACCGTCAGCAATGCTCCTACCTCCGTGAACGCGGTGGTGGCCAGATGGCTATAGTTCTTGTAGCATCCCTTCTCGTCCTCGTGGTTGCCAAGAAGGTTGCGGTTGCACTGGAACCCGCATCAATGATGGCCCAAGCAAGAATGATGTAGTCGATTTGAGAATGCAAGTGTGGGATATAGCCTCATACTTTGTTGACCGTTTAGGTGAATGCAATTTCAGCAGCAACAACACTACTAGGTAGAGGGTTAGTGCATATCTAGAGGTGGTAACAGTGTGGAAAGGAAGTCATTGGTCGTATACACTTTTTGGTCAATATTTTCTTCTCACTTGTCTCCATAGTGTATAGTATCTTCAAACCATTAATAAGAGGAGAGAACGCAAAACCACCTCGGGATGTAGAGGTATTTGTTGGGCTATGGCACGTCTCAGTAGTCCCATTTTGGCTTCAACTATTCATGTATTGCCTCCTTGGCAATATTTTGATGGAAGTCCAACTCGTCATCGAGAGGATCTTAAAGGGGTGGAAAATCCAATAAAGCTAGTGAGGTGAGTGGACAGCGACCGTAACGACAAGTGATTCTTTGGATGCACAAGTGTAATTGTAGTGCCACAAGTGATGAATGATAAGACAATACAATATCACAATAAGTAGGAGGGCATGAACGACACATCTGTCCCAGTAGATACAGTAACTCTTGAGGTAGGCGCAATAGACTCGCAATGTTCCACAATTGCATAGGTAGCAATAGCTACAACAAAGGCAAAGCTGTTAAGAGAGAAGGGGTGAGCGGTGCAATGAAAAAAGAAGAGGCCAGCTGTGGATGGATACAAATTCAATCACACTTATCATAGTGACAGCCACTGCCACATTAGTGAATGTTGTTGCTGTAGTGATTCCTACAACAAGTTGCATAGGTCCACAACACGCCACTTGTAGTAAGAAGGCACTTGCGGATGAGGCTAAGATCACAAAGAGCAGCAGTTGAGGTCGTAGGTGGTAGCCAGAGTGGAAGCGACAGTTGGAGTCGCGGCTTCGTGAAAGGCAGTCAAGGTGGTAGATGACCATTAGTTGTTAGTTACAGCAACAAACACAGAATGGTGATAGTGGCGAGATGAATTTACTGTTGTTTTGATTGCACAAAGATTGTTCACAAGAACATCCCTTACAAACAGAGCAGTCATAGTTGCAGAGATAGCTGCAACGATAGCAAGGGTCGCATCAAGTGAATAATCAAAGGAGGTTGTATAGGGCATTATGCGGGATTTCATCAAAACTTGTGGTTGTCTAGTCTCCTCCACGAGTAAAAATAAAGGTTAAGACAAAAATCAAGATGTCATCATGTTGTCCCATGTCAAATTTTGGGAGATTGCATCAGTTGCCTAGAGAGACCAACTTTACTGTGGTGATCACCATTCTTGAGAGATAAGTCTCCAAGAGCACCCATTTTGCCCAATCTCCTCTACTTGTTTGTGAGTGTATGTGGGATAAGACACGAGGGCATTCCGGATGCAAGAGGCTATGAACTAGGCACAACATTTTCATTGATAAACATAAGTTATCCAATTATCTCAATTCCTCAATTAGTATTCAGCTCTTTACAACATCGTAAAATATATCCACATTTTTCTTGCCATAACAGGGACGTTGCAGCTAAAAGGTGGGAAATGTTTTGTCTTTGACATATACAAGACCTGTAACTCTACACGTGAATGTCTGTCCTTACATTCCTGGCGCACCACATTTTATCCCCATCGATGTTTACGCTTGTATGTTGACAACATTTCAGCCGATTGCCACAATCTCCAATGTTATGTCCCAGAAGGTCTTGAAAGGTTCAACCACTTTCCCAAAGTTTCAACATAGCTATGATGTCTAAGAAGCGTGTCGAAATGAATAGTGAGTGCGCTCCGAGCGTCTTGACCGATGATATTGGTACGGCGGTGCAGCATGGAATAAGCGCGGACAAGGTTAGCGAGGCACCAAACAGCAATGTCACCATTGAATGTGCCAACATCATCAATCTGGGGCTTAGGTGTAGCGATGATTAGGGCGCGTACAACATGAGTGGACTCGGCAGCAAGGGGAGTAAAGGAAGAAAAATTAGGGGAGTAACATTCCCATAGCTGTTGTCCTTGAGTCGAGGCACTGAAGCACTCCTCCCAGGAGGAAAAGGCAAGCCTAGAGGTGAGAGAACGTGGCTGAGAGAAGAAACCATGCTGAAAAGGCGGAGCAGATGGTGTAGTAGTAGGTGAGACGCCGGCCTGTGCAATGGCAAGGATGTTGGAGGGAGAGGATATGCTAGCTGCAGGGTTAGCAATGGCACCAGGATGTGGGACAGCGGATGCCGCGGGGAGGCTACGCTAGACTATAGTACTAAACTCATCTGCAAAGGCGGAACGATTGTCTTCCGCCAATTTGAGGCGGTCTGAAGCCTCCTGCTAGGCCTTGTGAGCGAGAGCCAACTAGCGCTAAAGTGCTTTAATGATTGACTTGTCGTCACCAGGCATGGTGACGACGATGGGAATCTTTTGGAAATTTTTTGATAGAGATTCCCTAACCCTAGTGGGCGTGGAAAAATGGGTATGCCTTACATAAGTATTTGAGTGTTGTAGGATAGCCCACCTTTATTCAAAAAGGGCAAGCCAACGTAGAGAGAGCAAGGAGAGAATGTAGGCAGGCACAGGAGGGCAAGAGGGCAAGTGAGGTTGTGCCCGTGGGAGACGGGCGCCGCAGAAAGGAAAGAAGAGGAGGGATTATAGCGGTGGAGACCGCAGAGTGGATGGAGATAGTAGACGCGAGGGGGACCACTCGGATGAGGGCACCAGTGGTGAATGCAGCACCGATTGTGGTGAAGAAGGGCGCAATGGAAACTACTATAGTGACTTAGCTATAGCTAGTAGATGGTGCGGATGTTGTGGAGACGACGGCGACTGACGTAGAGGTGCGGATGGACCATACTTTGGTAGCTACAACTGATGCAACTGAAGCCACTACTTATGCAATGGCCGATGCTGCTGCGGAGATCTGAGTTCCCATGTCTGCGGCGGCCACAGCAACAAGGCTAATATCGACTACAGCCTTAGTGTATGCCTTGGTAACATGTCCTATGGCGGTAGCAACGGGAGCGTGCGAAGCTCTAGCAACTGCGACAAACGTGGTTGTGGCTACTAGGGTGACATCTATGATAGAGGATGTCGTGCAAGTCATTGTAACCACAAGATTGACGACGTCATATGTCAATGTTACATAAAGCTGAGCTCTAGTGACCTCTAGGCCATCGTGTTGCAGAAGATCCCCCATAGATGAAGGGGTTGGAGAGACGCTTACCAGACGACAACGTTGAGCCCACGTAGATAATGATGAAGTGGAATCAGATGCCCGGTTGCTGCTCATCCCTTCGCGTTGGCGTTCACGATAATTTGGCACCCCCCCTGTGTAGTAGCCACCGGAGGAGAATGTGGTGAGGACGTCACGCTGCACTAGCGTGGGAGCTATAGCACCAACCTCGTGGTGTCACGTTGTAATGTACGAATTGTTACGACGGACACAAAGTTTCTACGTGCGGCTGCTACGAGAGGCTGCTAATGTTGTCACGTCTTCGGCTGTGGCGGTGTGTCTACACCACCACTTATGTGCTTCTGCCCCCTCCTAAGAAACTACGACTAGTACAACGTCGTGTGCGTTTGCTATGGCAGTTGATGCGGCAATGATGAGTACAGTCAATGCTATGCACCTGAAATTGATGTTGGTGCTACGGTAGTTGTTGATGTGCGCAAGCCGCGGCAGAACAGACTATAGTGGTATGCACAGTGTTGGAATGAGCCATTACACGGTTGCTACCACAATTGCAGGCAGCACGCCGTGAGTAATGTTGTGACATGAGCAACGACCGCATCCTTCAATGACGAGGTGGCGGTTGTTGCTAAAGTGCACAAGTTTTGACAGCACCGGCTACTATGCTGTGCACGGTGGTGGCAAGGGTGGCTGTAGTTGTCGTACTACTGCTACCACGATTGTAGGCAGCACTACGTCAACATGGCTCTACATGTGCAGTGGCTACAGCCTTCGATGACGCGGTGACGGCTCCAGTTGTGGCCGTGGCTTCTAGGGCAACTGTAAATGCTCTGGTTATGATTGCAGCTAGAGATGCCGCCGGTGATGTAGCAAATGCGGTTGCGAGTCTTTTGCCGCAACCACTGTTGACGTTGTACTCGTAGTAGCTTGAAACTATGTGGAGATAGGCTTCACGTGGGATACACTCTGATGGCTGCTACGACATAACGCACAACCAAGAGGGCTGTGCAAGAGTAGTGTGTAGTGAGGAAGCGTCTTGCTAGAGGAGAACGCGCTACGATGTGGCAATGGCGTGGCAAAATGATGAGTGGAGCGGTGACGGCGGTGGTGAAGCGGTGCTACTAGGAGACATGGATCGCAAGTACTATCGTGGTAGCTCTTTCTCTCTCTCCCTCGCTCTCTCTCTAAGCTGCTCTGAAAGTTAGTAGGTGTGAGCTCTTTGTGTAGATGCAAGGGATACAAGCAAGAGAAGAAGTCAAGGGGCCATGAATGTGTTGGTTTTGTGACATCGCACAAGGTGTTAGGTGTTGCAAGAACACGAAAGCGAGCGGGCAAGCAACGAGCTTGCCATCGCTTGTATCACGTGCCAACCAAGGCACCAAACCCGTGCCTGCTACGCCAAAATAGCCACTCGCACACAACAATTTTAAGCGATGAACAAAAAATCGGTCACACCCACATAACGTAGCAGTAGGAATCCTTGTGTTTGGCATAAACTATGATGAGGCTATGAGAAGCAATTTTCATGAGAACTCGATGGCGCTGTCTTTTAACGTGCACCCCCAAACCATCATCACGGCTGTTATGACGCTAGCATCGGCGTCCCTCCAAAGTCAATCACTCGCACAAGCGAGGTGAGTGTGCAGCGAGACTAGAGGTCACGACACGTCTGTGGTCCACAACCAACACCGCACGTCCCGGGAAGTGCCTGGGCATGTTTAAAGTTGAAACCAAAACACCCTAGTTCAACTAGGGGGGTTACTTAGAGTTTGTGAATTCACCCTTGTGAACGTACAAGTTTTGGAATTTGCACTTGCAAACTCCAAAACTCGCAATATGGTGACTTTTGACACAGGTGAGGCCGGAGTCAGAAGTCACTTTAACACCAGTGGTTTGAAGTTGAACCACTGTTCAACATTAGTTTTGCTCTCAAAGTCGGCGACGTCTGACCTCCGTTTTTGCTCCCAAAGTCGAATTCCGTTTTTGGCAAGACATTCCGAAACATGGGGACCGTTGTCATGTTGGTTTGGACCGTGGACAACGTTGTTTCATCAGGAAATACGATGGGCACTAGAGCATTTAAAATCTTTTGAATGATAGATTCTACTTCATTTTACCAGAGTTCTCATCGAGAGTGTCGATGTCATCCACATAAAACATATATTTGTGCTAAAGACGGATGGAAAACCTGGTAACTACGGGAAAAAGGATTCACAAGTCTTATGATGCACTATTTTGTGTGACATATCGTCATAGCAAGTGATCTTCCAAGTAGTGGGATGTAGTGCATAATTGTAAGATCCAACAACAAACTAGATTTTTAACGATTGATGTTGGTGTGCTTGTTAACGTGAGAGTATTCAAGGGTGAATATTTATTATGAAGGTAACTAAGTTATCTAGTTCAACTTGCAAGCTAACCTCCTCAGTATCCTTGTTTGAGGACCTGGCCCTTTACAAAGGGTAGACCACCCTGCTCGTGCTGACCTCTAGACGATATTTTCCAACATGAAAGACTTATGGGCAAAAGAGCCAGGATATTCTTGATCCCAAAGGGCAGACCCTCCTATATCCATAAGCGAAGATTTATATTTTCCATATCCAGCACTGTAAAACATTTGAACGCGGTATCCAGCTCGCTCGCCATGCTGAATCAGCAAAATATGTCGCTAATCGAGGATGGCGAGGAGAGTCATGTAACCTGTCTCAATCGAGCGAGAATCGCTCCATCGCAACTCCCGCCCCTCGCGCTCGAGCTTGCGATCTTACAAGGGAGCAAGAGAAGCGATCAAGCAACTCCCTTGCGAGATCACGATGGACCCCTTGTTCCTTTTTTTTTCCCGACTGGCATGCAAACCTTTCCTCTTTTACTTGCAAACTACTTTCAAACCCAACTTTAGATCACATTTGGGGTTGAGGGTTTTTTTTGTTTTGGTGCAGGCACCTTTTCAGCCCTACTACCACCGGGGCCAAGCAAGTTCCCTTTCAACACATGGGTTGTCTCGGACCCCCCTTGTAAACCCCGCATAACCCCCTCCCTCAAACAATGACAAAAAACCCAAATTTGGGGTTTGTGATTGTTCAAGTACAGTGATGACGTCAGCATTCCGATGCTGCGTTTTATGTAGCTTCTACATGGTGTTTAACCGCATTTTTTCTAGATAGCTTGTTCCCTTTTTTACCACTCCTCGGTATATCATGTTTAAAGTGCGCAACTGGTGGATGTGGCGTTATGAAAGAGCGGTCACTGGATATATCACATCTATTGGGAATTCAATGGGCATATGGTCACATCCGTGAAGGCGTGTTGCTTCGAAAAGGTAATTTTTTTTGTTTGGCCATGTTTTTGAGGATCATTCAAAAATTGGCCGCGCTCGGAGTCGTCATCCATATTGGTTATAAAGTGTCGCTCGCCTTCAGATTTGGCCATAATTGAATGCGCTTCGCAAACTCCCTTAATGTTTTAGCCATATTCAAGCGCGTGCCAGCTCATCCTTTCTAATGTGGGCACGAAGACGAAAAATCGGAAAAAGATTTGTGCGAGGGAGCAATATTGGGAAAAGAAGCCTCGTAAGAACTAGGTAAACTCCTAAGGGAATTCCTAAAATTGATAGGTGCAAAATGAACATGTAAGGAGAAACATTAACCTTCTAGCACGCTCCAAGAAATAAAGAAGTAGAACCACAATGATAAGGAGAATGAAAATTTAATGAGAATATTAAGAGAATTTAGCATCTTAATTAGTAGATTTGGCGATTAAAACCGAAATATAATTATTCGCGCTTGAATAACTTTTAAAATGAAGAAACATAATTTAAAAAACAAACAAATTGATTAAAATTAAAGATTCAAGATACAATTCGGTTTTTTAAACTAACCATAAAACATGATGATATAAAATACTCACTTATAAAATCAAAATGAGATAAAATTTTAATTTTAACTGACATACTTAAACTGAGATTTAGGATCCAATATACACGTGTTTTTAAAATGGGAAACAAAAATTTTTATACATATATAAAATTGAATCATGAATTGATTTTACCAAAATTCTAATTTTTATTGAAAAAATGTCATATATGGTTGATTTTTTAATTGAAAAAGTTTATTGCATGATATTTAATTTATTTCGAACCAATGGCTTCTTGTTTTAGAGAATCAATGAAATGAACGAATTTGTCGAAATTTGTTTTTTAGGAAATATTATATTATGATTGAATTGCAATATAATGTAGAATGTTGTTTGAATATCTTACTTTTGCATTTAACGATGAAGTTTTATTTACTAAAGGAAACGTTTATTTAATAAAATGATATAAAAAAATTATTGGATTTTTATATGATATCATTACGTTTAATTAAAGATAATTGCCACATAAAATGTGCAATATAATTCAGAAAATCCTTATATGAGTATTTTATTATGGAAAATGCTACGTAATCATGATGTTTAGCATTACGTATGCTTCTCCATGTGTTTGTATTTTTAATGTTTACGCAAAATTTAATTCATAGCACATTGGTATGATTTTTTTCATTTTGAATCAAGACATAAAAATTCACTTGCATTTTTAATCCAAGATTATGTGATTTAAAAGGTATTTATTTATGTGTTATGCTAGATGAAAGCCAAAACTGCATTAAAAGATACATTGTACTTAGGGAATTTTCTGAAATGATATAGAAGAAAATATTCATTATTTATACAAAACATTTGAAAATTTATTTTTGGAGAAGGTCAGTTTATTGAACTGTTTTTTTCCCTTTTGATGGGCCATTAAATTCATTTTGATATAGTTAAAATGTTTTTTTCATTAAGATACTTTTAAATCCCTTCAATTCTCATTGTAGTTCATTTCTATTGTCATTGTGGTTCTACGTCTTAGTTCTTGGGAGCGTGGTAGAAGGTGAATGTTTCTGTTTTCATGTCTATTTTTGTACCTATTAATATTAAGTATTGCTTTAGGAGCTCACAGAATGGTTACGGGGCACCTTTTTTGACTATTGCTCGATCGCGTGATCCTTTTTCTGTCGGCTGCCTTCATGGCCACATTTGAAAGGAGGAGCCGGCGCGCGCTTTTATATGGCCAAAGCAGTAAGGGAGTCTGTGGAGCGCAGTCAATTATGGCCAAATCTGAAATCGAGCTACACTTTATGGCTAATGTGGATGTCGACTCTGAGCTGCGGCCAGTTTTTGAAGGAAACCGCAAAACATGGCCAAATAAGAAAAATGACCTTCCGGAAACTCCTCCGTTCTTCGCAACCAACCTCGCATTCGGGGATCCGCACGACGGGCAAACGACGTGAGGACTTGAAGCGTCGGGGTGCTTTCACCTTTGTCGCTAGCGCCATGCACCTGCCAAGTTACGTCCGACTGCTGTACATGTTAATTTCCCGGATGTCCTCTGACATTTCTTTGACAAGAAATGTCTTCTATGCCCCGTATTCGGACTGGAGTCATTGCTCACGCCACTATTTGAAATTCTTCATTCTATATTCCATAATGTACGATTTCTGAACACAGAACGGCACGCTTTTTGATTTTTGATTACGATGTAAGTCGTCACCATATATCTCGCTAGTTAGGGGCTTTTCGTGACATTTTATTTTTGTTTTTATTCGTTCATCGAAGTCAAGGTTTTTTTTTTTCTTTTTGTAATAGGGGTCGTAGATTAGTCGCTACTCGGGAGATTTTCTTTCTAGGTCGACGTTGTTCGACCTTCGAGCCTCAAAATTTTCAAGTGCGTAAGCAACAAAACTTCGATTGTGCGTTGTGATATTGCAAGGGCCTGTTCGTCGAAATTTCTATGGCAAGTGTTATGAACAACCGCTTTTGCAAAGAGAGAAGTCGACAACTGAATCGATTGAACACAACACATGCGTTGACGCGTACTTGAAGGGGCATATGGAGATCTGCATCGTGAACGCGTGGTGATCTACTGTTCTGAAACCGTTGCTTCTTGTGATTTAAATTCGGATGCCGTGGCAGATAGTTGTCTAAAAAGGGGATCACGTAGCGGATAGCTTGCTTAACAGATATAACTTAGCCAGGCAAAGTTATATCTGCCGTGGCAGATATAACTTTGCCGGTTTTTTGATTTCGACAACGGGAATACGGAGGACTAACTTCGTCCGAAAATGCGGCGTGTCCTATTTGCGCTGCATCCTGCATTCGCTCCTGGGAACTCGTGAGCGAGCAGTCGTGGTGGGGCTTCACCAACAACTGCTGTCTCAGCCACCCTGACGTGTCTGGCAAATTACAGAGGGTGGCCTCTGTGGGGTTCGACATATGTAGCCAACATTTCTGGCCCGAGAACTACATTTGGGCTTCAAATTTCGGTCAGAATGCCGCCGAACTCTCTATGCTGATGTCATCAGTTGAGTACCACTCTACGGATGGGGAGGGGCACGCCCTCGTCCCAACGGGATGGCCAGGACAGTGTCTGCGGAGAAACCTGCCGTGGGCGCACATGCAAGTCCATGTCCTTCCAGCTCTTCGCCTCAGGTACTTGGCTCGACGTCCCACGAGGGTGGAGGTTTCGTGGCCTAGTGGGAAGGCAGCAGAAGCGAGTCTTTCTGCTAATTTCCTCATCTGCACTAAATGTAGTGAGAGGAGCACATA
>SZWC01000101.1:570894-601938 GCA_023375785.1 Penium margaritaceum
TATGGTCCAGTTTTCAGGCAAAACGGACGACGCCCGGGTTTTGGGCTGTTGGCTGTCTGGCAGGCCTCACCGAGAAAACCTGCCAGCCTGAACTGAGCTATTTTCTGATTGGCTGTTGAACTGAGTAACAAGCTCTACAGAGCTGGGGGGGGGCCTAGAACTTGGAGGGGTCTCCCATTGTTGTTCATTCTTCATTCTTAATCAGTCATTGTCAATTTTCAGCTGCTTTCTGGCGCTAACTCTGGCGCGCGCGTTTCTGAGTAACAAAACCCAGAGCTTCCAGACTTAGACTCTAGAGCAGCGGACTGAGGGGGCAGCTGAGTGAAGCAATGAGTGTGGAAGCCCGCACGCTGCATCAACAACGCTGCTGCCCCAACATGCTGCATAGTTTCCAGCTGTTGGTGGGTATCTTCACGGACTACTGTGACTTGTCGGCTCATGTCCATCCATGTGCACATGCCTAAGGTGTTGTGATGTGAGTTGTTTTCGTTGACTTGTACAGCTTACTGTGACCACTCGGCCGTGTCCATGCTCGTGCAGATCCCTGATGCGGGCCCAGCTGCCGCCGGAGCACTGACGGTTGGTGGATCCATCCACCAGCAGCTGCCAGACGGCTGCCACGACGTCCCGGGTGCTTGTTGGGGTGCTATGCAGTTTTTCTGCAGACGCTAGAATTTTCTCCGTGGACTGGCTCTCGAGCCCGATTTGCATGTTTTGCATTGTCCGTCCACCGATCGATGCCGAACTTGTGCGTGTGACCAGTCATAGCGTCTGGCTCGAGATTTTGCATCTCTAGGTTCAGACGGTGTTGCGTTTGGATGCCTGTGTGCAGAGTTGCGGCCAAAACAGTGGTTTTGAGCCGGTTTTAGGACAAACTGACTTTGCCGCGTGCGTCATCCGGCGTGTGCCGCGGCAGGTATTTATGCTGTGTGCATGTCAGCTGTCAACTCTCTCTGCATTACTAAGCTATCGGAGCTTATGAGACTTTGCGCGTCTCCCTTGAGAAGATGCAAGGAAGCTTCCTAGCAACACTCCCGTTGACCAGGCGTCAGTGCTTGATCAGACGATGACGACAGTCACAAGTCGTGCACACAACGGCAAGAGTTTGGCTAGGGGACACAAGACAAAGTGTCTGAATGCTTCAATAGCATTTGCAGAGAGAAATGACAAATGACAGGTCCATGGCATAAATACCTGCCGCGGCGCACAGCGGGTGTCGCACACAGCGGTCCAAGAGCTGTCCTAAAACTGGCCCAAAACCACTGTTTTGGCCATAACTCCGCGCACACATGTCAGAATGCTACGTCGTCTGAACCTAGACGTGCACAATCATAAGACGGGCACTACGACTGGTCATATGCATGCATCCATCATGAGACGGTGGACACGCAATGCAAAAACATGCAAATCGGGCTCATAGCCAGTCCGCCGAAAAACGCCTGCAAGCTGCAGAAATATAGCAGGAAGTCCCGGCATTGTCCGGGGCTCTTGAACGGTAGTCGGCCAGCTCCGAGCTGGTAGTCCGCCGCCAGTTGTCGCACCGGTGTCACCAGGGCCCGCCTCAAGGATCTGCACGAGTATGGACACGGCCGAGTGGTCACAGTAGAGTGTACAAGAACGTCACAAATCACAACACTCCCCCATGACCCGATGGTACGCATGTCCATACACGTGCAGCACTGGGACAAGTACAATAGTGTGTGTTAAACAGATGGGACACGGACACACATCCCACACTCAACCACTCTGAGGCATGGGGCGAAGCCCAACAGAACCATTGGCCACCAAGAACTTTCTGCGAGCTAGTGCCTTCATCAAGAAATCAGCACGCTGCATGTCAGTGCCAACCCACATGACGGAGATCACGTGTCGCTCCAGCAGATCACGCACAAATTGATGCTCAACCGCAATGTGCTTCGTGCGAGCATGAAAGACACTGTAGTTCTGCGCAATGGCGAGAGCACTCTGGTTGTCCCAACGAAGCACAATGGCGGGTACTGACTGACCAAGCTCAAGAAACAGGCGCTGCAGCCATACCGCCTCAGCAGCCCCTGCGACCAAAGCAACGTACTCTGCCTCCGACGAGCTACGTGCAATGAAGTCCTGCTTCCCGCTACGCCAAGACAGAGTGGTACCGCCGAGCAGGAACACGTAGCCAGTACGGCTGCATCCATCTGGGCTCCAGGCCCAGTCGCTGTCAGTGTAGCCGTCAAGGACTATCGAACACTGCCGACGAAAGTAGAGTCCGAGGTACGGCGTGGAGACCACGTAACGCACCGCTCTCAAAGCCGCGTGAAAGGCTCTGGCACGTGGAGCCTACGAGAACTGAGAGAGGAGGTTGACAAAAAAAGTAATGTCAGGACGTGTGGTAGTGGCCACGTACATCAGAGATGAGACGGAGGTACAAGGTCACGCCCACTGTCTCCCCCAGCTGTGTGGGATCATCCACCTTCAGGGCATCCTGCCCATCAGGTGTAAGAGGTGTGGAAGCCGTGGGCACTGCACCAAGGAGGTCGCTGAAACGCTCCTCCACGACTGGTGCGTATCGGGCCTGATGGAGCAACAGTGTCCGACGCCTGTGATCTTGCACGATCTCCATACCAAGAAACACCGATGCAGGGCCGAGGTCCTTCATCCTGTAGGCAGTCTGAAGGACAGCCTTGGCCTCCTTCACGGCCTCGAGGGACGATGACGCGATCAAAAGGTCATCGACATAGACCAGTATGGCGGTGAACCGCTCGGGTGTCGGTAGGATGAAGAGAGAGGGATCTGCCTCACTCTGTACATATCCCACACGATTCAAAGTGTCGATGATCTCACGGTTCCAACACTTCGGATACTGCTTGAGGCCGTACAAGGACTTGCGCAAACGCTAGACCTTGTCACTGTCCTCAAAGCCTGGTGGTTGAGCCACGTAATTCTCCTCATCCAGAGAGCCATTGAGGAACGCATTGTTCACATCCATCTGGTGCAGTTCCCCGTCATGCTGAGCCACTACACCGAACAGAGCTCGAGCTGAGGTCATGCGGCCGACAGGGGCAAAGGTGTCAGTGTAATCGATGCCCTCAATCTGAGAGTACCCCGTGACGACCAAGCGGGCCTTGTAGCGTTCCAGTGAGCCATCCGGCTTCACTTTGCTGCGAAAGACCCACTTGACCTGAATAGCCTTCCTCCCAGGCGGAAGGTCGACAAGCTCGTAGACTCTATGCTCTCGGATAGCGCGAAGCTCATCCTCGCAGGCTGTGCACCAAGCGTCAGCATCCTGTGATGAAAGAGCTTCCCTCAGGGTGCCCGGGTTGGGCACCATAGAGGGAGAGCTCTACGTGGCAAGGGCACACACCTTGGTGCTAGGCTTGACCACCACAAGATCAGCTGTTGCATCACAAGCGATATGGAACTCGCAAGTGACGAGATCGTGCCCTACGGGACACGCTGGATGTACCTCTCTAAGCTTAGTGCACACACTCAGGCCTAGGGCCTTTGTGCCGGGGTCACCACTCGCAATGCTACGAGAGGGGCATCTGGGTGCGAAGCCGGACGCTCACTGAGCTCTGGAATCCAGTGGTCGAAGACGGCCACCGGGCTCACGGGAGTAACCGGAGCTCGAGGGGCGCACCTCAGGCTCAGGGACAAGCACGACCACAACTGGTGGGGACTGAGGCAAGGCAGGTGATGCCGTGCGAGGAGATGCGTGTGTGGGGGACACGGGGCTGGGTGTGACAGCAGGAGCAGGCAAGACTGGACCTGACACAGAGGCAGGAGTGCCAGCAAGAGCAGATACGGGAGTAGGCGAGACTGGACCAGACACAGAAACAGGAGTGCCAGCAGACGTAGGTACTGGCACAAACGTAGGCGCGGGAACAAAAGCAGGGGCACCTGTGGGGTGTGAAACAGGCTACACGGGCGAGGTCTCTGGACCGACGGTGATGATCGCCGGGTCATCAAGGGCCGGAGACCGAGAGGCGAGGGGGACTCGATCGGACACATCAGCCTGGTGAGAGGTGCTCACTGGCATAGAAGTCTCCCCCATCTGCCGAGAACCCTCACAGGTAGGAACATGTGTGGCGGAGAGTGCCGTGATCAAAGTGAGGTCATGGTAGGTGAGAGACTCGAAAAAGAGCGCGTAGCGTGACTCAATGACGCGAGGACGAGTAGGGTTCCAAAAGCGCCAGGCCTTCGACCGCGGGGAAATGCCTATGAAGGCACACAAACGGCCGAGAGGTGAGACCTTGGACCCCTGCTGGTCCTCGGTGTACCACACGGAGGCCAGGGATCCCTAGACGTGAGCGAAACGAAGGTCAGCATGGTGTCCAAACCAGAGCTCATATGGTGTATGGTCCGGAAGCGGACCGTGCGGGAGGCGGTTCTAGACCCAAGTCATGTAGGCGAAATCCTCAAAGACAAAGGACTGAGGGAGACCGCACTCAGTCCGCATAGCTTGAACCGCATCCTCCATGGTGCGGTTCTAGCGCTCGGACACACCGTTCTGGTGAGGGGTAGCAGGAGCGGAGACCTGGTGAAAAATCTCGTGCTCAGCAAAGAACCCGTCCATCTCGCCAAGGAACTCACCACCGGTATCCGAGCGGAAAGTATGTAGCGTGTGACGGGACTGACGCTCAGCCATCACTAGCCAGAGTCAAACCACAAGGGCGGCGTCGCTCTTCTGACGCAGGCTATAGAGCCACCGTTTCCGTGTAAAGTCGTCTGTCAGAGTCAGAACAAATCGGTCCCGATCAGATAGGGACTCGACCGGAAGAGGACCGAGAAGGTCTGAGTGAACTAGCTCGAGAGGCCGAGGCGCTCGGGAACGAGAGTCAGGGTAGGTACATCGGTGCATCTTCCCCTGAGCGCAAATGTGACAGTTGGTCTTGGGTGGCTTCTCAAAAGAAGCCGCATCAGGACCGAGAGCTGGTTGTTTTCGAATGAGCTTCGACACAGTATCGGAGCCCACGTGACACAGACCGCGATGAAGCAACCACTGGTGTTCCAAAGACAGAACACCAGTGACAAAGACCCGACCGTAGGAGGAAGGGGAGCAAAGGGAGGAGGTCCGAGAGACGCGATTCAAATCATCAATGGATGAGGCACGAAGGACAACGCTGCGAGTATCAGTAGCAGTCACAGTCGCTGAGTCTACAGTATGTTCCACAGAGAGACCCATCAGTGTGCAGGCACGCACAGAAATCAGGATGAGCTCAAGATCAGGCACAAATAACACGTCGGAAAGGTACAAGGGGCCAGACGGACCGTCGAAGCATACAACCCCAACACCATGGACTGGCAAGGATTGACCAGAGCCTGTACGGATGGAACGGACAGACGTGACAGGACCGAGAACAACAAAATCACTACGACGACACGTCATGTGATGAGTGGCACCAGAATCGATGATCCAAGTGCCACCAGAGTCACAACTGGTGGACGTCAATGTACAACAGGCAATGGAACACTCGGCATCAGAGGGACGCTGAGCCGTCAGTGGGGAGGAAGAACGCAGGGCACAAAGATGAGACTCATGAACCCAATCGGTGCACTCAGACCCATTATCATCACATGCTGACGGTGCTCCCCCACACGCATCGTCACGACCCACTGGAACGGACGGATAGACAGTTTGTGGACCACCTGACGATGAAAACACACCCGCACCTCCCTAAAAGCGGAGCGCCAGAAGGTGTCGGAGCTCGGCGATGGTGCAGTCGCGTGGATCCGTATCACTACTAGTCGCCGGTGAGGAAACGAGAATAGCTACATTCGTAGCTGCCACGTGTCTGGAGGATGGCGAGGATGACGTGCTGGATGTGGAAGAGAGGGTGTGTGCAGCCTGGAGCCCACGAGTGATCCGCGCCCAGTCAAGCGGTTGCTGGCACTCGGTGTAGCGATGGGCACCTCCACAGTTGTAGCAGTGAACAGAATGTCCACTGCTACCACTGGATGACGACTGCTGCTGTGACTACTGCTGACCTGATCCACGCTTCCCCTTCTTCTTCTTCCCCTGAACTGCTGTTGTAACATCCTGTGTCTGAATGGGTGTGGGCGGGGCCGAAGAGGAGGAGGAAGATGAGGCCGTGATGGAGGATGAAGAAGGAGACTGTAGGAGGGAAGATGGTGGTGATGCGATGACTGTTGTAGCAAGAGAAGTCTCACGATGGGCCACGGCTGCCTCGCGGGCTGAAGTTACCTGGAGGAAGAGCTGATGGGCCCTGGGGAGGAGCTGCAGAGTGGCTGAAAAGGGCTCGAGGACATCATCGTTGTACCGTGTGAAGATGTTAGTGTACTCAAGGCAAACTCCGAGCATCATTGTACGGAGCGCCCACAGCTGTGTGCCTCCTGAGGTCCCAAGGCACGTGTAGATGCGCATGGCACGTCGCCAGTAAGCGGTTGCAGACTCTGCAGGCCCCTGACGGAGAGAGTGGAAGGCACGAATGTGTGCTGCACGAGTGGCGTGCGTCTCTGCGGCCAACAGGGATAAGGCCAGATCCCAACCTCCGCGTGGATCGGCGTCGGTGCCTGTGCCGGCCTCGCCAAGGAAGGGGCAGAAATCGACAACGGTCTCGCGTGGCATGGTACAGAGGAGTCTGTGCATCGCCCTGGCTTCTGTCAGCACCTGTGCTGGGTTTGTAGGCTGATACGGGCTGTGGTAGTAGGGCCACACTCCCTCTGAAGTAGCCCAAACCTGAAAGAGGATCTCCCAGCAGTCGAAGGCGTCCTCACTGATGTACCGTGGAGGTGGTGTCTCAAAGTCCTTGGGTCACCGCTCCGTGGGGAGAGCAACCGCAGGCCGAGGAGGACGCGGGATAGGGAAGACTCCTGGAAGGGGATAGTCACCGGGATAGTCGGGTGACGATCATATCGGAGGAAACCGAGGAGATCTGGTGCCCGTCTGCAGCTGACGGAGGCGCTCCTAAAGGACTCGAATCTCATGATCCGAGGAGTCACCTGTGATGCTTGGCATGAATGGAGCATCATCCAGGAGGTCAGGAGGTGGTGGGTCAGGTCTAGCTCCTGTCACGGGTGCCTGAGCCGACTGGTGTGTAGAGACCACGACGCCGGTAGCTCCCTCGGAAACCTCCCGTGGGACCGTGGACTGGGCACGCAGAAGCTCAATCAGCGTGCAGATGGCCTCAGTCTGCTCCCGCAGTACTTGACACATCTCATCCTACTAGCTCTGCAGGTCCTCAATGGCCTGCAAGCGTGGGCGCAGGACCCCAGAAGAAGAGGAGGAGGGATCACATGTCCCCTCCCCCTTGTCAGACGAGTTCATGTCGCCTCTCAGTATGGGTTGACAGGCCAGGTTTGTCGGATTACAAAAGCGTCAGCGTTTCTCGAGGATTTGAGACGCTGGCAACGTTTGAATATCCGGCCAAAAATTTGGCTAAGTATGGTGCTGATGTCAGCAGGTGGTTGCTGACATCAGCAGGACCTGATGACGTCAGCAAGAAAAAATGCTGATGTCAGCTCGACTCCCCCTCCTGTTTTGTGGTTTTTTTCTTTGTTTTTCTCGCGCTTCTACGCGTGCGTGCAGCCGCTTCGCGGCGGCTGCGCGGTAGCTGCGCGAAAGCTATGCAGCAGCTTCCGCTCAGCTGCAGCTGCAGCTGTGTTGTCTGCTGCAACAGCAGCTGTGTGGCTGTGTGTGTAGTAGTGGCAGCAGTGGTTGCGAAATGCCGTTGCTTCTGCTGCGCGCTGCGGCTGCTGCTAGCTGCAGTCGCCGCGCAATGCTGCTGGCGCTGCTGCACTACTGTTGGTGCAGCTGTTGCTGCTCTACTGCTACCGCCGCGGCTGCCGCCGCGGCTGCCGCCGCTGCTGCTGCGCTGCTGTTGCCGCCACTGCTGCTGCTCTGCTGCTGCCGCTGCTGCTGCCACTGAGCTGCTGTTGCCGCGGCCGCCGCTGCGGCTGCGGACGGCGGCTGCACTCGCTGCAGACGCCACGCGCTGCTGTAGCTGCTGCTACGACGCTGCTGCTGCCGCTACTGCTGCTGCCACCGCTGCTGCTGCTGCTGCTCTGCTGCTATGCTGCTGCTGGCACGGTGGCAAGGCAGCTGCTACCGTCTCACGTGATGGGTGTGGGCTGTGTCGACGACGACCGGCTCTCTTCGACAGACCCTTGTGGATCTGGTGCAGCGGTGACTCTCACTCCTGTTGCTCTGCTGCGTCTCTGCTGCACAGCTCAGGAAGAACTATCTCACTGCTCTGATACCAAGAGAAGATGCAAGGAAGCTTCCTAGCAACACTCCTGTTGACCAGACGTTAGTGCCTGATCAGACGGCGATGACAGTCACAAGTGGTGCGCACAACGGCAAGAGTTTGGCTAGGTGACACAAGACAAAGTGTCTAAATGCTTCAATAGCATTTGCAGAGAGAAATGACAAATGACAGGTCCATGGCATAAATACCTGCCGTGGTGCACAGCGGGTGTCGCATGCGGCGGTCCAAGAGCTGTCCTAAATACGGCCCAAAACCATTGTTTTGGCCATAACTCTGCGCACACATGTCAGAATGCTACGCTGTCTGATCCTAGACGTGCAGAATCATAAGACGGATGCTACGACTGGACACATGCATGCATCCATCATGAGACGGTGGACATGCAATGAAAAAAATGCAAATCGGGCTCATGGCCAGTCCGCCGAAAAACGCCTGCAAGCTACAGAAAAATAGCAGGAAGTCCTGGCAGTGTCCGGGGCTCTCGAACGGTAGTCGGCCAGCTCCGAGCTGGTAGTCCGCCGCCAGTCGTCGCACCGGTGTCACCAGGGCCCGCCTCAGGGATCTCCACGAGTATGGACACGGCCGAGTGGTCACAGTAGACTATACAAGAACGTCAGAAATCACAACATCCCTAGCCTGATCCTTGATGCTTCTTGCACCTGCTTGCTTGCTAGTGTGCTAGCTGACTGGAGAGTGTCGCGACATCAGCAGCCGCAAGGTTAGGAAGCTTCCTGGCAACTCTTCATTGTATCAGAGCAGCGAGACCCCTCTCGCCGAGCTGCGCCGCAGAGACGTAGCACAGGCAGCAGTAGTGTGAGTCACCGCCACCGCCACATCCTAGGACCCGTCACAGCCAATGTTGGCAGCAGCGACGTCACCACGCAATCGCCACCACCGTAGCAAGTGGAGCTATGGCAGTGACGAGATCCAGCAGCCACGCCAGCCAGTAGCAGCAGCACCGGGTGGCAGTAGCAACGGTGTCTGGCTGCCAGCTTGTACACAAAAAAAAGGAGTAGCAGCTTGGAGTAGCAGCTTGCGGCGGCGGCTGCGAGTAGTTGCAGCGTGCAGCGGCGGCAGCAGGTTGCAGCTACGACGGGATCAGCAGCCGCGAGTAGCACCAGCAAAGCAGTAGCAGGGCAGCAATGGCATTGCAGCTACTGCAGCGACAGCAGCAACATCAGCATTACAGCAGCGGCAGCGGCTACAGCAGCGGCAGCGGCTACAGCAGCGCAGTAGCAGATCCGCCGCAGCAGCAGCGGCGAGCTTGCGCAGCACTGCTCTTGCATAGCAGTGCTGCGTAGCTACGCACAATCTACGCAGCATTGCGCAGGCCTGCGTGGCACTGCGCAGGCCTGCGCAAGCCCTCCTACGCCTCTGTCCCTGCTCACCAGTCCCACCTCCACCGCTTCCTCCTCCTCCTCCTCTACCCCGAGCGGCCACACTCAAGGCTTTACAGTAGCCGCACAGGGGAAGAAGGGGAAGAAGCGACATGGGAAGGGACAGCAGCAGCAACAGCAGCAGCAGCTGGCGAGTAGTGGTAGTCGAAGTTGTGTCCACTGCTACAATTGTGGAGGCGCTCACCGTTACACGGTGCGTGAGCAACCCCTTGAATGGACTCGGATCATGCGCGACCTTCAGGCGGCGCACACACAGCAGATTTCCTCCAGTGACACACGGACTGGGTGTGCTCTGACCACGGAGTGTAGCAGACGCATCCGTTTCATCAGGCGGCAGCGGTGATGTGGACCCTCAAGATCGCACGATCACGGAGCTTCGTCAGCTGCTGGTGCTTTGTACTTAGGGAGGTGCGAGTATGTCATCACAGCCGAGTGGTCCCGACACAGCTTGTCTTATTGTGTGTGTTGCTCGTGATGATGCTTGTGGTAGAGCTATGTTGGCTTGCAATGAGGATGGACCTGACAGTACCAACTGGCTTGCCGAGTCACAAACCCGTGTTGTTCGTCGTTGTCCCGAGTCCTCTGCTGAGCGTCCAGCAGAGGCAGAGTGTTCTGTGGCACGTTGCTTAGTGTCGACGACTGGTCGTGAGCCAGGTGGCACCTGGATTATTGACTCTGGTGCCACCCATCACATGACCTGTCGTCGTAGTGACTTTGTTGTGCTCGGTCCCATTGCGTTTGTTCGGTCTGTTCGCACAGGGTCTGGTCAGTCGTTGCCTGTGCAGGGAGTTAGAGCTGTACGGTTTGATGGTCCGTCTGGCCCCTTGTATATTTCTGATGTGCTCTTTGTCCCTGCTCTTTGGCTCAGCCTGCTCTCTGTTCGTGTATGCACCAGGATGGGTCTCACTGTTGAGCACTCTGCTGACTCTGCCATAGTGACTGCTCTTGACACACGCGCCATCGTGCTTCGTGCCTCTGTTGTTGATGACCTGTATTGTGTGTCTTGTTGCACTCCCTCTATTTCTTCTCCAAATCTCTCCTCTGCGCGAGTGTTTTCCACTGGTGTTCTCTCCCCTGAGCACGAGCGCTTGTTACATCGTCGCCTCTGCCATGTGAGCTTGGACACTATGTCCAAGCTCATTCGCACTCAGGCAGCCCTCGGTCTTGACACAGCTTCATTTGAGAAGCCGCCCAAGACCGACTGTCTTTTTTACGCCCAGGGTAAGATGAATCACTGCTCTTACCCTGGTTCCTCCTCCCGGGCACTACGCCCACTAGAGTTGGTCCACTCAGACCTTCTCGGTCCTCTCCCAGTCGAATCCCTCTCTAATCGGGATCAATATGTTCTCACCCTGACTAATGACTTCACCCGGATGCGGTGGGTCTACAGCCTTCGCCACAAGAGCGATGTCGCATTGGCGGTCCGCCTGTGGCTTGTGATGGCTGAGCGTGAGTCTCGTCAAACCCTGCACACATTCTGCTCAGATCTTAGGCAACATGGATGCCTTCTTTGCCGAGCACGGTATCCTTCACCAGCTTTCCGCCCTTGCTACACCGCAGCAGAACGCTGTGTCTGAGCGTTGGAACCACACCATGGAGGATGCGGTTCGTGCTATGCGGTATCATTGCAGTCTACTAGAGTCCTTTGCCTTTGAGTGCTTCTCCTACATGATGTGGGTCTGGAACGGCTTGTCGCATGGTCCACTTCCAGACCATGTCACACCGTACGAGTTGTGGTTTGGCCATCGTGCTGATCTCAATCTCGCTTGCGTTTGGGGATCCTTCGCCTGTGTCTGGTACACCGAGGACCAGTAGGGGTCTAAGGTCTCACCTCGAGGAAGCATGTGCACCTTCCTCGGCATCTCCCCGCAGTCAAAGGCCTGGCGTTTTTGGGACCTTGCTCGCCATCGCATTGTCGATTCTCGAGATGCTCTCTTCTTTGAGGCTCTCACCTACCGTAACTTGTCCAGCATTCTGTCGCTGGCCGAAGACCACGTTCCTACTTGTGTGGCCTCCCGGTGGATGGGGGAGTCTAGTAATGCGGATGGGTCCGGCCGGGCCTCCCCACCTGTGGTCCGATCTCCGGCTGCTGATGATCCGGCTATCGTGGCTGTGGGTCCAGTAGCCTCATTAGTACCCTCTGGCACACCTAATCTCATGCCGGTGTCAGACCCCTCTGGTGCACCCGATCTCGTGCCTGTGCTGGTCCCCTGTGCCACACCTGATCTCGTACGAGCGCCAGTCCCCTCTGGCACACCTGATCCCGTTCCGGTGTCAGACCCCTCTGGCACACCCGATCTCGTACCACTGTCGGTCCCCTCTGGCACACCCGATCTCGTACCAGTGTTGGTCCTCGCTGGCACACCTGATCCCGTGCCAGTTTCAATCCCCTCCGTCACACCCACTCCCGTGCATGCACCCATGTCCCCTACGGCTCTGGCTCAACAGCCTTCCCCACAGCTTGAGGTGAGCACTGCATCAGGCTACTCCCGCAAGCCCGGATGTCGCCTTCAACCATTAGCCTCTAGGGCTCAGCGGACTGCTGACTTTGCGTCAAGACGCCCGACTTGTAGTGTTCAGAGTGGCGAGCCTGGCACGAAGGCCCTTGGATTGAGTGTCCAGGCAGACTACACTGAGGTGCACCCAGCATATCATGCCGGCCACGAGTTGGTCTCTCAAGAGTTCTTGGTCGCTTGTGATGTTGTAGCCAACATTGTCGTTGTCAGACTGAGTTCGGAGGCATGTGTCTTAGCCACTCGGAGCACTCCCTTGACAATGCCTGATCCAGGCACGTTGAAGGAGGCACTCTCAGCTCACGATGCAGACCTGTGGCGTGCTACTTGTGAGGATGAGCTGAGAGCCATCCGTGAGCATGGTGTCTATGAGCTTGTCGACCTCCCGCCTGGGCGGAAGGCTGTATAGGCCAAGTGGGTCTTTCGCAAGAAGGTGAAGCCTGATGGCACACTTGATCGCTACAAGGCTCGCTTGACGGCCAAGGGGTTCTCGCAGGTTGAAGGAGTAGATTTCACTGACACCTTTGCACCCGTTGGCGGCATGACCACCGCTCGTGCTCTGTTCGGGGTTGTTGCTCACCACGACTAGGAGCTACACCAGATGGACGTGAACAACGCGTTCCTCCATGGCACCTTAAAGGAGGAGATCTACATGGTCTAGCCACCTGGATTCGAGGTCGGTGACAAGGTCTGGCACTTGCGCAAGGCCTTGTATGGCCTGAAACAGTCACCCAGGTGTTGGAACTTGGAGATCACTGGTACAATGACACGTGCCGGTCACGTGCAGAGTGACGCTGACCCGTCCCTCTTTCTCAGACAAATAGCTGAGAGCTTAACCGCCATCCTGGTCTATGTGGATGACCTCCCGATTGCGTCTCCTTCTATGGAGGCTGTGAAGGAGGCCAAGGCAATTCTCCAGGCTGCCTACAGGATGAAGGACCTTGGTCCTGCAGCTGTGTTTCTCGGGATGGAGATCGTGCGTGATCGTCAGCGACGGGCACTCTTGTTGTATCAGGCATGTTACGCCCACGTTTTGGGGGAGCGTTTTGCTAACCTCCTGGGTGCAGTTCCTACAGCCTCCACCCCCATCACACCTGACGGGCAGGATGCTCTGAAGGTGGATGACCCCGCAGACCTGGGGGAGACAATGGACGTGACCCTGTACTTGCGCCTGATTGGCTCCTTGATGTACTTGGCTACTACCACACGACCCGACATTGCCTTTGCCGTCAACCTCCTTACACAGTTTTCACAGTGTCCTCGGGCGAGAGCCCTTCATGCAACTGTGCAAGTGGTGCGGTACATGGTGTCCACACCGTACCTCTGACTCTGCTTTCGACGGTAGTGTTCGGTGGTAGTCGACGGCTACACAGACAGTGACTGGGCGTGGAGTCCTGATGGGCGCAGTCGGACAGGCTACGTGTTCCTACTTGGTGGTACCGCTGTGTCGTGGCATAGTGGCAAGCAGGGTTGTATCGCACGTAGTTCATCAGAGGCTGAGTATGTTGCTTTGGGGGCTGGGGCTGCTGAGGCGGTGTGGCTGCAGCGTCTGTTTTGTGAGTTGCTTCAGTCTGTGCCTTGCAACGTTCTGCACTGTGACAACCAAAGTGCTCTTGCCATTGCAGAGAACTCTAGTGTGTTTCATGCACGCACCAAGCCCATTGCTGTTGAGCATCACTTTGTGCGTGATCTTCTGGAGTGACAGGTGATCTCCATCATCTGGGTCGGCATGGACATGCAGCGGGCTGACTTCTTGACGAAGGCACTTGCGCATGGAAAGTTCATGGTGGCCATTCGTTCTAACGGGCTACCCCCCTTGCCTGAAAGTGGGTGAGAGTGGGGTGTGTGAGCATGGACTGTTGAGCATCTTGTTGTACACCTGTGTCAGTTCTGCACGTGTATGGACATGTGTACCATCGGGTCATGGGGGAGTGTTGTGATGAGGTGTTTTTGTCCACTTGTATAGCTTACTGTGACCACTCGGCCGTGTCCATGCTCGTGCAGATCCTTGATATGGGCCCAGCTGGCGTCGGAGTACTGACCGTTGGTGGATCCATCCACCAGCAGCTGCCAGACGGCTGCCACGACATCCGGGTGCATGCTTGGGTGCTGTGCAGTTTTTCTGTAGACTCTAGAGTTTTCTCGGTGGACTTGCTCTCGAGCCCGATTTGCATGTTTTGCATCATCCGTCCACCAATCCATGCCAGACTTCTGCGTGTGACTAGTCATAGCGTTTGGCTCAAGATTCTGCATCTCTAGGTTCAGACGATGTTGCGTTCCGATGCCTATGCGCAGAGTTGCGGCCAAAACAGTGATTTTAAGCCGGTTTTAGGACAAACTGACACTGCCGCGTGCGTCACCCGCCGTGTGCCGCGGCAGGTGTTTATGCTGTGTGCTTTTCAGTTGTTAACTCTCTCTGCATTCCTAAGCTATTGGAGCTTATGAGACTTTGCGCGTCTCCCTAGCCTGATCCTTGCTGCTTCTTGCACCTGCTTGCTTGCTAGTGCGCTAGCTGACTGGACAGTGTCGCCACATCAGCGGCAGCAAGTTTAGGAAGATTCCTAGAATTTTTTCATAAGGTGGGCCCGACGTCAGTCGATCTCTGGTGACATTCCGCGTCATCGTGAGGAGCGGAGCTCGTGAGGGGCTCGGTGTCGTGATTTGTCACATTCCTATCAAATTGTACATTTTACCGTGACCACTCGGCCGTGTCCATGCTCGTGCACATCCCTGATGCGTACCCAAGTGGCACCATGACGTCGTCTGGTAGTGGACTACCTGCTCGGAGGCGATTGCCCCAGAGTCCTCGATGCTGTCAGGGACCTTTTGCTCTTTTTCTGCAGCTTGTAGGATTTTATTGGTGGACTGGCCGTGGGGCCGATTTGCATGTTTTTGCATTGTGTGTCCACCGTTTGTTGCCAGATGCATGCATGTGACCAGTCGTAGCATCCGGCTTGAGATTCTACTTGTGCAGGTTCAGACGGCGTAGCAATCAGACTTGTCTACGCTGAGTTACGGCCAAAAAGGTGGTTTTGGGCCAGTTTTAGGACAGATCTTGCACTGCCGCATACGACACCCGCCGTGCGCCGCGGCAGGTACTTATGCCATGGACTTTTCATTTGTCATCTCTCTGTGCAAATGCTATTGAAGAATTCTGATGCTTTGCCTCGTGTCGCCTAGCAAGACCCTTGCTGTTGTGTGCACGACTTGTGACTATCGTCACCGTCTCACCAGACACAGACGACTAGTCAGCGGCAGTATTGCTAGGAAGCTTCCACACATTTTCTCATGGTATCAGAGCAGCGAGACCCCTCTCGCTGAGCTGCTCCGCACAGAAGCAACACCGGCAGTAGTAGTGAGAGTCATCGCCGCCGCCATATCCTTGGACTTGTTGCAACCGTTTTCAGCAACGACATCATCACGCAGTCCCCACCACATCATCGGGTGAGTTGCGGCATTTACTAGCTCCAGCAGCCAAGCCGAGCAGAAGCAGCAGCAACACCGGGTGGCAGCAGCAACCGTATCTAGCTGCTAGCCTGTACCAAAAGAAAGGGAGTAGCAGCTTGCAGTAGCAGCTTGCGGCGGCGGCTGCGAGGAGTGGCAGCGCGCGACGGCAGTAGCTCGCACCACCGGCGGCATGAGCAGCCGCTAGCAGCAATAGCAGCGCAGCAGTAGCAGCAACATTGCTGCTGCTGCAGTGACAGCAACAACAACTGCACAGAAACTACACAGCACTGCGTAGAAAACTACGCAGCACTACACATGACTGCATGGCACTACGCAGGCTCGCATAGCCCCTGCGCAGTCACGAGCAGGGGGTGACGAGGTAACCCCCACCGGTCACGCGAAGTTCGCGTGACCTCCAAAAAAAATCGTTGGCGCAAAACACGCCAGCGTAGATATGCTAGGGTTTTTTTGCTAGCGTAAAAACGCTGACTTCATCATTGGCTGTGTTGAGGTTAGCAATTTCGTGGTCAAAATAACAGTGTTTCCGAACGTTTCAACTCCTCGAGAAACACTATTGTTTTCTTTTTCGGAGCGTTTTTGACGTTTGGCCCCATACTGAGCGCTGACATGGCTCTGACTGGTGACAAGGTCAAAGGACCACTTGATCCCTCCTCTTCCTCCTCAGGGGTCATGAGCCCACGCTCGCGGGCTATTGAGGACCTGCGGAGTCAGCAGGATGAGATACGTTGCCTACAGTAGCAGTAGACCAACGCCATTCGCACGCTCACTGATCTTCTTCGGAGTCAGTCCACGACCCCACTGCAAACCTCCGGGGGGTTCGGTGGTGTCACACCTTCTGCACAGGAGTCAGCATCTACACCAAGGAGAGCGGCAGGATAGGAGCCGCCACTTCTTGATCCTTTGGAGGAGGACCCTCATATGCCAGGTATGGAGGATGACAGTCCGGAGAGAGAGAGATTCGCGTACTTTATGAGCGTCTCTGCCAGCTGCAGACGCGTTCCGGTTCCCTATTATTGGAGATCTGATCCTTGTGTGAGCCCTACCTTGGCGTTTTTCCTCATCCCGGTGTCTTCCCCATCCCTCGTCTTTCCCATCCTGTGGTTGCTCTCCCTACAAAGCGGCAACCTAAGGACTTCCAGACACCTCACCCACGATATGTCAGCGAGGACGACTTTGATTGCTGGGAGACCCTCTTCCAGGTCTGGGCCACTTCAGAGGGGGTTTGACCCTACTACCATAGTCAGTACCAGGTTACGGACCGTGCTCAGGTGCTAACAGCGGCTCAGGCGATGTGCGAACTCTTTTACGCCATGCCTCGCGAGACTGTCGTGGACTTTCGCCCCTTCCTTGGAGAGGCCGGCACAGGCGCCGGTGCTGACCCATGTCGGGGCTAGGAGCTGGCATCGTCCTTGCTTGCTGCAAAGACACACGCCACCCGCACGGCTCACATCCGCGCCTTCCACTCCCTTCGTCAAGGACCTGCCGAGCCCGCAACTCATTACTGGCGGCGCGCCATGCGCATTGGGACCTCAGGAGGTAAACAATTGTGGGCCCTTTGGACACTCATGATCGGAGTCCATCTTGAGCATGCCGACATCTTCTCGAGGTACAGCAACGTCGCGCTCGAGCCCTTCTCCACCTCCCTTCAGCTTCTTCCTTGGGTGCATCAGCTTTTCCTCCAGGTGACTTCCGCCTGTGAGGGAGCCGTCGCCCATCAGGAGAGTTCACTTGCTGTACCGGTGATCGCGTCACCAACGACGCCTCTCTCGCAGTTCCCTTCTCCATCCTCTGGCACACCCTCCTCTTCTCCTTCCACCCTGGCTACCACGACACAAAAGTAGGGTGTGGCACTAGCAACACAGAGGAAGAAGGGAAAAAAGAAGCATGGCTCGGGCCAGTAGCAATCACAGCAGTAGTAGTCATCAGGCGGTAGCAGTTGACGTAGTGTTCATTGCTACAACTGTGGAGGCGCTCACTGCTAGACCGAGTGCCAGTAGCCGCTCGACTGGGCGCGGATCACTCGCGGTCTTCAAGCTGCACACACACAACGGTCTGCGTCAAGCAGCACAGCCTCTAGTCGCGCGGCGACCACAACTGTAGTAGTTTCCACTTCCTCACTGACGAGCAACAAAGACCCAGACCCCCTTGACCGCACCATCGTTGAGCTCCGTAAGCTCCTGGCGCTTCGCTCTCAAGGAGATGAGAGTGTGTCGTCACAGTCGGGTGGTTCACAGTCTGTTTGTTTATCTGTTCTCGTATGTCGTGATGACTCGTGTAGGGGAGCACAGGTGGCATCTGATGATGATGGGCCTGACAGTAGAGATTGGATTTCTGAGTCTCACCTGTGTGCCCTTCGTCGTTCTCCCTCCTGTGTTGCCAAGCGCCCATCTGCAGCCGAGTAATCTATTGCCCGTTGTACAGTGACGTCCTCCAGTCGTGATTCGGGTGGTACTTGGATCATCGATTCTGGTGCCACTCACCACATGACTTGTCGTCGTAGTGACTTTGTTGTCCTTGGTCCTGTGGCATCTGTTCGTTCCGTTTGCACAGGCTCTGGTCAGTCCTTGCCAGTTCAGGGTGTTGGGGTTGTGTGCTTCGATGGTCCATCTGGCCCCTTGTATCCTTTCCGACGTGCTTTTTGTGCCTGACCTTGAGCTCAACTTGCTCTCTGTGCGTGCTTGCACTCTGATGGGACTCTCTCTGGAGCACACTGCAGACTCCACGACAGTGACTAACACACTCGCTACGGTTCCAATGCAACTTACTGTTCATTAAATGGTGGAGTATGGAGCATGGTAGCTCTTGGTTTACACAAGGCCATGGCTGGAAGAAAAACCAAGTAACAGCAAACAGAGCTGTTACGGGTGGAGGCTTGCTACTCGAGCTCCACCCGTCGGCCGGCGAGCGGAGCTCACCGGCACGTCACTCGAACCGGGGCGAATGCCCTCGGAACCCCAAAATCAAGCAGTCAAGGCCTCGCCCTGCCCTATCCCACCTAATCTGTGCCACCAAGCAACTGACCTATTCTGTTTCTACCCACATGCCAAGTTAAGTGTTACAACTAGGTGTGGTAGCACAAGACCTAAACTACCCCAGTGATCTTTAAATTCGAATCTAATGTCTCTGGTCATGGTCAAAATCTTACCGTTTTTTTGTTCAACGAGTTTAGAGGAACACTTAAATCATTCCACTGGCATTTGTACGAATTTAAAGTGTTAGGGTCGATGTTTCCCAAATTTTGACCCGGGTTCAAGAGTCTCATGCCTAGTGAACTTGCAGTGATTTCGTTTCTTTCTTTTTTTGTGTCTGTGTGGTCGCGTGTTCTTCCGTGCAAGTGACATCTCCTTTCGTAATTTGAATCTTCAAACCAGAGAATGGCAAGTGTTATCCCGCGTTAGCTGTGTCTGTGATTTCCGTGACAAGTGCCTAGTCAGGAGTCCATGCAGTGTCAGCGGTGCGACGGTGTCAGCGAGGAATTCGGCATCCGCGCAACAGAAGTCGAAAGGCAGGTCGTCGAAGTAATGGAACACAAAAATGATTGGGAGGGCAATTTGTCAAGTTTAAGGAACAGGGAACACCCGAATTCGTACAATAAGGAACACATAAATAATTGAAAAGTCAAAGATGTGTTCGAAATTAAGGAACACATTATTTGTAGTTTTCAGAACTACGAGTTTAAGAATCACTAGGGTATGTCACTTCTAGCTAAGTCCCACAAACAGGTTTGGAATCGGAATCTAAACATAAGGAGACGTCGTCGAGCTCTGGTAGGGAGGGTAATGGGCTATGCGAGCGGGATGGAGGCGACCGCGCGTGCGGAGCTTGAAAGTTGCGTGCCGTCACGGTGCGTCGCCTCCACTCCCAGCACCAGCATGCCCTGCACACTCACGGCCACACAAGGAACATGTACAGTGAGAAATAAGCACGCCCCCTTGGACTGGAGTGCCACAGGCTCGCAATCAAGCTGTTGCAGTTGAAGTAGGAGTGAGGAGGATGAGAGGGATTTGGTGAGGAAATCTTCCAGCTGTGCATACCCAGTGATAGCACGCACTTCCACTGTCGCAGCTTCCACTGCCTCGCGAACGAAGAAGTGATGATCGACGCTGATATGCTTCGTGCGTGGATGCAGTGTACCATCATGTGTGGCAATGCGGCGTGCGACAGAGCTGTCGCTATGCACAGGAACATCAGATGTGTGATCACCCAATTCTTCAAGAAAACGTGCAAGCCATATCCCCTCACATGCTGCCTCACTCAGCGCCATGTACTCTGCCTCACCGGCGCTGCATGCCACACACGCTTGTTTGGCACTGTGCCACGACACAACAGTCCCCCACACACGAAATACATATCCGCCCCGATTGCGAGCTGCATGATCACGAGCATAGTCACTGTCACAGTATCCATCAAGGACAGGGCCTGTGCCAGAAGCAAACACCAGACCAACGGCAGCTGTGTCCAGCACATAACGCAACAACTCTAACAATGCCTTTTGGTGGGTGCTGCGTGGTTGCTGGCTCAACTGGGCAAGCACATTGACTGCACATGCAATGTCAAGACGTGTAGTGGAGGCAAGGTATGAGAGGCTGCCAGTGATCTTTCTGTAGAGTGTTGGATCTATGTCGTGGCCATAGTCTGTGGTGCGTGCATCCAACAGGTGTGCATAGACATCAGGACTCATGGGCGTGCGCTGTTGTGGGAGATATTGTACCAAGTGTTGAAAGCGTTCGGTGAGATGAGCGATGAATCGGCCTTGATGCAGGGACAGTGTGCGGGCTGTGCGATCACGTGTGATGGTCATGCCGAGGAAGCTCTGTGCCTCCCCTAAATCTATCATCTTGTAGTGGGCTGTGAGAAATGCCTTGGTGTGTGCAATGAGTGTGAGAGAGGGGGACAAGATCAATAAATCATCTACATAGACCAGCAGTGCAACAGGGAGACCGTTGTCCAAGCGGAGGAAAAGTGAGGGGTCACAGATGCTCTGCGTGAACCCACCATTCTCTAAGGTGCGTCCAATTTCTTTGTTCCAACACCGAGGTACTTGCTTCAGGCTGTACAGGGCCTTCAGTAGAAGCCACACTCCGTCTGTCCCGTCCTCAAACCCCTCTGGTTGTTTCACTTATAGTTCTTCTTTCACGGGTCCGTTCAAGAAAGCATTCTTGATGTCCATTTGGTGGATGTTCCAATCCTCATCTGCAGCCACTGCAAGTAAGGCACGACTTGTCCCATACATGCCTACAGGTGCATATGTGTCTGTGAAATTCTGCCCTGGGACTTGATGGAAACCTTTTGCAAAAAGTTGTGCCTTTTACTTCTCAATCAGACCTCTGAGATTTACTTTCAGCTTGAATACTTACTTGACATCTATGGCCTTGCTGCTAGGTAGTAAAGGCACCAGCTCGTACACCTCATGTTCCAACAGTGCGTTCAGCTCTGCAACTATTGCCTTTTCCCATTCAGTGGCGTCCGGACGCCCCCTTGCCTCAATAAGGGTCTGTGGTTCAGTCACCGTATGATGTAATGATGCAGTGCCAATGGTATGATAAAGATTTCTGTAGTCAACCCTGGGCAGCTTGCGTAGTGATCGCCGCACTGGTTCGGGCGATGCTGTTGTTGCGCTTTCTTCCTCATCAGGAGGGATCAGCAGGGTAAGACCTGGGGGTGCTTGAGTGTCACTGGAAGGTGTACTGGCCAAATCTGTGGGTGACAACAGAGCTTTTGGCACGGGATCAGCCATGACATTATGCAGCGTTGGCTGAACCACCCGGCCCACGTTCATTGGCTGGGATGATATGAAGATAGGCACACTCACATACTCTGGATAGTGCTCCCGCATGGACAGTGAGGGAGCATTACGCAGTGTATGGAACAGCTTGTAGGGCATATGCTCCAAGAAGGAGGCATCTCGACTTTCGACAAAACAATGATTTGTGGGGTCCCAAAACTGCCATGCCTTGGAGGCGTGAGACACCCCAACAAACACACACCAGCGACCGCGTGGAGTCAGTTTGTTCTCCCGTTGTGGTGGTGCAAACCAGAGACAGGCCATTGTGCCCCATACCCTGGCAGGCCGCAGATCAGCCTTCTCTTTAAACCAATGTTCCCAAGGTGTGACAGACTTGGGCATTGGCCCTTGTGGAACACGGTTCCATACCCAGGTGATATACTTCACAGCTTCTTCTCAAAACCCAAAGAACAAGCCAGACTCGGTCAACAGTGTGCGCAGTGAATCACCAAGGGTCCTGTGCCAGCGTTCAGCCACCCCATTTTGTTGTGGGGTGTAGGGTGCGGTGGACTGATGTTCAACAACTCTCATTTTCAAATCTGACGTCAGTGTACCTAGGAACTCTCCTCCTCTATCTGTTCTCAGCTTCAACAGTGAACAACCTGTCTGTCTCTCTGCCAGCTGAATCCATTCAGCAATTGCACGTTGGGCGTCCGCTTTGGTTTTTAGCAAGAAGGCCCAACAAAACCGACTATAATCATCAGTCAGGGTCAGAACGTACAGTGAAGCATACTGGACTGATGGCATTGGCATGGGACCTGTCAGATCCGTATGGACTAGTGCAGGAGGCCTTGTGGTGACACTGTCTGATTTGGGAAAACTTTGCATGTGGGCCTTCCCTTCGTGACACTCAAGACATGTGTTTGCTTGGAGACCCTGTGGACAGTCACTGGGGAGGAGGCTGTGTGCTGGGATGTGTTTCAGTAGATCAGCAACTATTTTTGTGTTGATGTGTGCAAGACGGCGATGAATTAGCTCTGTATGCATTGCGTCAGTGCCAGTGACAATGTGCACTTGGGGACGGTTGACCTGTGACTGGACAAAGGGGAACAAGGTCAGTTTGTACAACATGTCATTATGCATCGGCCCATCAGCCAACAACGCACCAGATGCATCAAACAGCATGCACCGTTGCCTCTGTGTGAGGGCAGAAACATTGGCCTGCTGGTCTAGTTGTCCCCCCGACAGCAAGTTGACTTTCAACCGCGACACATACAAGACACCAGTCAACCACAACACCCCACCTGGTGCTTGGAGCCCCACTGTTCCCACACCTTCCACGGACAGCACTTCCCTGGATCCAGTCTTCATACCCTCAACATTATGCGTGGCACAAACAGTTGACGATGCGGCGACAGATGATGTGAGGCAACAGTGTCAAACAACCATTCATGCATGGGTAATGCGTGTTGAAATAGTATGCACCTTGTCCACTGCCTAGCTGGCTAGCCACACATACAGACAAGGAATGCACTGCTCTATGGAGTACGACCCCTTGGTCTGTTTTGAGATGAGCCAGGAATGCACTGCCCATAATGGGTATGTCCCCTGTGGCTCATCATAGGAACCATACCTTTTTTGGCTTGGTTGAATATGCACCGGAGTCTCAAACAAGAGGTTGCGGGATCAAACCCCGCGACGGCCGCAATTCTCTTTGTGGCCCAAACTGGGACAGGAAGCTTCTAGGAAGCTTACTAGAGCCTACCTTGAGGATGACACTTGGCGGTCTAAGGACGCGCCAAGTAGGACTGTAGGTTGAGGTTGGCTCCATTGGAGCCACTACAAGAAGAAGCTTTAGCAAAGCTCTGCAAGTATAAAAGCCTGTACCTTGCATGCATCCATTAACTGTTCTTGCCTTTGAGACTCCTCACAGAGTGTCCAACCAAAGGTAGACACTAAAGACCAACATGCAAACTTCGTGAGGTTGCAAACCAAACGAACCTAAAGTGTGGATCCCTCGTTCGAGGGTGATATGTTATCTTGGTTGCAATACCAAGAGCGGTTGGCGGCCTCCCATGTGGGGACCCGTTTTCTAAACCGTTGCTATCCGGCGCATTGACAAAGGGTTATGGGCCCACACTTCTGGTTCTAAGGCACGCTTCCAAGACCGACTAGCGCGTGGTCTTGNAAAGCCTGTACCTTGCATGCATCCATTAACTGTTCTTGCCTTTGAGACTCCTCACAGAGTGTCCAACCAAAGGTAGACACTAAAGACCAACATGCAAACTTCGTGAGGTTGCAAACCAAACGAACCTAAAGTGTGGATCCCTCGTTCGAGGGTGATATGTTATCTTGGTTGCAATACCAAGAGCGGTTGGCGGCCTCCCATGTGGGGACCCGTTTTCTAAACCGTTGCTATCCGGCGCATTGACAAAGGGTTATGGGCCCACACTTCTTGTTCTAAGGCACGCTTCCAAGACCGACTAGCGCGTGGTCTTGCAGGGCGCATAGGTACAACAGGGACACGACTATCGGACGGCTCCATCTGCTCCATCGGCTCCATTGGCTTCTTCAGGTAGGGTGCGTGCATGTGGCGGACTAGGGGACAAGGAACAGCTCTGTCCATGTTGGACATGACCCTCGAGCCCCAACGGGATTAAGCTCTACCCCTTTTTAGAAGGTGGTACGACCCCGAGTCCGTTCTCTCACGATGGCACCATCGCCTTAGGCAATCATCGACGGGAGGGGTATGCAACGGAACCAAGTGCACCTTTGACAACGGTCGCATTTAGCAGCCTCATCAGCCTCATCGGCCTCAACGAAGCAGAGTAGCAGGGAAGCAGAGAAGACGAGAAACCGCCAAAAATGGCGGATCCGACTCAAGCCCGCATTGAGGCGGGTATGTCCAAATTCACGGGGACAGGGTTTCCCTTGTGGAAATGGCAGTTTGAGATTTTCATGAACGTGCGTGGCTACCTCAACATCCTAGAAGGAATCGAGACAGCACCCGCCGATGTGACCGTGACGACGCATGCGGCTGACCTTGCAGCAAGGACGATGAAGAACAACATGGCTCTCGCCATTCTTGTGACGTCCATCAACGAGACTCAACACTCCCACATCACAGGATGCACGTTGGCTGCCGAGGCCTATGCAAAACTTGCACGCGTACATCAATCAAACGCCCTAGCAAACCGACTCTTCATCTTCCAACGATTGATATCGATGAAGGTGAGCGAAGGAGAATCGATACCCGTATTTTTGCAGTCGTTCGACAACGTGCTACAAGAGGTCCAGCAAATGGAATGGAATCTCGACTCCAACATGTGTGCCATGATCCTTCTAATGGCGCTACTGGAAAGCTTGGGGTCCTTCATCACCGTATTTGGCGGTTAGAAGGAGGCAGATCTGACGTACGAGGCTGTCGCTGAACACGTTTGCAACGAGTCCATGCGACTCAGTGGCAATGAGGCAAACATCTCAGCCTATGCCTCTCGCTTCGGTGGACAAGGTGCAAGCTCTCGCACTAGTAAAGGAAACAGCAAAAGCAGTGGCGGTGGAGGGAAAGGCAACGGTGGCGGGAAGAGTTCCAAGAGGCCCGGCAACTGTCACAACTGTGGCAAGGCTGGGCACTGGGCTAGGGACTGTCGTAGTCCCAAGAAAGAAGGCGGGAGCAGACGTGGAAAGGAGAGGAAGGAGCTCACCAGCATGATGGCTAGGGGGCTGCCCATGAAGGGCGTAGCGATCCTTAGGCCCGGGGCATTCGCCCTTGACTCGGGCACCAACCACCACTCATCAAAAGAGAAGGGTGGATTTGTCTCCATGGCCGAATCTGTCATGCACATCAAGTGTGCAAACGGCGGCGTCGTCCAAGCCATGGGCGAAGGGTACAAGGTGAAAAGGTTCAACGTGAATGGTGCGGAGAAGGCAGTCAACCTTCAAAAGGTGGTGTACATGCCCTCCTTTGCAGCCAACTTGCTATCCGTCTCACAAGTTACCGACAACAACATGACAGTGGTGTTCACCAATAAAGAAGCGGTGGCCCTAAAAAACGAGGACGTCCAGATTTTGTACACCAAAGACGATCTCATGCTTCAAGTTCCAAGAGTCGACGGCCTCTTTGTGCTTCAAACCAAAGTCACCGAGGCGTCGGATGAGGGACTCGCATTTGCCACCAAGACAGTGGCACCGAAGCCAAAGGATGCACCACCGGCGACCGCTGCGGCCGCCACATCAACCAAGGACACTGACGTTGAGCTGTGGCACCGGCGATTTCGCTATGTGGCCAACAGCACGCTGCAGAAGATGCAGGAGCAAGAGGTAGTCCGCAGAATGGAAGGGTGCACCATGAAGCATGGCGGAGGGTGTGCATTGTGTAAACCATGCCTCCAAGCGAAAGCAAAGAAGAAGCCGTTTGGGAGAGGAGGTCAACGAGCGTAGCACGTCTTGGAACTGATTCACAGTGACGTGTGTGGACCCTTCTGCACACCGTCTAACAGAGGAAGCAAGTAATTTCTGGCCTTCATTGATGACCACATCCGCAAGTTGTGGATCTACTTCCTCAAAACAAAGGGAGAGGTCAAGGAGATGCTCCTCGAGTTTGTCGCCATGGTGGAGCGGCAAACGTCCAAAAAGGTGAAGACGCTCCAAAGTGACAACGGGGGTGAGTACGAGGCATGTAAACCTTGTCTCAAGCATCATGGCATCCGCCACGAGCAAACCACCCCTTACAACCCACAAAGCAACGGTGTTACCGAGAGGATGAACCAGACCCTACTCGGCATGGTGCGAAGCATGCTCTTCGATGCCAAGCTCCCACCTCGCTTTTGGGCAGAAGTGGCAACAACGGCCTGCTACCTCTTGAATCTCACGCCAGCAACCGCCTTGCGGAAGCGTGGAAAGGAGCAGGACAAGCAGCTGAAGACCCCACAAGAAGCATGGTCGGGAAAGAAACCCAACACATCTCATCTGAAGGTGTTTGGGTCAACTGCATGGGTGAAGATCCAGTCGGGAGAAGGTGGAGGCAAGCTGGACTCACGTTCCAGGAAGTGCGTCATGGTTGGGTACGATACATCACACAAAGCCTATCGGCTTTGGGATCAGGAAGTAGGCAAGCTCGTGAGGAGCCGCGATGTCGTGTTTGACGAACGAACCCTTGAAAAGGGAGAGCTGCTGGACCCAAACCTCGCTCCCAAAGCGGGAGAGTGGATAGTGTTGCTTGAGTCTGGAGACCAAGCACTCGACAACTGGCTCGCTTTGCCAGCAGGTGCTGGGAATGGGAGAGCAACTGTGGAGGATGACGCAACATATGACATGGACGTGGATACCAAGGCGTCCGGGGCTTCCGAGTCTGACTTGGAGTATGATGACTCTTTTGAAGACGATGACGACGACGACAAACCACCACCTGTGGAAGCACCAGCACCAAAGCAAGAAGCTGCACCACTACCCCGGCGTAGTTTGCGACCAAAGAGAGCACCTTTGCGATATGAGGACGATTGGACTGGCCTTAGCTAGTCGTGCATGGCTCAGGGAGAGCCATCCACAGTGGCGGAGGCGATGAATGGCCTAGATGTAGCCAAGTGGAAGGAGGTAGTGGACACCGAGCTCACGTCCATTGCCGAAAAACGACACGTGGGTGCTGGTGGATAGACCCGACAAGGCCCACGTGGTGGGATCCAAGTGAGTCCTACGAGTGAAGAAGAAGCAAGACGGCAGCATCGACAAGTTCAAGGCAAAGGTAGTGGCTAAGGGGTTCTCTCAACGCCCGGGCTCCGAGTACGATGAGACGTTCACGCCCGTCGTGACCTTTGCCTCCATCTGCTCTCTCCTTGGAATTGCAGCCGCAAAGAACCTGGAAATACGCCAGATGGACGTCAAGACAACTTTTCTTTATGGGAATCTCAACAAGGAAGTGCTGATGGAGGTGCCCGAAGGAGTCAAAGCTTCCAAGGGCAAGGTGTGCAAGTTGGTGAAAGCGCTCTACGGGCTGAAACATGCCCCAAGGATGTGGTACAAAGAGATGGACGGTTTCATGACTGGCCTCTCCTTTGTGCATTGCCAGAATGACCCGAGCATGTACGTGTGCGATGATGGGAGAGGGCTGATGCTGGTTGCGCTATATGTGGATGATCTGATCATCTTCTTGTCTTCGTTCAAGCTACTCGATGAGCTAAAGTCTGACCTCAGTAAAAGGTTCAAGATGAAGGACATGGGTCCTCTCGAGTACTACCTCGGGATTGCCATCCACCGCAACCGAGTAGCAGGCACCATCGAACTCAACCAAACCAAGTACATCAGTGAGGTACTGAAGCGCTACCACATGGAAGACCGCAAACCTGTCAGCACCCCAATGACGACCGACACAAAGCTGAAGGTCTCCATGTCGCCAAGCAACGAAGCAGAACAAAGGGAGATGCAAGACATCCCCTACCAGTCCGCCGTGGGTAGCATCATGTACGCCATGGTAGGTAAGGCTGCACACGGATCCTAGGATCCGCGGTAACTACACACGGATACCGGATCCAGAACCGGATTCGCGGTTCCGGATCCAGGTTCCAGGATCCGTCTTGTATCCCCGGTTCCTAACGTATCCTTGGGGGGGGGGGGGGAACCCCGCGAGAGGTCCTGCTCATGTCTCCCGTGGAACCATGGAACTNGATCCAGGTTCCAGGATCCGTCTTGTATCCCCGGTTCCTAACGTATCCTTGGGGGGGGGGGGGAACCCCGCGAGAGGTCCTGCTCATGTCTCCCGTGGAACCATGGAACTCACACTTTTGAACTCGAACAATCAAATTTCGCGGTTCGCCTGTGAGCCTGGACTTGGCGCGAGCAATCTTCGAACCTGTAGTTGACAGGTTTGACAGGTTTGAAAATGTCAAACCTGTCTATTAGCCTCCATGCTAGAACGACATGTCGTATTTCTACTGGTCTGCTATCTTACAACTTTCACTAGACGTAGCACTTCCATTCGAAAAGCATCAGTGACTCTCTAACCCTACCCATCGATGCAAACGTGGACACTATCAGCTGAAATCAATGGTTGTATGCAGCTCGGACCACATACATCGTCCGAGGTTACACAGGAGGTAGCATCGCCCGAGGTGTGCCTCAGTCGACAACGTTGTCCTTCATCAGCGTTGAACAGTACTGCCGTTTGTTACTGCACTTGTTTGTTTGTCTTCACTCCACCCAACACCTCTCTCACCATGGAAGATTCCGACACCACCCTACCTGAGGACCCGCAGCACCTCCATGAGGAGGACAAGGACGAAGATGGGGACGAGGAGGAAGACGCCGCTGTTGGAGAGAAGTGCAAGCGTCGTGGCAACAATTCCTTCATATGGGGCTCGTTCAAGAAGTTGGGCAACGGCCGCGCCATGTGTCTGCACTGCACCAAGAACCCAACCGAGCCTGTCACTCTCTTCGCCAAGAATGGCACCACCGGGGCCCTGTGGAAACACATGCGCCTCATCCACCAGGAGAAGTGGCGCCACCTGAAGGCCTTGGTCGCAGCCGCAAAGCTCCAAGAAGCCAGAAACGCAGTGGCCGCAGCTGATGGTGGTGTACCGGCCGCGGGAGAAAATCCCGAGGACGCCCCAATTGCCCGTGGATTCGTCGGCGTTGGCTACGTCTTCAACCGCAAGTTTTTCCACAGCCTTCTGTGGATACACGCCGTGGACAAGAACCTTTCGTTCTTGTCCATGGAGAGTTTCTGGTTCGCGCGGGCCTTTTCCCACTGCAACCCTACGGCAGCAGTTCCTGGCCGCATGACGATTGCACGCAACATCAAGATTGGCGCCCGTGCCTACCACGTGCGTATCAAGAAGCAGCTGTTGGAGGTGAAGTCTGCCATCTCCTTTACCAACGACGGGTGGAAGGCGGACAACAACGTGAAACACCTAGGAGTCAACGCGCACTGGGTCGACGAGGGCTACAACGTGCGCGCCATGGCCCTTGCCTTCCCGGCAATCAAGGATGGCGCCACAGCCGAGAACATCTTCTTGCTGGTGAAGACGTCACTGCAGCAGTGGGCTTTGTGGGACCGGATATTCTGCATCACCATGGACAACGAGTCCACCAATGACTCGATGGTGGACAACTTCATGGTACCAAGCAACGACAGCTTTAACAAGGCGGGGCATATTCGTTGCCTCGGCCATGTTATGAACCTGGCCGTCGGCGACCTGTTGAAGCAACCTCGTGTGATGTAGATTATCCAGCAAGTCCGCGCCATCGCCGTCTTCCTCACGCGCACTCCAACCCACAAGGAGTCCTTGCAGGGAGCCGTTGAAGCAGCGGGACTCCAGTACAAGTCTCTCCACCTGGACACGGAGACCCGGTGGAACAGTGCCCTTGACATGAGTGAGCGGGTGATCGCTGTGAAATCCGTGCTTGACACGTGGTTGGACGGCTATGGCAGGGATGGAGCACACCTGAAGCCCACGTTCGAAGACTGGGAGCTCATTACCATGGTGACGGTCATCCTGAAGCCCTATAAGGGCTTCACGGAGGACATCTCCGGCTCCTCATATCCCACCCTGTCGCTGGTCATCCCATTTTACTCATCTCTGCTTGACAAGATGCATGCATGGGTTGTGAAAGCAGTGGCTGCAGAGCGCAAGAGCAAGCGGCGTGGAGCTGCGGGCCAGCTGGACTGCAAGGAGCAGCTGCTCCTAGAGCTGAAGCCAGGCCTGGTGGCTAGCATAGCCAAGCTCGACAGATATGCCAAGCTGTGTATCGAGCGCCACGTGTTGGCCACAGCACTCGATCCGCATTTTAGTCTGCGCTACTACGCCAACGTCCATCCAAAGGTCGGCGTCGCATCACCTGCTGAGCTCCAGGTCAAAGTTGTGGAGTTGTTGCGGCCCTACAACGACCGGGTGCAGCTGTGCCAGGCTGCCGAGGAGGCTGCAGGAGAGATTTTCACGACCAACGTCGTCACCTCGGCAATCAACAACGTCGGACGTCCTCGGGCAACACAGTCAGCCAGTGCAGCCGCCTCTAGCACGTCAACAGTTACTCCAGGTTTGTTTCATGGCTTTCATTGTTGTTACATCAGTTCACTTCACTCGAGTGAAGGCTTCTTTACATAGTCGTTCGTGTTCTATCTGTGCTGCAGCGACAACACCAGAGGCGGCAGGAACGCCACCAACGCAGCCACACCAAAGCTTCAGGCTCCAGACTGAAGGAGACGTTATGGAGGCTGCACTGGAAGACACAGGGGCCGACATGTTTGCAGAACCAGAGGCCCACGCACAGGCTCAGACTGCTCCCTCCAATCTGGAGGTTGAGGTGGACAATTGGGCCAAGGACAAGAAGAAACCACAGAAGTGCAGAATCCTGCACTACCTGCGCAAGTACAAGATGAAGTACCCTACTTTCCACCTTGCGGCCCTTGACCACCTTGCAGTCCCGGCAACCAGCACTCCATCAGAGCGTCTGTTCTCTCTTGGACGCCACATCATTACTGACTTCCGTCAGTCGCTCGTCGACCTGACAGTGGAGAACCTGATGCTCTTGAAGTCATGGATCAACGACCCTACTTTAGTCAACTGCCCAGTCACACCGACTGGGGAGGTTGCTCCAGAGTTGGAGGCCGAAGAAGCTTGGGTCAATGAACGTCGTCGTGCAGGTCCTGCTTTTGAGGAGTTGCCGGAAGAAGAAGAGGGTGAAGATGAGGGGGCAGACGATGGTGCAGAGGATGGTGCAGAGAATGGTGCAGAGGATGGTGCAGA
>SZWC01000101.1:602846-619092 GCA_023375785.1 Penium margaritaceum
TGTTGAAATAGTATGCACCTTGTCCACTGCCTAGCTGGCTAGCCACACATACAGAAAAGGCATGCACTGCTCTATGGAGTACGACCCCTTGGTCTGTTTTGAGATGAGCCAGGAATGCACTGCCCATAATGGGTATGTCCCCTGTGGCTCATCATAGGAACCACACCTTTTTTGGCTTGGTTGAATATGCACCGGAGTCTCGAACGAGAGGTCGCGGGTTCAAACCCCGCGACGGCCACAGTTTTCTTTGTGGCCCAAACTGGGACAGGAAGCTTCTAGGAAGCTTACTAGAGCCTGCCTTGAGGATGACACTTGGCGGTCTAAGGACGCGCCAAGTAGGACTGTAGGTTGAGGTTGGCTCCAGTGGAGTCACTACAAGAAGAAGCTTTAGCAAAGCTCTGCAAGTATAAAAGCCTGTACCTTGCATGCATCCATTAAAGACCAACATGCGGACTTTGTGAGGTTGCAAACCAAACAAACCTAAAGTGTGGATCCCTCGTTCGAGGGTGATATGTTATCTTGGTTGTAATACCAAGAGCGGTTGGTGGCCTCCCATGTCGGGACCCGTTTTCTAGACCGTTGCTATCCGGCGCATTGACAGTGCGTGACTGGTGGTAATGTGTGTGTGCCCCAACCTCTGACCTGGTAGCTCAGACATGGCAGTCGGTTCCAGTGTGTGTAGCTCCATGGGCGCACCCCACCCGGATCCAGGTGGCAGCACCATCGGTTGCTGTGACTGTGTCGTCTCGACGTACACTCTCTGTGCCCATGCTAGAACCGGGGCAGGTGCACTGGCGTAAGGATGCATGAAGTAGGCCCCCTGATACGGCGGTGGAGATGGAGCTGCTGATGGATACATGGGCGGTTGCAACTGTGGTGGACCAAACGTTGCCACCCCAAAGGGTGCCGGCGCCAGAGGCCTTGCCACAGCCTGAGTCGCTCATGCTCGAGTGTGCAGACGGTGAGCGGGATGAGTGAGCGGCGGCGGTGGCTAGCCCACTGTCGGTCGTGTCTGCTGCGTAGCAGGTGTTATGATGCGCTGAAGGGCCAGGCATGCCCTCCAGTAGTGACCCGGCTGTCCGCAGTCGTTGCAGGTCATGTTCCCTGCTCTCTGACCGCGACCACGACCCCCTCCACCTTGGCCTCCGTGACCTCCTCCGCCTCCTGGCCTCCTCCTCCCCACTCATGGTGCTATGGAAGAGTAGTGCCTCCTCCTTGATGCATGAACACACTCGCTGCTGCACTCTCATCTTCGCGAGCCTCGCCTTTCAGAATGTCTTTGTAGTTGCGCAACTCTTAAAACAGCTCTGCTAGGTCAGTGTTCTCGATGTCTGCAACCTTCAGCTTACGAAGCAATCCACGCCAAAAATCCTTGTACGGTTCCCCGAGGTGCAGAAGGACCGGGTCCAGCCACTCTAAGATGGTGCAGGCTGCACCGAGACCAAGGATCCGCCGGCGAAGGTCCATGGCGGCATCCCAATACTCGGCAACGGGAGCACCCGACTTAGTACGAAGGTTACGAAGCTTCTTGCACAGGGCGATGACCAAAGCCACCCCCTGCTCCTCCTTCCGCGTGATCAAGTGTTGCCAGGCCTCGTGTGGTCAAGAATCCCCGCTGCGAGGGTTGGTAGGGTCGTCCCCTTTGCCTCCAAAGTGGAAATGCCGCACTGAGTATTGCTGATCCTCCGGGAGCGCGCGGACCAGGGCATTGTAGGCTCTAAGGAGCACCCACGAGTCGGTGTTCTCTGACGGCGGTGCTAAACAATAATCCTCAAGTCCATGCTCTGCCGCCTATGACAGGAAAACGTCCTTCTCTGGCGGCGGTGCTAAATAATAATCCTCAAGTCCATGCTCTGCCGCCCATGACAGGAAGTCACGTGCGCCTAGCAGTGGTGGTGCTAAGTCTTTGTGGGACAGGACCTTGCTGAGGTCGTCCCAGGTCATTCCGGTGGAGGTGGCGCCGGCGCCGGAATTAGCTACGGCGTCGTCACCCGCCTGAACCCCCGGCGTAGATTCTGCTGCACTCATGGCTCCTAGTAGGCTGCATGGGAGCTACAAGAGCAAGCTAGCTCTGCCGTTTGCTGGTTTTGCTGCCGAATAAAACTTCGGCAGCAATTCGCCGGGCCCACTTTGGGCCCAGATTTCTGCCGCGAGCCTGAAGCTCGATAGGGAACGCCGTTCTTGACTTCAGGACAGATGGCAGGCTACCTTGGACCTGCAAACAAACTTTATGGGCCAAGGAGCCCTGCCGTTTCCCTTTAATGAATGAGGTGGTGCTCGGAGCTCCCTCTCCTTGCCCCTTTGGCACTCAAAATCTCCCCCCCCCCTTCTGTCCTGCCGCTTCCACGCTGTTGGTGCGGCCTAGGGTTGGGTTCTGACGTCCTAGGTGTCGTGCATGGCCTGCTAGCCGCGCGTATCTGTTCCGCACTCTCCCTCTCCTTGTCTCTTTTCTCATCGACTCCACCGCCACCCTGCCTTCTGCCGCCTCCACCCCTTCTTGGCGCGGCCTAGGGCTGGCCTTTCGACGTCCCCGGTGCTGTGCACGGCCTGCTGGCACAGCAGCCGCGCGGATAGGCTTCGGAATCGCCCCCTTTTTGGTCGTTTTTCCCTCAAACGGGTCTCCCTCCTCTCTTCTGCCACACTGACACACGTGGCACGACCTAGGGCTTGGAAAACGGCGACCCTTAGTGCTTCGCGCGGCCTGCGTTCAAGGCAGCCGCACGGATATACTTCTGCGCACTACTCGGCCGCCCCTTATCTCGCCTGGCGCCGACTCCACCCGCCACCGTTTGCAGTCGCACCTTGCTTTGATACCATAACACACTCGCTACGGTTCCAATGCAACTTACGGTTCATCAAACGGTGGAGTATGGAGTACGGTAGCTCCTGGTTTACACAAGGCCATGGCTGAAAAAAAAACAAAGTAGCAGCGAACATAGCTGTTACGGGTGGAGGCTCGCTACTCGAGCTCCACCCATCGGCCGGCGAGGGGAGCTCGCCGACATGTCACTCAAATCGGGGCAAATGCCCTCAGAACCCCAAAATCGAGCGAGCAAGGCCTCGACATGGCCTATCCCGCCTAATCTATGCCACCAAGCAACTGACCTCTTCTGTTTCTACCCACATGCCAAGTTAAGTGTCACAACCAGGTGTGGTAGCACAAGACCTAAACTATGTCACTTCTAGCTAAGTCCCACAAACAGGTTTGGCATTGGAAACTAAACATGAGGAGACATCGTCAAGCTCTGGCAGGTAGGGNACGGGTGGAGGCTCGCTACTCGAGCTCCACCCGTCGGCCGGCGAGGGGAGCTCGCCGACATGTCACTCAAATCGGGGCAAATGCCCTCAGAACCCCAAAATCGAGCGAGCAAGGCCTCGACATGGCCTATCCCGCCTAATCTATGCCACCAAGCAACTGACCTCTTCTGTTTCTACCCACATGCCAAGTTAAGTGTCACAACCAGGTGTGGTAGCACAAGACCTAAACTATGTCACTTCTAGCTAAGTCCCACAAACAGGTTTGGCATTGGAAACTAAACATGAGGAGACATCGTCAAGCTCTGGCAGGTAGGGTAATGGGTTATGCGAGCGAGATGGAGGCGACCGCGTGTGCGGATCTTGACAGTTGCGTGCTGTCACGGTGCGTCGCCTCCGCTCCTAGCACCAGCATGCCCTGCGCACTCACGGCCACACAAGGAACATGTACACTGAGAAGTTAACAACGATTGCTCTTGATACTCGCACAGTTGTTCTTCGTGCCTTTGTTGTGGATGATCTGTGTCGTGCTCCTCGGATCTCTTCTTCTCCTTGCTCCGCTTTTCCTCTTGCTTGTGTGTTTGTTACTGGTGTCCTGTCTACTGAGCACCAGCGCCAGCTACATTGACATCTGTGTCATGTGGGCTCCGACACTGTGTCAAAGCTCATTAGGACACAGCCTGTACTCGTTCTTGATGCTGCCTCTTTTGAGAAACCGCCCAAGACCGATTGTATGTTATGCGCTCAGGGTACGATGCATCACTGTGCCTACCCTGACTCCCATTCTTGAGCTCTTTGTCCTCTCAAGTTGGTCCATTCGGACCTTCTCGGTCCTCTCCCTGTCAAGTCTTTGTCCGATCGGGGCCGATGCGTCCTCACCCTGACCGATGACTTCACTCGGATGCGGTGGGTCTATAGCCTGTGCCAGAAGAGTGATGCCGCTCTAGCGGTTCATCTCTGGCTAGTGATGGCTAAGCGTTAGTCTCGCCACTCGCTGCATACCTTCCGCTCGGACCACGGTGGCGAGTTTCTTGGTGAGATGGACAGTTTCTTTGCCGAGCACGGGGTTTTTCACCAGGTCTCTGCTCCTGCCACTCCTCAGCAGAACGTTGTCTCTAAGCGCTGGAACCGTACCATGGAGGATGCGTTCGTGCTATGCGGTCTCAGTGTGGTCTCCCGGAATCCTTTGCCTTTGAAGGATTCGCCTACATGACGTTGGTCTAGAACCGCCTCCCACACGGTCCTCTACCGGACCACTTTACACCGTATGAGCTCTGGCTTTGGCCACCGTGCCGATCTGCGTCTTGCTCGTGTCTAGGGCTCAGTGGCCTCTGCGTGGTACACCGAGGATCAGTAGGGGTCCAAGGTCTCTCCGCGAGGTCGCTTGTGTGCCTTCGTCGGCATCTCCCTCCGGTCGAAAGCCTGGCGTTTTTGGGACCCCGTCTATCATCGCATTGTTGAGTCCCACGACGGGCTCTTCTTTGAGTCTCTCACCTACCGCGACCTGACCTTGATTGTGTCGATGTCCATTACACACGTTCCTACATGTGAGGTTTCTCAGCGGATGGGGGAGTCTGAGCCTACGATCACCTCTCATCCGGCTGATGTGTCTGTTCGAGGCCCCTCCACTTCTTGGTCTCCGGCTCTTGATGACCCGGTAATCTTCGTTGTCGGCCCAGAGGCCTCTCCCGCCCAGCCTGTCTCCTCTCCTGCGCCCTGGCACCCCACAAACACCCATGATGCTGTCCCTCTGTCCTCCAGTACTCCTGTCTCAGTGGGTGGTCCTACTGCCACACCCAGTCCTGTGTGTCTCATCAGTTCACCAGCCTCTCCTCCCACTGCATCACTTGCCCCTGTGCCTCAGTCCTCACCAGATGTGGTCGTGCTTGTCTTTGAGCCTGAGATGAGCCTTTCGAGCCCAGGATACTCGCGTAAGCCCGGTGGTCGTCTTCGACCGTTGGGCTCCGCAGCCCAGCGAGTGTCAGGTCCCGCACCCAGGCGCTCCACTCGTAGCGTTGCGAGTGGCGATCTCAGCACAAAGGCCCTTGGCCTGAGTGTCCATGGAGATCACACAGAGGTACATCAACGTGTCCAATAGGGCACGATCTAGTCACTCATGAGTTTTGTACCGCTTGTGATGCAGATGACCTTGTGGTCGTCAGGCCCATTCCTCAAGCGTGTGCACTCGTCACTCAGAGCTCTCCCTTGTTGGTGCCTGATCCGGGCACACTGAGGGACGCCCTCATATCAGAGGATGCCGACGCCTGGCGTATTGCCTGCGAGGATGAACTTCGTGCCGTCTGAGAGCATGGAGTTTACGAGCTAGTCGACCTTCCACTTGGGAGGAAGACGATTCAAGTCAAGTGGGTCTTTCGCAAGAAGGTGAAGCCGGATGGCTCACTAGAACGCCACAAGGCTCGCTTGGTCGTCAAGGGGTACTCTCACATCAAGGGCGTTGATTACACTGACACCATTGCCCCTTTCGGGCGCAGGACCTCAGCTCACGCTCTGTTTGATGTGGTGGCTCAGCATGACTGGGAACTGCACCAGATGGATGTGAACAATGCGTTCGTCCATGGCTCTCTTGATGAGGAGATTTACGTGGCCCAACCACCAGGCTTTGAGGACGATGACAAGGTCTGGCACTTGTGCAAGTACTTGTACGGACTCAAGCAGTCTCCTCGGTGCTAGAACCAAGAGATCACAGGACCTCTGACTCGTGCGGGATATGTACAGAGCATGGCAGATCCCTCTCTCTTCATCCCACAGGCGCCTCAACGGTTCACCGCCATCCTGGTCTATGTGGACGACCTTCTAATCTCGTCTCCCTCCAAGGAGGCTGTGAAGGAGGCCAAGGCGGTCCTCTTGACTACCTATAAGATGAAGGACCTTGTTCCTGCAACGGTGTTTCTTGGCATGGAGATCGTACGAGACCACAGACGCCGGACACTAATGTTGCATCAGACCCGATACGCACGCGTTGTGGGGGAGCGCTTCAGTGACCTCCTTGGCGCACTGCCCACGGCCTCCACATCTCTCACGCCTGATGTGTAGGATGCCCTGAAGGTGGACGATCCCACACAACTGGGGGAGATAGTGGATGTGACCTTGTACCTCTGCCTCATCGCATCTCTGATGTTCCTGGCCACTACCACATGCCCTGACATCGCTTTCCCCGTCAACCTCCTTGCACAGTTTTCACAGGCTTCACGTGCTAGAGCCCTCCGGGCGGCTGTGCGAGTGGTGCGGTACGTGGTTTCCATGCCGTACCTTGGACTCTGCTTTCGCCTACAGTGCTCGGTGGTTCTTGACGGCTACACCGACGGCGACTATGCCACGTGCCCAAATGGATGCAGTCGCACCGGTTACGTGTTCCTAGTTGGTGGAACCGCTATGTTTTGGCGCAGTGGGCAGCAGGGCTGCATTGCACGTAGCTCGTCGGAGGCAGAGTTTGTTGCTCTAGGTGTAGGAGCTGCTGAGGTAGTGTGGCTACAGTGCCTGTTCCTAGAGCTGGGTCAGTCAGTGCTCGCCATTGTGCTTCGCTCTGACAACCAGAGTGCTCTTGCCATTATGGAGAACTCTGGTTTCTTTCATGCTCGCACAAAGGACATTGCGGTTGAGCATCACTTTGTGCGTGATCTGGTGAAGCGACACGTGATCTCTGTCGTATGGGTCGGGACTGACATGCAGCGTGCTGACTTCTTGACGAAGGCACAGGCGCGCTGAGGCTTCTGGTGGCCATTTGTTCGTTGTGCTTCGACCCTTGCCTGAGAGTGGTTGAGTGCGAGGTGTGTATGTTCCTGTGTCATGACTGTTTCTGCACTTGTCCTTGCACTTGTTTCAATGCTGCACGTGTATGGACATGCGTACCATCGGGTCATGGGGGAATGTTGTGATTTGTGACGTTCCTGTCGACCTATACAGTTTACTGTGATCACTCGGCCGTGTCCATGCTCGTGCACATCCCTGATGCGGACCCAGGTGGCACTGGGACGTCGTCTGGTGGTAGAATACCTGCTCGGAGCTGATCGATGGTCGTCCCAGAGTCCTGGATGCTGTCTGGGACCTTCTGTAGTTTTTCTGCAGCTTGTAGGATTTAAACAGTGGACTAGTCGTGGGCCTGATTTGCACGTTTTTGCATTGTGTGTCCATTGTTTGTTGCCGGATGCATGCATGTGACCAGTTGTTGCAATCGGCTTGAGATTCTGCATGTGTAGGTTCAGACGGCGTAGCATTCTGACTTGTCTACGCTGAGTTACGGCCAAAACAGTGGTTTTGGGCCGGTTTCAGGTCAGATTTTGTACTGCCCCGTGCGACACCCGCTGTGCGCCGCGGCGGGTACTTATGCCATGGACCTGTCATTTTTCATCTCTGTCCGCAAATGCTATTGAAGTTTTCTGACACTTTGCCTTGTGTCGCCTATCAGACACTTGCCGTTGTGTGCACGACTTGTGACCGTCGTCACCGTCTGACCAGGCACTGACGCATAGTCAAAGGCAATATTGCTAGGAAGCTTCCACTCATTTTTTTCACTCGGTGGCCTGCAGGGGGGTACAACCACACGCACCATGCTTGCAATGGAGTTGTGGTGCTCGTTGTTCCCACCTTAGCCATTCAGATGGTGCTTGATCTTATGTGCCATCATAGAGTTATGATTGTTTTCGTCTTCTGAGTGGCTGAGACATAGCGAAATGCTACCCTAGTGCGTGGTGCAAACCGAATGCGGTTGCCCCTACATATGCATGTGTGGCTCATTTGTGTAGCTTTCCTTGCACGCGCTTCCTATGGTTAAGCACTTGACGCCTGTGAGCGTCTTTAGTCCAAACCCTTACCAGCCTTCCCCTTTTCCCTCACGTGAATGTGTGCAGCATGAGAGTGCAGTCAGAATGCAACTGACGGAGCTCAAAACGGATGTGTGTGGAGAGCGGGAGTGTCAGAAACGCAAGTGAGAAGTGGAGTAACAGTCCTACGAGGTGGTACTCTCTAATCGAGTCCACCTGTTGGCCGGCGAGAGAGAGCTCGCCGGCACTCGCTAGAAAACAGGTCATGGGCAAATCTGCCCCAAGTCACAACCTGCCCACAAACAGAGTTTCGACACACTTTGTGCCTATCTAAACTAACACGAACTCACAAGCAAGACTAAAGTAGGTCACCAAGGTATTGCAATTCACAAACAAATAAGCACGACAGTGGATTGTCTCGAGGAAAAATGTGAGCTCTCAAAGAGGGGAGTAGCAATGACGTGAGTGTATCCTGAGGCTGCTCGCCAGCTGCCAAACTCGCGTCTGTTCCCCCAGTCTCCCGTACTCTTTTCCTCCTCAGGGATCTGTAAGGCAATGGACGTGAGCCGAGAGGTCACAGTAAGGACAACAACCATCCGTGTGCAAGCACGTCTAGACAGCAAACTAAGTTCAAGATCGGGCACATAAAGCACGTTGGAGACATATAACGGCCCTGACGGTTTATGGAATTGCACTACACCCTCACCCTGAACAAGAACTTCATGCCCAGCAGTTGTGCGCACATACCTCACAGAGCCAACAGGACCAAGCACCACAAAATCACGTCGACCACATGTCATGTGATGGGTGGCACCTGAATCTAAGATCCAAGTGGCATCCGTCACACACTTTGGCGAAATGATGGAACAACTCCCGACAGTACAAGCAGTGTACACAGATTGCTTAGCAAATGACTGCTGAGCTGCGCGGGCGAGACGTACATGTGACTCATCAAGCCACGACAGATCGTCGCAACCTGAGTCAACAATGGACAGGTCAGCATCATCACATCCGACAAACGACTCCACAGACTCAACAGCGCACTGTGCCCCACCGCCACCATCCCGACTGCACGTCACGGACGCAACAGACTCAACAATGGGACCTCTCGGCACAGTCAATACACTCGCACCTCCCTGAGTAGTGAGCCGGAGAAGCTGGCGGAGCTCGGCAATGTCACGGGCCTGCGTCGCGAACTGCTGCTCTAAGGGTGACAGGTCTCTGGTGTCCCTTGCTGCTAATGGAGATTGCAATTTAGTCGCCGCTGTGGAGTGTGCGGAGGCGCATTCACGCTGCTCGAACGCTTGCTGCAGACCCTACGCGATCTTTGTCCAGTTTTTGGGGAGCTTGCACTCCGTGTACCGGTGCGCTCCCCTGCAGTTGTAGCATTCCCACTGTCTCTCCCGGGTGGGCTTTGGAGTCTCCTTGCCATCCTTGCAATCCTTGCCACCTTCCTGTTGTTTCTCCCTTTCTTCCCTTGAGCGGCAGCGGCTGTGGCAGTTGTTGCTGCAACTCTTGCCGTCGACTGCAACGACTGATGAGAGGAAGTGGGGACAGTTCGCGCTGCATGGACTTCGACGACAGCTACGACTGACGCACCATGTTGGGCATCATTTGCTCCACAGAGAGTCCCATCAGGGTGTGGGCACATATAGAAAGCAAACTGAGCTCAAGATCAGGCACAAAAAGCACCTCAGAAAGATACAGGGGGCTAGACGGACCATGGAAGCACACAACCCCACCACCCTGGACCGGTAAGGACTGACCAGAGCCTGTGTGGACTGAACGAACAGACGCAACCGGACCAAGAACAACAAAGTCACTACGCGGACAGGTCATGTGATGAGTGGCACCGGAATCGATGATCAAAGTGCCATTGGGATCACGAGTGGAGGACATTACTATACTGCAGGCGATGGAACACTCGGCCTCAAACAAGCGCTAGGCAACTTGACTGGGGGAACGACGAAGGGCACAAAGGTGAGACTCTTGAATCCAATCGGTACTGTCAGGTCCATCGTCATCACATGCCAGTTGTGCCCTCCCACACGAGTCATCACGAGCTACGAGGACAGACGAGCAAACGGCCTGTGGACCACCCGGCTGTGACAACACACTTGCACCTCCCTGAAAGCAAAGCGCTAGAAGGTGACGAAGCTCGGTGATGGTGCGGTCACGTGGGTCCGGGTCACCACCGCTCGCCGGTGATGAAGCCAGTTTTGCCACGTGTAGGAAGTGCTCAATGGCCCATGACAGCAACAGGCTTCTCTCGGCCATCTCCTCGAGGCTCTTCAGGCTGAAATTGTCAAAGGCCTTCACGTACTTGTGTCCAACTCCAATCTTGATAGTGTTGAACGCCATGAGTTGTCCAGGCCCATGCTTTCCCAGAGCCCTGTACAGCCGCATCGCCTGCTGCCAGTAGTCGGCCGGTGTCTCGTGTGCACCCTGGCGTAGGGAGTTGAAGTCCGAGAGCTGCTGTGATGTTGTTGCCATAGTCACACCTTCAAAGAGGGTAGTTGCCAGCTTCCATGCGCCGCGCGGGTCAGCCCCAACACCGGTGCGTGGGTCACCAAGGTAGGGTTCAAAGTCGAGGGTGTACTCCTCTGGGACTGCCTTGAGGAGACCGTAGGTGGCGCGGGCGGCAGTCGAATTCTGCTGGGGGTCAGTGGCCTGATAGTGGTGGTGTAGTAGAGGTACACCCCCTCGCTGACTTCCCACATGCGAAACCGCGGATCCCAGCTGTTGTAACTGTCCTCCTGTCGGTAGGCGGGTGGGTCAGTCTCGAACCACTTGGGGGGCTTCACCGTCGGCAGAGCCGCCGGGGCAGCTTCCTCGGGTGGTGGAGACAGGGGATCTTCCCTCAGCCCAAGCTTGTGCGAAGAAACAGGTCCTCCAAGGCAGCTGGGTCTGGGACAGGCCTGCGGGTGTCGCTTGGATCTGCTTCGCCTATCGGTGCTGCCTTGCGCGCTGAGCAAGTCAGATGCCGTTTTCCAACTGTGCAAGGTGAAGGCTAAGTATCCCTTTCTCGTCACTGGTGTCTGTATGTGACCTGCCTGAGTCACATACAGACACCAGTGACGAGAAAGGGATACTTCGAGCGTTCGATGCTGTCTGACGGCTCAGCATCGAACGCTCCTAAAGCTGCATTGACGTCGGCTGCAACTGCACTCTTGACTGTCATCTTGCCTTTGCGCAATGCATTGCGTAGCAACCTCTGCTAACGCTCCTACTGCTGCGGCTGCTGCTGCTGTTGCTGCCGTTGAAGCTGCTGCTGCGGCTGGACTGCATCCCAAACTAACTTGAACAGATCCGCTATCTGTTTGGTCGTCTGCTCAGCCTGTTCCGTCTGCCGCTCACGCAGCTCGCGCAGGCCACGTGCCAGTGAGGTGGGACTAGACGGGGATGTGTCTTGCGTTGTGCTTGCTGTGGTGTCAGCCACGCCGGAGGCGACAATGCCAGCATCCATGGTGGAGCTGGCATTGCTGACTCCAGCAGGTGTGTCCTTTGGCATGGTGAGTGGTGGCTGCTCTCTCTGTTGTTGGGTGGTCAATGCTGCCGAAAAAAGAAATCGGCAGCATTTACCCCGCCCCAGTGGGCGTGGGATCTGTGTAGGGGCCATTTTCAGCCTGAGGACAGTCGATAAACCCCCCACACACTGCCGAAAAACATTCGGCAGCAATTCCCCCGCCCCAGTGGGCATGGGAAATCTGGGAGGGGTCTTTTGCCTGTACCTGAACCACCCCCACCCAACCCTGGAGTAGAGGGGATCCCAGCCAGCAGGGGGAGGGGAATACCAAGAGAGACCGATGGCCAAATGGCGCTCTTGACAGCTGCTGCTGCTGCTGCCGGTGCTGTAGTCGCATCTCTCAACGACGGTGGTCTCAAGCCACCTGGAGGTCGGCTGCTACGCCCGATGCTACTGCCAATGCCGAAGCTGCCGCGGCNTTCGGCAGCAATTCCCCCGCCCCAGTGGGCATGGGAAATCTGGGAGGGGTCTTTTGCCTGTACCTGAACCACCCCCACCCAACCCTGGAGTAGAGGGGATCCCAGCCAGCAGGGGGAGGGGAATACCAAGAGAGACCGATGGCCAAATGGCGCTCTTGACAGCTGCTGCTGCTGCTGCCGGTGCTGTAGTCGCATCTCTCAACGACGGTGGTCTCAAGCCACCTGGAGGTCGGCTGCTACGCCCGATGCTACTGCCAATGCCGAAGCTGCTGCGGCCGCCACATGCTGACGTTGCTCCGCAGCGTAGCTTTTGTAACTATGGCAGGCAAGTAGCCATTGCTGCATCTGCTGCCCGCTGCTGCAGGCGCTGGCTGCTGTCCTCGCCTGCTGCTGCACACCGCCGGCACGGCAGCCGCTGCTCTGTGCAGCTGCCAGCACTGTTGCGACTGAGCAGCTGCCACTGTGGCTGCTGCTTGCTGCTCTAGCCGCCTGCAGCAGCCGCCACCCGCTGCTGTATGTAGCAGGGTAGCCGACGCTGCGGCTGCCGTCTGCCACTGCAGTGGATGGCTGCCGCTGCCGCTGCCGCTTGCTGTTGCGCCTCGCTGTCGCTGCAGTTGTCGCTCCGCGCAGCTGCTGGTTCGCGCCGCACTGGCCGCGGGTGCGGCTTGGCGGGTCCCCCCCCCTCCCCAGGATCTCGCTGCGCTTCCCAAGCGCACCACGACGAGCTTGGCTCGTCGTGCTCTGATACAAAAACAGTAACAGCCTTCCCCTTATCCATCACGTGAATGTGTGCAGCATGAGAGTGCAGTCAGAATGCAACTGACGGAGCTCAAAACGGATGTGTGTGGAGAGCGGGAGTGTCAGAAACGCAAGTGAGAAGTGGAGTAACAGTCCTACGAGGTGGTACTCGCTAATCGAGTCCACCTGTTGGCCGGCGAGAGAGAGAGGTCGCCGACACTCGCTAAAAAAAAGGTCATGGGCAAATCTGCCCCAAGTCACAACCTGCCCACAAACAGAGTTTCGACACACTCTGTGCCTGTCTAAGCTAACACGAACTCACAAGCAAGACTAAAGTAGGTCACCAAGGTATTGCAATTCACAAAAAACAAGCACGAAAGTGGATTGTCTTGAGGACAAATGTGAGCTCTCAAAGAGGGGAGTAGCAATGACGTGAGTGTATCCTGAGGCTGCTCGCCAGCTGCCGAACTCGCGTTTGCTCCCCCAGTCTCCCGTACTCTCTGCCTCCTCAAGAATCTGCAAGGCAAAGGACGTGAGCCAAGAGGTCACAATAAGGACAACAACAACAACATTCAGCACTTGACGCCTGTGAGCGTCTTCAGTCCAAACCCTTACCGTTTCCTACTTGGTGTCACACACAATCGATAGGTTGATGTGTCAGGCCGCCTCCAGGAAGCTTGCAACATCTGTCCAAGGACCCACCATCCAGAGCGTCATGAGGTGACGTCGGCGCTAGCAATAGCAGCAACAACAGCCTTGGCAAGAGCGACAGCAGATGCAGCTGCTGAGGGGCGCAACCCAGGTTGCCTCCTAGCAGGTCGCACCTCGCCACCCCCTGGCAGCGCGTAGATGCAGCCATGCAGCTGCCAGTGGATAGCGAGCAGCGACGGGCAGCGGGCAGCAGCCAATGTGCAGCAGCCGACAGCAGGTAGCGGCCCTCGGACAATGGCCGAGGTGCCACCCGTTGTCAACGTCCGCCGAGTCAGTCATCCGCACAAGCATGTATACCAACCGAGAGGTCACAACACAGAACAGTGAGACATTGCATGCACAAATGACAAGAGTTGAGGGTATGGATTTTACTGACACATTTGCACCCGTTGGGCGTATGACCACTGCTCGTGTTCTATTCGGGGTTGATGTCACCATGACAGGAAATTGCAAGAGATGGATGTGAACAATGCATTCCTCAATGATAGTCTACAGGAGGAGATTTACATGGTCCAGCCGACAGGCTTCGAGGTCGGTGACAAGGTCTGGCGCTTGCGGAAGGCCTTGGACGGCCTGAAATAATCACCTCGGTGTTGGAACTAAGAGATTATTGGCACAATAACGCGTACCGGGTACGTGCTGTGATTTGTGACGTTTCTGTCGACCTGTACACTTTATTGTGACCACTCGGCCGTGTCCATACTCATGCAGATCCCTGATGCGGACCCTGGTGGTACCGGTGCGTCATCTGGTGGCGGACGACCAGCCTGGAGCTGACCGACGACCGTTCCAAAGTTCTGGACGCTACCCGAGACCTCCTGTAGTTTTCCTGCAGCACGCAGGAGTTCATCGGTGGACTGGCCATGGGCCCAATTTGCATGGTTTTGCACTGTGTGTCCACCGTTTGATGCCGGATGCATGCATGTGACCAGTTGTAGCGTTCGGCTTTTGATCCTGCATGCCTAGGTTCAGACGGCGTAGCGTTCTGATATGTCTGCGTAGAGTTCCGGCCAAATCAGTGGTTTTGTTCCGGTTTTAGGACAGATCTTGCACTGCCGGGTGCGACACCCGCCGTGCGCCGCGGCACGTACTTATGCCATGGACCTGTCATTTGTCATTTCTCTTTGCAAATGCTATTGAAGCATTCTGACACTCTGCCTTTTGTCTCCTAGCCAGACCCTTGCCGTTGTGTGCACGACTTGTGACTATCGTCACCGTCTGACTAGGCACTGATGCCTAGTCGGCGGCTGTGTCGCTAGGAAGCTTCTACGCATGTTCTCTTGGTATGAGAGTGGTGAGATAGTTATTACTGAGCCGCATAGTAGAGAGCCAGCAGAGCAGCAACAGTGAGAGTCAACGCTATAGCACATCCACAGGGACCTATCGACGTTGATAGCGGATCGCCGTCGACGTCGCTCGCAATCACCACGTGATACTGCATCAGCAGCAGCCGCTAACGGCAGCAGGCAGCTGCTGTAGTAGACGGCAGTCGCCAGAAGGTGCCGACATTGGCAGATGCAACAGCAGCAGCACTGAGAAGCAACAGGAGTAGGGCGGCAGCAATGGCAGCAGCAGCTAGCGGCGGCAGCATCAGCGCGCGACGGCAGCAGCACAGCAACAGCACGCGGCGGCAGCAGCATAGCAGCAGCGACAGCAACAATGCAGCAGCAGCAGCAACAGCAGCACAGCAACAGTGCAGCCGCAACGGGAGCAGCAGCGGCGGCAGCAGTAGCGCAGCAACAGCAGTGGCAGCAACGCACGGCGGCGGCAGTAGCGTGCAGCAGCCGCAGCGCGTAGTAGCAGCAGCAGCGCACAATGGCTGCCACGGCCGCGCTCACAGTTGCTAGGCGGCCGCCCTACACACAGTCGCGTGGCTGCTGCTGCAACTGACGCCACAACAGCAGCAGCAATTGAGCCGAAGCTACGCATTTGTTTTCGCTCAGCTTCCGCGCGACTGCTGTGGAGTAGCCCCCTGCTCGCGTAGCAACCGCGAAGGTTGACCCAAAAAAAAGGGAAGGAAGGCAAGCTGACGTCAGCATTTTTCCTTGCTGACATCATCAGGTCATGCTGACATCAGCAACTTCCTACTGACGTCAGCTCTTGCCTTAGTGAAACTTTTGGTCGGAGGGTCAAAATTTGTCAGAGTTTCAAATTCTCGAGAAACGCTCACGTTTATGCAATTCGACCACGTTGACGTCTCGGCCCATAATGAGCGGTGTCATGGCTCCATCCGGTAAGGAAAAAAGGGTACTAGATTCCTTTTCTTCCTCCTTAACTGTCATGAGCCCACGTTTGTAGGCTATTGAGGACCTGAGGAGTCAGCAAGACGAGATGCGTCGCCTGCAGCGGGAGCAGACTGACGCCATTCGTACACTCAGCCAGCTTCTTCGACGACATTCCACGACTGCACGACTGACCATTGAGGGAGCGGCCGAGGTCGCACCCTCTACACAAGAGTTAGCTCCAGCACGAGAGACAGGAGCTCGAGCCAACTCGCCACCCCTTGATCCATGGGACGAGGATCCAGACATGCTAGGCATGGAGGGCGACTTCCCCGAGCGCGAGATTCGTGCACTTCAGGAGCATCTCCGCCAGTTTCAGACGAGCTCTCGGCCCCCACACACATCTCGCTTTCCAGAGTTTCAATCGTCACCTGACCTCCACCCTAGCGACTTCCCTCTTTCCGGCGTCTTTCCCATCCCTCGTCCTTCCCAGCATGTGAATGCTCTCCCTACAGAGCGGCAACCCAAGGACTTCGAGACACCGTCCCCACGGTATGTCAGCGAGGACGGCTTTGACTGCTGGGAGATCCTCTT
>SZWC01000102.1:24565-34779 GCA_023375785.1 Penium margaritaceum
CCCCGCCCCTTCCTTACCACCCTCCCCTTCTCCACCAACGCTTCCCGAACCTATTCAAAGCAGCGATGCAAACACGATCGCCGGGCTGCACCGCGAACCGCTCCCGCAGAACTCGTCCCAGCGCCGCCACGTCGGCCACGAACCGCCGCGCGTCGCGCCGTCTCTCCCCGCACACAGTGACCGCTCTGCTGCCGGCGCCGCCAGGGCTCGCACCGCTTCGCCCCCTCTGCAGCAGAGCCGCGAGCGGCGCGCAAATGTGCGCCCCGCCGGTCGCTGGATCTCTGAGCGGCGGCGCGCCGCCCACAGCAGCGCCGCGGTCACCGTCGGCACCATTCGTCGCGCCATAAGCCTCTGCGGTGCCATAGGCGGAATTTGGAGGGCCAGCAGGGCTGCCCGCAAACCCTGCGATGTCCCTTCGCAGGCATCACGGGACTCCAGGGAACGTACGGCTGGAGGTGACGGGGGGACGCCACAGCATTGGCACAGCCTCGCAGGGGGCGGGGGGGGGGGGGGGGGGGGGCCGACCAGGCCCCCACCTCAGGAGCCCGCAGATCGTCGGGCAAAGTCATAAAGTACGCCATGTTCCGAAGAAAATTCTTTGCGAATGGGATCAGCAACGTCTAAGGGGAGCAGGAAAGACTAGGTTGTATCAGCAAACTACCTAAGAATAAAGTAATCACCAGAATCAATTCAAATAACTCATACTGTTAGTTAGACCTTGCCTTCCATCACGCTAAATCTCTATTGGCACAGGTTTCAAGGAACATATACCAAAATAAAATCAACTGCTTTTGCCACCCAAACCCTAGACTAGATTTTGGAATGTTTGTAATTGCTTCATCTTCACAAAAATGCTACATGTTAAAGGTGAAAATCAACGCATCAATGCCAAATTGATTAAGAATTATTCCATAAAAATGACAAGTTTTAATTTGATCTATGTGTCGCAAAATCATACAAAAAAAGGGAACAGACTTACTAACAAAACAAAATGCATGCATAAGTAACCCCAACATTTCTCATCCTACTCGGGCCTTTCACCATGGATACAAAAAATCATCACATCTACATCTCATCATCTATAACCAATTCCTCTAACTTATCGCACTTAAAAAAACCACCAAAATTCTAACACGTACACATCTCAAATAAAGGCATGCACCAAAGCAACGAAGCTACTTTCCCCATACAAGTTTTGGCACTTTACTCCATGCCTTCATCCATTTCTCAAGAAAAAGAGGGAACAAGGCTAAAAAAAACCCCACCGATCCAAAACCACAAGCTGAGATGAAGTTAATGGACCTCCTTTCATGAAATCATGGAACTTTGTATTACACCAAATATGTATGAAAAATACTTTCAGGGGGTTTCCCAGTAATCAATCGAAAGGTGGAGGGAGGGAAACACACATACAGAACTCTTTGATTCATATTACATCTATTTACAATTACCTCACATCTATAAACTTGTGTTGCATACTCCAATGTGTTATTTTTCGAGGAGGTGGAAACACAGGAAACGTGTATGGGGAAACCAAATGGCCTGCTATACTATGGTTTTGCACAAAAGTATAACATGGTGATGGAAGGGGATAGGGAAGGGGAAAACAATAATATGTAGTAAACCACCAGCTGTGCATCATTTTTCAAGATCAATACACTTATGTACTAAATACTCCCATGAATTCATTAGCGATGGGGGAGGAGGGAAGGAAGAATTTTTAAGGAAATTATATGATCCAATGTAATACCATTATGTATATAAATATATCAGGTATGTTCACTTATGCATTGATACTCCCATGTGTAATGTAAGGAGAGGAAAGAAAAGGTGTATGAAGGGGCATACATGTTGATATACTATCCTTTATGTATAACTCTTTTTTATATAGTTGTACAAAACATTCTCTCATTTTTATGCGAAAGGAGTACATATTTTTGGGAAAACAATGAGCTATTATTCTACCATATTGAAAAATTATATCCAAGATAAACACTTTTGAATTTCATACCCCCAAATTCTAATCAAGTGGGATGGCGACTTCACATTGATTTCGATATTATTATTTGTAACACATGTTTTTTCATTGTGTTCTAGAAAATGTAGTAACAACATACCTATCAAAGCCACTTACACCTGAAGTCTAGCATTCCTCATTCACAAAAATACGAAGATTAAGGTACACATTCCTTTAAAATGTAATGTGCAACTTCATTGAAGAAATTCATCATGAAACCTGGGAAACATAAGCAATCATTCTTGAGAGGTGCGATTACTACGCTAGTGTCAACCTCCAATATCGTGAAGACGATACTGCAATCAAAGCATTGTACAAAAGTTACGGGTTTCAAGGTGAATTCCCGGGTCCACGTCTACTAGGAATTCTCTCCTGTAAAGGCCAGATAAATTTTGACAACCATCCCTGAAGTAGTCTAAAGGGCCTGGTGTGTAATATTGTGTGCTGGCATGCGCAAGAGGGTTGTGTATGTCCATAGTTAGCTTAAGTAGGGAGGGGAGCTACCTACTGCACAGCACTACACAACTAATCTAGTCAAGAAGTCCTCTGACTTACTATGCAAGAATCATGCACCCTTGACATGAGATCCACACTACATCACCATCACCATGCACTGAGTCTAGTCCCTTCTACCTGCATGGGCCAATCTGGCACAAGCTTCAGGAGGCTCCAAATCAATGGATCTGATGCAGCAGCATGGCACGTTCAACGATCGTTAGACATAAACCTGCAGAGCAAGCAACCTCCTGGGGAAGCTGCACATGAACACCTGATGAAGTTTCCTCAACAAGGAAGCTTCTCCATGAACCTACAGGGATGCCATTAACAACTCTGACCTATAGGAAACTTCGCCTGGAAGGACGCTCCCCCAAGAGGCAGCAGAACTGAACCACCTGAAGGAAGCTTCTCCTTCAGGTGGTCAACTTGCCAGGACCATACGCATAAAAGGGGAAGCACCTCTCAGTTTAGATCTATCTCAGCATTCTGCAAGCAATCAGCGCTGCTCAAGCCTCTGACTCTGGAGCCCAGACCAAGACTCTAATGGAGATCCCTCAAAGGCCCCTATAAGCCAGGCAAGGCCTACTGGCCTGGGTGGAGGCTACCCTAAAGGCCAGTCAACATGGAGACTACGCCAAGACCCTCACCATGACGGCCTACAAGGCCTAGTAAGGCGTTGCCCCTCTGTGGGCCAGGAGCTGTGCTAGCCTAGTGTGCTTAGCTTTTCATGTACCATACCTGTACTTTGTATCAATCAAGGTTTTAGTCCACAGTTCTCAACCCTTCTCTTGCTATTGTACAGGATGCACCGCTGATCACCTAAAGATCTTACCAACAAGGGTCCTAGCCCTTGCTGCCTGTCTCACAAAATCAACAATCATGAGGTCATAAATTTTAGCATTCAATTTTGCAAAAAACGAATACACCAAATCTCCTATAAGTACACAAACATGAGACTTCACATGATATGTAACACATTCATGAGAGTGATTACATGTAAAATATCAGATATATTGTTCTTAACCGCATATTTAAGAACAACATTAATGCCAAATAACCACAATTTTGTGAACGTATTATTTCATGAAAATAATACAATTCCTGTTCATTGTTCCATAACATGTTTGAAAATATGTGACAACTTCTAAGATCAACAAATCATTAAAATACACAATACACTTATAGACCTACATGTTTATTGGAATCTAATTCATATCATTTCAAAATGGGTTACCTTAGATTCTGAAATAAATATGAAAATCATAGTTTTAAAATATCTTTTATTATTAATTATTTCAAGTAATTACTACCCATCAATAATATTTTATTCTATTCGAATAAATAATAGTAATAATTTTCCATGTTCTTATGCATAGTATATAGAGGGAGATGAAATGGTAGCATTTTCACTCCTCCTTCATGAATAATTTAGTATAGCACAATTATGAAATACATATACATATTGAAAAGGATAAAACAAAATGAAAAATAGGAAAAATAATATGATGATACAAAATTTCAATCATTACCAAAGTAAGCAAATTCAAAATCTTTCCACTCCCTCCGAACACTTTTTATGGATAACAAACTTATAAGAAAAACATATTCTTGAATGCCATGTAATATTATGTATAATTTATGTTGTTTTATCTACACAAAGGGATGCAATCACAAACTAAATCTCTTATGTAAGTGATTTCTTGTCCCCTTCATCGCAAGATTGAAACATGTATTATATGGGTTTATAGTCCATGTTGAGGGGGGGGGGGCACTAAAATGCACAAGCTTCCCAATAATGTTATGAATTTTTGTTTATGTCCACAATAAGTTACCAAATTTACCCCCAAAATGCATACGTGGTGTTTGGGAAAAGAAGTGTTGTAATAAGAGTCATTTTTTTCATTTCGTAAGAATAAATGCACCATTTAAGAAATAAACTACCTTTAGAAATTCATCTATTCCCTATAATCTAACCTCATATACTGATCCTGAATTCTCTTTGGAATATATTAATGTTACTCGTCCATTATTCACAGCCTGTATACATAAATATAATATGCTGCTTTTGGACCACCAACCAAAGTTGGAAGTGTGCAACACATGTTTCTGGAATAGAATTGGAAGAAGGTCCAAGTTACCATATCATTACATCTATACATTAAATTTAATCTATTTTATGTGTTTAACACCATAAAACATTGTCTAATGCATAATTTTGTGCATAAATGAAAACAAAACATCAAAATATGGTCAAGTTTGTTGAAACGTGGATTATTTACATTGGTTATTGAGTTGAAGCACTTGCCTTCTAATGTCGTAGCTAGCCAAAAGCATGATACAAGCTTGGTGTGCCACCATGGTACCTACATGTACATATGGAAGAGAACCATCTTCAAAACATTCGTACCAAATGCTGAAGAAGTAAGGCTTGCATAATGTAAGTGCAAATGAAAGCGTGGCAAACTTTTGGATGACAGAGTTCTCGAAGGAAGTAAGGCTGACAAGTATCAATGCCAGTAATGAAGGACCAAAAAGGCATGGTCAACTTATGACGATGAGGGTTTACTTGGCTTTAAGATGGTGTCTTGGTTCTCCGTTGGATTGTAATTATGCTTCATATAAGGGTGTCCATTTTGGCGTGTTCTTGTGTAAATAATTGGAAAAACACAAACACTACAAAATGTTTTGGTCCTAATATAGAGAAATTCGTACAAATGAATGCTTTTAGATGATTTGCTACAATTAATTAATGAAATTACCACTTTTTAGGTTGAAAGATAAATTGAGAGACAGAAGTTTTTAAAAATGTATCTACATCTCCATGATACACAACTTAATACATTCCATGGATAAAATCTTCCTCTTTTAAGTATAATTATCAACCTTACTCAAATTAAGTGCACATCTCCTTCAGTAATGTGCACTTCTTCAAAACATTTATGTGTGTTTCCATATAAATCATGTGACAAATGTTATAAGAAATTAGACTTGGATGTTATGCAAGCTTAATCCTGACGTATTTAAGTGATTTGACAAACTTATGGTTCTACCATGAAATAACTTTGGAAAAAAATGCACTAAAAACATTTCATGTATTGGAATATTAAAGGAAATGAGTCTTTGGAAAGAATAAAAACTGATCATCCTCGAAACAACTTAGTCAAAAGTTAAATTTGTACCTTTATTTACAAAACACAGCGATATAATCTCATGGTTCACTATTTTTTAAGTTTTGTTTTTGTTTTAGGAAGCATAGAAAGTCACCATAATGTTTTTCCTGTGCCATTGTTGATGGTGATATGCTCATTGTGGAAAAAAAAACTATGTATCATTTTTAGATCAATGTTTACTTATTGTGTAACCCTCGGTGAAAGAATCATTAAAGATGATGGGTAAAACATATCATTGGGCATGTTATTGAGATTATTCACATTTAATTATGTATGATTTATTTTAAATAGATTGAAAATACTGATGATAACATGAAGGAATGATGAGGTGTGTCTTTGCGTAGTATCGCTATTATACTTGTGATTTCTCTTGAAACCATTGAGAGATTACACCAAGTTCAATAAAAATGATAAATTTACCACGAGTGGTTAAGATTATTTCTTAAATCTGTATTTTAATTAGAATTCCGTTCATTTTTATTCCAGTTGCACTCGATGAAAATGAGATTCCGATGAAAATTTCATTTTCCCCCAAGCATGGAAAAGATTTAATAAAAAACTCTTGGGTGTTTAAATTATTTTAGGAACTTATGTCACATTTATCACATGGGTTAATTTGACTCTATAAATTCATTCCATAATATTTATGGAAGTCTACTATCATGTATGACATATGTGAATAAACATTGGACTTGTTTTTTGGTAATTTTTTATCCTCAAGTTAAGTGTTTAGGTTTTACAAAAGGTTTAATGACATGAATTTGATTAATGGAGCTTTGTTTTAGCATTGTCAAATATTTGAACTAAGGTCATTTTTCTTGGATTAGAGGAAAGTGAAACTGGTTTTGAGGTAGAAAGGAAAAACATTGTTTATTTCTTTTTATTTCATCGCCAAATTTCAATTCACATCTTTTTGTTGTTACTGGTCAGATTTTATTTGCTAAGATACATCTCTGAAAGTTTTGGGTTTTCAATAGGGTATTCGGTGACTTTGGTGTAGTCTGAGAAGGACATCGCATGATGTCCTTTTTCTGTAGTTGGTTTTGAGACCGATCCTGGATGACGTCTTTTGCTCAAGACGTTTCAGTCAACAAGGCATCGGAATGCAGCGAAGGCTGGAAAGATGACGGTTACATCGTGCAGGGCTTCGAGGAAGGTGAGGGTTCGCTGTTTTTTTCCTGCCTCTTGCAGCGTCGGGTGTGTCGCGTCCCATTTCACAGAATGTGCTGCGCGCAGGGCGTGCAAGGCGTCAGGCGCCATTGCAGGCGAGGCTTCTATGGAGCGCCGATGTAGCAGCGCAAAAGAGCTTATGCCCCTGGCAGGTGTCAGACGGATTGCGGCGGCCCAAGGAGTCAATCGGATCATGCAACAGACTGCAGACGGACTGCGCTTGGCTGTAGGCGTGACTGCTGCAACGGAGTCTCTCGTCACTTCTTGGCCTTGGGGTGCGGTTGCCCACCAGGTCGCAGCCTCGTTGGTGGGGTTTCGTCCGCGTTCTCGTGCCGCCCTCCCTGAAGCAGCAACCGCACATCCGCTACAGCAGGACACGGAGACGGCTGCTGACCAGTCCTCATTCGCAATAAAAATCATTGACCAGTCTGCATTTGCAAAAAAAATCATTGACCAGTCTGCATTCGCAATAAAAATCATTGACGCCCTTCGCAAAGCGTCTTCGTAGTTCGACTGAACCGCACGTCAGCTCCAGCAGGTACGGAGGTGACTGCCCACCAATCAGCATCCCGACTGAAAGCCATTGAGGCGCCCCGCAAAGCGTCTTGATAGTTCCACTTGGCTGGTCTCCCCGTCAGCTGCAGCAAGCAAGCAAGCAAGCAGATGGCCGACCACTCCCCACCCTGCTTCGGCGACGGCACCTGGTTGCCGCTGCAGCAGCAGCAGCAGCAGCAGCAGCTGCGGCTGGTGGGAGCAGAGGATGAGCTGGAGGACCTTGCAAACACGATGGAACACGATTCGGCAGTCGTCGGCGTCTACGGTCGCAGTTCCACTTGGGAGCAATGTGAGGGATCCTTGGCGGACTGTAGAAGCATCTGGGAGCATAGAGAGGGAGAATGCGCAGGGGGTGAACCAGCAGTGGGTGGTCTCTGCGATACCACTCCTGTTCGGAAGCTCTGTGAGGAATCCGTAGCAGATGGCTTTCTTGTGTGGGACCAAGGGGTCACAGGAGGCGCAGGAGGAATGGGAGTGGAATCAGGAGGAGGAGGAGGAGGAGGAGGAGGAGGAGGAGGAGGTGGTGGTGGTGGTGGTGGTCATACCATTTACACAGCTGCTGATATCGATTCAGGTGAAGCAGCAACCAGTTCACCTATCGAAGAATTTGAGAGTGTAGAGGAAATCCAGGAGGACTTCAATGTGCTTTTGGAGGATCTTCTCGGTGAGAGCTGTGATCCTGGTTCTGGTCTTGGTCCTGGTCTTGGGCCTGACTTAGGCCCAAGCTCCCAAATTGGCCCAGGTTCAGGTCCGGGTTCAGGTCCAGGTTCAGGTTCAGGTTCACGCTCTGGTTCAGGTTCAGGTTCAGGTTCAGGTCCAGGTCCAGGTTCAGGTCCAGGTTCAGGTTCACGCTCTGACATGTCAACACTGATCGAAAGCACGCTCAATCCTGACGCTGGACATGCTCAGAATGACCCACCGCGGTCACAAGTGTATGAAGGCCCGGTTTCAACTCCCGCTCCTTGCGAAGAAGCAGAGCTGTGGACTGCAGCCCAAGGCGCTATTCTTGGGATTGACCCACCATTGTCATCTTTAAATGAGTTCCTTGCAATGCTGGAGGGGTCTGGTTCAGGTCCTGAAGTGCTCAGGGGAGCCCAGCTAGCTGACAGCCTCGGACACGAGCCGGACTTTTTCCAAGTAGGAGCTCCCCTCACAGTAGCCGACTATCTGGGGGACGTGGTCGCTCCGGGAGAGGTTGGCACCTTGCCTCGTGCGAGAGGCGTGTTGTCGGTTGACGTTGCTGACCCTTCTCAGCTGGCCTCTGGCTGCGTCCCTCCTGGGTCAGATGCGCATTCTGGGTCAGGCGTGCATTCTGGGCCAGGTGTACATTCCGGGTCAGGTGTACATTCCGGGTCAGGTGTACATTCCGGGTCAGGTGTACATTCCGGGTCAGGTGTGCATTCTGGGTCGGGTGTCCCTCCTGGGTCAGGTGTACATTCTGGGGCTCCAACTGGCATGAGTCAAGAGCTTGGGCGGATTTCGTTTGGACAGCAGCAGCAGCAGCAGTGCAAGCTCTCCCAACAGCAGCAGCAGGACCAGGAACGGGGGGGGCAGCTACAACAGCAGCAGCAGCAGCAGCAGCAGCAGCAGCAGCAGGAGCAGCAGCAGCAATTGCAGCAGCATCAGGGTAAGGATTGGAGGCAGGAGCAGCAGATGCAGATGCAGAAACAGAAGGATAAGCACTCGGCACAGCAGCCCTTGGAAGATGGACAGCAGCGTCATGCAGCACACACTACGCCCAATCAGGCCACAGCCTTGTCTGGGCAACGGTTGCAGACGCCATCTGCTGAAATGTCGTCGGGTGCGTTGCTGCCGCGCTTACCAGGCTTGGGCGGCGCTGCTGGTCATGATGGCAGGCATAGGAGGCCAGTGGGGGACTTGTCAGCTCGACTCGCCGCTGCCATAGGTCAGATCTCTCGGAATAAAGCTCAGCGGAAGCAGCAGCAGCACCACCACCAGCAGCACCACCACAACCAGCAGCAGCAGCTGCGGCAGCAGAAGCAGCAGAACTACCAGCACCACCACCAGCAGCAGGAGCAGCAGCAGCAGGAGCAGCAGCAGCAAGGACAGCAGAACCTTTTCTGGGGACAGTGTGGTCCAAGGGGAGAGCAGATGGCAGGAGGCTGCAGTACAGACTATGGTTGCAGTAGCTGTGGCAAGCACATCAGCAGCAGCAGCAGTAGCATCAGCAGTGGCAGCGGCCGCGGCCGCGGCCCCGAGAGCCGTGCGCAGACGACGGTGGGGAATCACGTTTGCGCCGGCTGTGGCCATGGTGCAGCCGAAGCGGCAGCTGCCACTGCCATGACACAGGGTTCTGCAGGTCATGGCACCGCTCCTTCGCAGCCCACTTGCCGCTCTCCCTTCGCAGCTGCCACTGGCACAGAGGGAGCTGCAGGTCATGGCGTCGGCTTTCCTCCACCCGCCCATGCTCCTCACAGTGCGGGCGTTGCTGCTGGTGGTGCTGCTGCTGCTGATGACCATGCCGCATCCGCTGGAGTCGTTGAGGAGGGTGCCGATGCTACTGGGGGCCATGCTTGTGTCAATGCTGCTGCAGCAGCAGTGCTCCTTGCAGCAGCTGCGGCCGTTGCAGCAGGTGGGGCCACAGGGAGAGTGAGAGGGGATGCTGCAACCGCGCTGCCATGGCTTCCAGCGGCGGGGCCAGGAGCGGACAAGTCAGCAGGAGCAGGAGGCGGACAGGCTTCAGCAGCAGCAGGAGCCGCTGCTGCTGCCACGGCAGCGTCGGCAGAAGCTGCTGCTGCCACGGCAGCATCGGCAGCAGCCTCTCTAAGGGCTGGCTCATCTTC
>SZWC01000102.1:54505-72872 GCA_023375785.1 Penium margaritaceum
AGCAATGCACCCCTGCTTGCCGCTGCGCCAAGACACAGCGGTGCCACCAAGCAGGAACACGTAACCCGTGCGGCTGCGTCCATCAGGACTCCATGCCCAGTCGCTGTCGGTGTAGCCATCTACCACAACCGAGCACTGTCTCCGAAAGCAGAGACCGTGATACGGTGTGGAGACCACGTACCGGACGACTCGCAAAGCTGCGTGCAGAGCGCGAGCCCGAGGGGACTGACTGAACTGTGCGAGTAGGTTGACAGCGAACGCAATGTCGGGACGCGTGGTCGTGGCCAAGTACATCAGTGAGCCAATGATGCGCAAGTACAGGGTCACGTCCACAGTCTCGCCCAGATCGGCTGGGTCTGTCACCTTCAGGGCGTCCTGCCCGTCGGGAGTGATGGGTGACGAGGCGGCGGGAACAGCGCCAAGGAGGTCAGCAAACCGCTCCCCCACAACCTGTGCATATCGTGCCTGATGGAGGAGTGTCCGTCGACGACGATCACGCACAATCTCCATCCCGAGGAAAACAGCCGCTGGACCAAGGTCCTTCATCCTGTAGACGGCCTGTAGGACCGCTTTGGCCTCCTTCACGGCCTCCAGTGAAGGAGACGCAATCAGGAAATCGTCCACATACACTAGAATGGCAGTGAGGTGCTCGGCTGTCCGTCGGATGAAAAGTGACGGGTCGGCATCACTCTGGACGTACTCGGCCTGAGTGAGGGTGCGAGTGATCTCTCGGTTCCAGCACCGGGGCGACTGCTTCAGGCCATACAAGGCCTTGCGCAAGCGCCAGACCTTGTTGCCTTCGACCTCAAACCCAGGTGGCTGGACCATGTAGATCTCCTCCTCCAAGGTGCCGTGGAGGAACGCATTGTTCACATCCATCTGGTGCAGCTCCCGGTCATGGTGAACGACCACACCAAGCAGCGCGCGAGCTGTGGTCATGCGGCCAACAGGGGCAAAGGTGTCAGTGAAGTCGATCCCCTCAACCTGAGAGAATCTCTTGGCAGTCAAGCGGGCCTTATAGCGGTCCAGTGAGCTGTCAGGCTTCACCTTCTTGCGGAAGACCCACTTGGCCTGCACGACCTTCCGTCCCTCAGGACGGTCGACCAGCTCAAAAACTCCGTGCTCCCGGATGGCCCTGAGCTCGTCCTCATAGGCAGCTCGTCACTGCTCAGCATCATCTCCTGAGAGAGCCTCCTTTAACGTGTCTGGATCGGGGACCATCAAAGGAGAGCTCCGGGTGGCTAGGACACACGCCTCGCGGGTCGGACGGACCACGACCAGGACAGCGGCAGCTGCCTGTGCAGCCTCGTGCTCGTCAGCGATCAGCTGGTGCCCAATGGGACAGGCTGGGTGCACCTCTGTGTAGGTGCCTTGGACACTCAGGCCGAGAGCCTTTGTGCCAGGGTCACCACTGTGCACGCTGCGCGTGCGTCGTCTGGGTGGCGCAACCGCTGTCGGAGGTGCACGTGAGGCCAGTGGGCGGAGACGTCCACCTGGCCCACGGGAGTAGCCAGAATCTGAGTTGACCGATGGCTCAGGCACAGGGAGGGCAGGTGCTGTGTCTGGAGACGCTGCAGGCGTGGGCGAGACAGTCGCGGCAGGCGCGGGCGAAGCAGGCGTTGCAGGCGCGGGCGAGACAGTCGCGGCAGGCGCGGGCGAGGCGGTCGCGGCGGGCGCGGGTGAGGCAGGCGCTACAGGCGCAGGCGAGGCAGGTGCAGCTCCCGCACGTGAGGCAGGTGCAGCTCCCGCAGGTGAGGCAGGTGAAGCTCCTGTAGGCGAGGCAGGTGCAGCTCCCGCAGGCGAGGCAGGCACCGCGGGGGCAGGTGAGGCAGGAGACGAGGCAGGCGCTGCAGGCACAGGCAAGGCAGGTGCACCTCCCGCACGCGAGGCAGGTGCAGCTCCCGCAGGCGAGGCAGGCACCGCGGGGGCAGGTGAGGCAGGAGACGAGGCAGGCGCTGCAGGCACAGGCAAGGCAGGTGCACCTCCCGCACGCGAGGCAGGTGCAGCTCCCGCAGGCGAGGCAGGTGCAGCTCACGCAGGCGAGGCAGGCACCGCGGGGGCAGGTGAGGTAGGAGACGAGGCAGTCGCGGCAGGTGCGGGCGAGACAGTCGTGGCAGGCGCGGGGGATGCAGGCGCAAGCGAGGCAGGCGTAGAGACCACAGGCCCGACAGCAATGATGGCCGGGTCAATGGTGGCCAGCGACGGTCCCACCCCGGAGGCACCCCGGACGGACTCACCCTGTGGGGCAGACTCCCCCAGCTGACGGGAGGCCTCACAGGTGCGAACGTGAGACGCTGTCTGGGTGAGAATGGCAGACAGATCGCGGTATGACAGTGCCTCAAAGAACAGCACGTCGCGCGACTCAACAATGCGGTGTCGACCTGAATCCCAGAAACGCCACGCCTTGGAGCGCGAGGAGACACCGAGGAAGGCACACATCCGGCCGCGTGGAGAGACCTTGGACCCTTGCTGGTCCTCGGTGTACCATACGCAAGCCAAGGAACCCCAGACGCGAGCAAGCCTGAGGTCCGCACGGTGACCGACCCATAGCTCATACGGCGTGACGTGGTCCGGCAAGGGACCATGCGGGAGGCGGTTCCAAGCCGACGTCATGTAGGCGAAGCCCTCGAATGCGAAGGACTCCGGGAGACCGCACTCAGCGCGCATAGCGCGAACCGCGTCCTCCATGGTGCGGTTCCAGCTCTCAGACACACCGTTCTACTATGGCGTAGCAGGCGCCGAGAGCTGGTGACAGATACCAAGCTCGGCGAAGTGAGTGGTCAGCTCACCGAGATACTCACCGCCGCGGTCAGAGCGGAAGGTGTGGAGGAAGTGACGAGACTGACACTCAGCCATCACGAGCCACAAGCGCACGGCAAGAGCGGCATCGCTCTTGTGGCGGAGGCAATAGACCCACCGCATGCGGGTGAAGTCATCCGTGAGGGTAAGAACATACCGACCACGGTCAGCGACACACTCGACAGGGAGAAGTCCGAGGAGGTTCGAGTGGACAAGCTCCAGGGGACGCTGCGCGCGAGTAACGGAGGCAGGGTAGGTGCAGCGATGCATCTTGCCCTGAGCGCAGAACAGACAGTCGGTCTTAGGCGGCTTCTCGAAGGAAGCCGCGTCAAGACCGAGGGCGGGCTGTGTACGGATGAGCTTGGACACAGTGTCCGTGCTCACATGACACAGGCGCCGGTGTAACAGGCGCTGGTGGTCAAGAGACAACAACCCGGTGACAAAGACGCGAGCAGACAAGCAAGGGGAAGAGTCAGGGGCAGAGCAGCGCGCGATGCGATACAGGTCATCCACAACAGTGGCCCGCAACACAACCGTGGAAGTGTCAAGTGCTGTGATCGTGGCATCATCAGAGGAGTGGTGAACAGAGAGACCCATCCTCGTACAGGCACGGACAGAGAGCAGGCTGAGCTCGAGATCAGGCACGAAAAGCACGTCAGAAAGGTACACGGGACCAGACGGACCATCGAACTGTACGACCCCTATCCCCTGAACAGGTAGTGACTGCCCAGAACCTGTCCGCACTGACCGAACAGACCTAACAAGACCAAGTACGACAAAGGCGGTACGGTCGCAGGTCATGTGGTGAGTGGCCCCTGAGTCAATGATCCAGTGGCCACTCGCCTCACGACCTGTGGTGGTCACGGTGCAACGAACAATGGAGCACGCTGCCTCCGCTGGACGCTCAGCAGGTGTGTCAGGACAGCGGGGCAATGCACGACAATGCGACTCATCCAACCACTCTGTGCTGTCAGACTCATCCTCACCAGGCGACGCAGCCCCCCCACAAGCATGACCACGTGCAACAAACACAGATGGACAGTCGGTCTGTGGACCACTCGGCTGTGACAGCACACTCGCACCTCCCTGAGAGCGAAGTGCCAGCAGTCGACGTAGCTCTGCGATGGTCTGGTCCCTCGGGTCCGGCGTGGTGCTCCCCCCGGATGGCAGCGGGCCTGCCGCCGGTGCTGCACCCGAGGTCGCCACGGCACGGGCTGCTGCTCCAGTGCGGATCTGCTCCTCGTGGGTTGCCTCAAGACCGCGGGTGATCCTCGCCCAGTCCAGCTCCTGTTGACACTCAGTGTAGCGATGAGGTCCGCCGCAGTTGTGGCAGCGGACAGCCCGTCCGGTGCCACCAGAAGGCTGCTGCGGTCCCTTCTTCTTTTTCCCCTTCTTCCCCTTCACAACTGTTGCAGTGGCTGTCGGAGCAACAGGGGAGGAGGCGGGAGAGGAAGAGGTGGAGCTGGTGGGGGTGAAGGCGGACGACGGTGTGGAAGGCGTGGAGGACGTCGCTCCCGCTGCTGTTGCGGCCATGGCGCCCTGCCGATGCGCGCGGGCTGCCTCGTCAGCTGTCGCGACCTGGATGAAGTACCGCTGCGCCCAGGGCAGCAGGTGCAGGGTGTCGGACATGGACGCGAGGACATCCTGGTCGAGGCGGGAGAAGGTGTCAGTGAGCTCAGGGCGCACTCCCAGCATGATGGTGTCCAGCGCCCAGAGCTGAGAGCCGCCTCCGGTGCCCAGGCGAGTGTACAGGCGCATAGCCCGACGCCAATAATCAGCTGCTGACTCCGAGGGTCCCTGATGAAGAGAGTGGAACTCGCGAAGGCGCGCGGATCGGGTCGCGTGAGTCTTAGCTGCAAATAAGGTCAGCCCCAGCTCCCAGCCGCGGCACGGGTCTGCGCCTGCTACCGTCCCAGGCGCGCCCAGGAAAGGGCGGAAGTCGACCACTGTCCCCTGTGGAACCGCGTACAGCAGTCCACGCATGGTACGCGCTGCCGTAAGGGACTGGAGCGGATCAGCCGTCTGGTACTGGCTGTGGTAGTAGGGCCAGACCCCCTCCGAGTCCGCCCATACCTGAAACAGCATCTCCCAACAGTCAAAACCCCGCCTTGCTGTCGTAGCGAGGCGGGGAAGTCTCGAAGTCCTTGGGTCGTCGCTCCGTGGGGAGCTGGACCTCAGGTGGTGCTGGGAGCGGACGTGGGAAGGGCATGAGAGGCATCAACACTGCTCCCCCAGCGGCACCCGAGGCCTGATGCGGGTCGATCTGCTGCTGCTGCTGCTGCTGCTGCTGCTGCCGCTGCGGCTGCTGCTGCTGCTGCTGCTGCTACTGCTGTCCCCTCGGACTTGGCGCCGGCGTCTCAATGCGCAGGCTACTCATCTGCTCCATCAGCCGGCGAAGCGCCTCCTCCCCAGTGGGAGGGGGAGCCTGATCCCACTCCTCGACAATGGTCTCTCGTCTCTGCGCAGGGGCGGCAGCGAGATCAGCAAACTCGTGGGCCGATGGGGTTGCCTCTCTCTCAGTCCCGGGCTGATGTCCCAGTGTCCCAGACAGAGAGACCAAGGCATCGCGGATCTGCCGCAGAATCGCTGACTGCTCATCCTGGCGCTGGCGGAGCGATGACTGCTCCACCAGTAGAAAGTCAATCGCCTTTGAGCGTGGGCTGCGGGCCCCGCTCGTGACGGTGTCTTCCGGCTCCTTGCCCTTGGAGCTGCTTGACTCCATGCTGAGGCGGTGCAAAAGTCGTCCGAACACAGAATCGTCAGCGTTTCTCGAGGAATTGAAACGCTGGCAAAAATTGACTTTTCGTCAAAAATTTCACCAAGTCTGTGATGATATCAGCATACTCACTACTGACGTCAGCAGGGGTCTGCTGACGTCAGCAGCGGGCTGCGGCCGTTGTTGCTGCCACTGCCGGTGCTGTTGCTGCGGCAGTGGCCGCCGCTGCCGCTGTTGCTGCGCTGCGCTGCTGCTGCTCTGCTGCTGCGCTGCGCTGCTGCGGTGCTGCAGCGCTGCCGCTGCTGCGCTGTGCTGCTGCTGCTACGCTGCCGCTGCTGCTACGCAGCCGCGGCAGCACTGCGCTGCTGCTGTGCTGCCGCCGCTGCGCTGCGCTGCTGCTGCTGCACTGCCGCTGCTCTGCGCTGCGCTGTAGCGCTGCGCTGCTACGCTGCTACTGCAGCAGCCGCGGCTGCTGCTGCTGCTGCCGCGGCCGCAGCTGCTGCTGGCTGTTGCGGCTGCCGCCAATGCCGCGGCTACGGTAGCTGCCACTGCCGCGGCTGCTGCTGCCGCAGCTGCTCCCTTCTGCCGCCGCTGCTGCTGCTTCCGCGGCTGATGTCATGGCCACGTCTGCTGCGTCTGCTGCGGCCGTGGGTGGAGAGGCCGCGATCGCTCTTGCCGCGGCTGTGTTGACTGATGCGGCTGTCGTGGCCGCGTCTACTGCTGCGTGGTGGTGCCCCCCCCTCACAGGACCCATTGCTGCTGCGATGGGCTGTGCTGCTGCTGCCACTCAGGGCTGCTGCTGCTGTCGCTCACTGCTGCTGCAAACGCTGCGTCTCTGCTGCGCAGATGTGCGAGCTCTGGCTCGCTGCTCTGATACCAAGAGAAGCTTCACCACAGCTTCCTAGCAATGCTGCTGCTGACGTGGCGGCACAGACCGGTCAGCTTAACGCACTAGCATGCAAGCGGGTGCGAGAACAGCAAGGGTCAGTCTAGGAGAGACAAGACAAGTGTCAGAAGCTGCATTCTAGTGAATGTTCAGAGAGAGCTGACAAAGGACAGGTCTACAGCATAAATAGCCGCCGCGGCTCACAGCGGGTGGCGCACGCGGCGGCACCTGTTGGTCCTGAACCGGCCAAAAACCACTGTTTTGGCCATAACTCTGCGCACAGGCGTCCAAACGGAGCGCCGTCTGATCCTACGGATGCAAGACAAAAAGACGGACACAACGACTGGTCACACGCCTATGTCCTGCAGCAGCCGGAGAGTGTAAAAAAAAAGAAAACATGCAAATCAGCCTGGCAGGGCTGTCCACTGAGAAAATCCTGAAGGTCTCCAAATGCAGTCCGTAGGTCGTGGCAACCCTCTGGTGCTCCAGGTAGGCTACCAGGCTGCCTCCAGCGGGTGGAGCACCACCTCAGGGGACTCCGTCTCCAGCTGGGTCCGCCTCAGGGATCTGCACGAGCATGGACACGGCCGAGTGGTCACAACCAACTGTACAACTGTGTATGACTGACATCATCACAACAACGACCCCCTAGCTCGCTCTCTCTGTGACTGTCACTTAGCTCATTTCACTAAGCGAAGTCGTTTGTGATCCATGGTGTCTTGTCACACGTGCATACCTACCCTTCTACCTACGTGGTGATGCGTTCCCCTCATTCCTCAACCCCTGTCCCTAACTGCTGGTATGCAGGTAGCATGAGGGTAATCACCGACAAACGAAGGAAGGGGGCATGTTGTGTTGGTTTTCATGCATCATTCATTGTACTCTGTTATTTCCTCCCGGCTTGTGTACATCAGCGTGCAGATGACTGACGGCAAGACTCCACGCTGCTGGAGTGTCGTTCAGTGGAGCCGACGCACATTGAGGCCTACTCACATTCGTTAGACCTCCTCCCTCCAGCGATGCGCTCAGCTCCATCCGCAAGCCTCCTCGGCGGTCACTGCCACTGCAGATGTTGTCTACATGCACCCAGCGCTGTTTCTGGTTGTGCCATTGCGTCTACAGCATGGAAGGAACACTAAGGTGTCCTCACCAGTTCCCACAAACCTTCTTACTCCCACTGACCTTATGAGTGCACAGTCTACTAACCCCAACACACCGCCAGGGTTGCATACCCAGGCATCTCACAACAGTACGAAAGGAGTGAGGCTGGCGTTGCCCAAATCAGTGCGTTGCTCCTTGCGCAATCTCCCACGTGTGGACTACAAACAATAATATCACACATTTGGTCCAGCACATGTAGACCACACCAAATTTTTTAGCCACAAACACTCGTCCAGGCGAGGGGGGACACTAATGTTGCTGAGTCGGAAAAGGCCATGGTTGCTAAACTGAATGCTTTAATAAAGCATGCGGTATACGAACTTCTTCCCCTGCCACCTAGACGTAAAGCCATTTATGTCAAATGGGTGTACAAAATGAAAAGGAACTTGACATGAATCATTGACAAATACAAGGCCAAGTTGGCGGCCAAGGGCTTCCACCTAATACCCATAAAAGAATTCATAGATACCTATACCCCGGTTGGGAAGTAAGGAACCAGCCGTGCACTGTTCGTTATGGCAGCGCACAAATAATGGGAAATACATCAGATGGATGTTAAAACCGCATTCCTCACTGACCCGTTGAGGAATATTTGGATGTGAAATAACTCGAGGGGTTCGATGATAGTATAGATCGCGTGTGGGTGCTGCTCAAACCCTTTTATGGGCTCAAGCAAGTACTACAATGCTCGAACAAAGAAATTTGGCGTACGTTCGAATTGGGAGGGTTCATTGAGAGTTTAAGTGGTCCCTCTCTTCTCCTTTGCAGGGACCACGGCCTTCCTGTTGCTCTTCTGGTTCATGTTGATGACTTGCCTACCTATCACCTTCTCTTTCTCTAAATTACCACTCAACACATACTACAGCATGACTGACTTGGAAGACGCAAAACATTTCTTGGGAATGACAATTACCAGAGAATTACACGCACTCTCGGACTGCACCAAGGTCAGTTGATTGCACACTTAATGCATCGCTTCCACCATCTGGTAGATAAACTCCCACAGTAGCATTTGCCCATGAACCCTGACGTATATGCACACCTTTTGGATTCCAACACCACAAGATATAGCCCAGATTGTGATCCCACACTATACAAACAAATCACTGGAATTTTGTTATACCGTTCTTCCACCACCTGCCTTGGTATCTCCTGTGAAATCAATGTACTGGCACAATTCAGCCGATAGCCACGTAACACACATCTCAAAGCACTACAAACGCCATTTTGCTATGTGATGCACACTATTGAGCTTGGTTTGGTCTTTGCCCCCTCTGCAATCCCCATGTTGGATGGATATTGTGATAGTGACTATGCACGTGATCTTGGGGTACGTAGTCATGGTGGTTATGATTTTTGCGTGTGGGGTATAGCAGTGTTGTGGCAAAGTGCAACGCAATCATGTGTTGCTCACAGTATGGCTGACACTGAATGCATGACATTCGGCGAAGCTGCATGTGAATGCATCTGGCTGGCACGGCTACTTTAGGGACTAAGACTGCATTCACACGCTATTGGAGCAACAGCTCCACCTTGCACCGCCTTCTTGTAAATGATAGTGTGTTGCATCCTTGCACAAATCATATCAGTGTAGAACATCATTTTTCATAGGAAGTGGTCAACACAGGTGCCATGCAAGTTTGTCCAATCAAGGGAGATGCACAGCTGGCCGACTTTCTTACCAAAGCATTTCCCTCTCCTACACTACATCTCCAACTAAAACATATTGGCTGCATCCCTGCAAGACTCATATCCAAGGGGACGTGTTATTCCTCCTTGTTTATATTTTTCCCTCTAATGTATTCCTGGATGCGCAGGCCGTGCTGATCCACAATGGAGGCGATGCACGCTAAGCATCCACATCTTGCCGGATGGTCATGCATGATTCATTTGGCATCTCTCGTGCGCTTGGCTCCCCCTCGAGGCTCATGCATCGGCGGGCCTTACTCGCTAGCTGCTAGGTGAGTCTCGATCATAGAGACTTACCCACTCAAGCAGATCCTCATAGAAGCTTGGCACTTGGGTGTTTGAGGGTGTCGTCGATCCATGAAACCATGAACCTAAATGTAACTTCCTTCACAGTCCACCTTCTTGAACAAGGAAAGTTACGTTGGATTCCTAGGAATTTTCTCACACAAATCCAACAAGTATGAAGTCGTTGTCTTCGTTTTTTTTAATCCCAATACCCCTAGTTCAGTCTTCAAACCCAGATTCCAAACCATGTCGTTGCTAATATAACAATAGTAGGTCTTCCCACCCACTGGTGCTGGTACCGTTTTGCGTCTTCTGCAACTTCTCACTTGCAATCATAGTAGCATCCCATGATGTTCATCCTTGTATTCCGCGTCAAACTTTGCGATCATTTAGAACCCCGTGTGCGGCCTTATGAGCCATTCAAGAAGGCCACCATGTGGCACATATTTTTTGGACTATACAAGAGATTTGTTGTCTACTCCTCCCCTCAACTGTTTCCCAACTCCTTTGACTTGTATTCTATTTCTCTGTTTCTTTGCCTGTTGTTAATGCTTGCAGTAGTTGGACTACATATGGCCTGGTCTGTCCAAGTCCAACCTCTTCTTCAATCCTATTGATCCATGACATTGATGTCCATCTGAGTGAAGGACTCCACTGATGACTTCCCTCCGTAACATGTTGCCACTTCAAAGGGGGTATGGCCCTACTATCACAGTCCGTACCAGGTTACGGACCGCGCACAGGTGCTGACAGCGGCTCGGGCGATGCGCGGATTCCTTTATGCCATGCCGCGCGAGACTATTGTGGACATTCAGCCTTTCCTTGGAGAGGTCGGCACGGGTGCGGGTGTTGATCCACGTGGGGACGGGGACTTGGCACTGTCCTTGCTCGCTGCAGAGACGCACGCCACTCGTGCGGATCACATTCGCGCCTTTCAATCCCTTCGTCAGGGACCTGTTGAGCCCGCAGCCAATTACTGACAGCGTGTCATGCGCATCTACACGCGCCTTGGGACTTTAGGAGGTACACAGCTTTGGGCGCTTCGCACGCATATGATTAGAGTTTGTCTTGAGTACGCAGACATCGTCTCGGGGTATAGCAATGTCGTGCTCGACCCTTCTCCACATCACTTCAGCTCCTCCCTTGGACGCATCAGCTTTTCCTCGATGTAACTTCCACCCGCGAGGCAGCCGTGGCCCACCAGGAGAGTTCTCTTGCTCCAGCGGTCATCACATCGTTGTCGAAGACCCTCTTGTAGACCACTTCCTCATCCTATGGCACACCCTCCTCTTCCCCTTCCACCTCGGCTATCCCGACTCAGATGCAGGGTGTGGCAGGCGTGGCACAGGGGAAGAAGGGTAGGAAGAAGCGTGGTTCGGGTCAGCAGCAGTCGCATCAACAGCAGCAGTCCTCGGGCGGTAGCACTGGACACACTGTTTACAGCTACAACAGTGGAGGCGCTCATCGCTACACCGAGTACCAGCAGCAGCTTGATTGGGTGCGGATCACTCGCGGTCTTCAGGATGCACATGCGCAGCGTCTTCAGGCGTCCATCAGCACAGCCTCCGGTCGCGCTGCAACCAAGACTGTAGTAGTTCTCGCTTCCTCACTGGCGAGTAGTGGCGACCCCGGACCCGCGTGACCGTACCATCACCGAAATCTGTCATCTTCTGGCGCTTCACTTTCATGGAGGTGCTAGTGTATTGTCAAAGCAGTGTGGTTCAAAAACTGTTTGTTCATCTTTTCTCGTCGGTTGTGATGACTCGTGTGGGGGGGGCACAACTGGCATGTGATGACGATTGGCGTGACAGTACCGATTGGACTCATGAGTCGCACCTCTGTGCCCTTCGTCGTTCCTCCTCACCTATTCCTCAGTGCCCGTCTGAGGCCGAGTGCTCCATTGCCCATTGTACAGTGACGTCCTCTGGTCATAATCCCGGTGGCACTTGGATCATCGGCTCTCGTGCCACTCATCACATGACCTGTCGTCGTAGTGACTTTGTTGTTCTCGGTCATGTTGCGTCTGTCCGCTCCGTTCACACAGGCTCTGGTCAGTCCTTCCCAGTCCATGGTATTGTGGTTGTGTGCTTTGATGGTCCGTCAGGCCCCCTGTATCTTTCCAAGGTGCTTTTTGTGCCTAACCTTGAGCTTAGCTTGCTTTCTGTGCATTCCTGGACACTGATGGGACTCTCTGTGGAGCACACTACATACTCCACGACTGTGATAGCTATTGATACTCGTACCGTTGTTCTTTGTGCCTCTTTTGTGGATTATCTGTATCGTGTCTCGCCAATTTCTCCTCCTCATTCTTGCTCCCCCTCTCCTCTTGCTCGAGTGTTTGTCAGTGGCATTCTCTCTACTGAGCACCAGCGACTCTTGTATCGTCGCCTGTGTCATGTGGGCTCCGACACTATGTCGAAACTCATTCGGACACAACCCGCACTCGGTCTTGATGCGGCTTCTTTCAAGAAGATGTCCAAGACCGATTGTCTATTCTATGCTAAGGATAAGATGCATCATCCTGTACCTACCCTGACTCCTGTTCTCCTGCACTTCGCCCTCTCGAGTTGGTCCATTCCAACCTTCTCAGTCCTCTTCCTGTCGAGTCACTGTCCGATCGGGGCAGATACTTCCTGGCCCAAACTGATGACTGACACTTTGCCCTTGTTGGCAGCATGACCTCAACTCGTGTTCTGTTTGGTGTAGTTGCTCAACATGACTGGGAACGGCACCAGATGGATGTCAACAATGCGTTCCTCCATGGCTCTCTAGATGAGGAGATTTACGTGGCTCAGCCACCAGGCTTTGAAGACGGTGACAAGTTCTGGCGTTTGCGCAAGTCCTTATACGGCCTCAAGCAGTCTCCTCGGTGTTGGAACCAGGAGATCACTGGCACCCTGACTCGTACGAAAGATGTACAGAGCGAGGCAGATCCCTCTCTACTTATCCAACGGTCGCCTGAGCCGTTCACCTCCATCCTGGTCTATATGGACGACCTTCTGATCGTGTCTCCTTCCAGGGAGGCTGTGAAGGAGGCCAAGGCAGTCCTCCAGACTGCCTATAAGATGAAGGACCTTTGTCCTGTAGCGATGTTTCTTGGCATGGAGATCGTGCGAGACCACAGACGTCGAACACTACTGTTGCATCAGGCCCGATACGAACACGTCGTGGAGGAGCACTTCAGTGACCTCCTTGGCGAGTGCCCACAGCCTCCACACCTCTCACACCTGACGGACAGGATGCCCCAAAGGTGGACGATCCCACACAGCTGGGAGAGACAGTGGATGTGACCTTGTACCTTCGTCTCATCGGATCTCTGATGTACCTGGCCACTACCACACGTCCCGACATCGCCTTCGCCGTCAACCTCCTTGCACAATTTTCCGAGCTCCACACCGTACATGCCGCTATGCGAGTGGTGTTGTACGTGGTCTCCACACCGTACCTCAGACTCTGTGTTCGGTGGTTCTTGACAGCTACACCGACAACGACTTGGCCTAGAGTCTAGATGGACGCAGTCGCACCGGTTACGTGTTCCTCATCGGTGGTACCACTCTGTCCTAGTGTAGTGGGAAGCGGGACTGCATTGCACGTAGCTCGTCGGCGGCACAGTATGTTGCTCTGGGATGGAAGGGCTTCTGAGGCAGTATGGCTGCAACGCTTGTTCCTTAAGCTGGGTCAATCAGTACCCGCCATTGTGCTTCATTGTGATAACCAGAGTCCCCTTGCCATTGCAAAGAACTCTGGTGTCTTTCACGCTCGCACGAAGCACATTGCAGTTGAGCATCACTTGGTGCGTGATCTGGTGGAGCGAAACATGATCTCCGTCATATGGGTTGGCACTGACCTGCAGCGTGCTGACTTCTTGAGGAAGGCACTAGCATGCGGGAAGCGTCCCGGTGGCCATTCATTCTATTGGACTTTGCCCCTTGTCTGAGAGTGGTTGAGTGTGGGGTGTGTCTGTGTCTATATCACGACTGTCTGTGCACTCGTACTCGTTTCAGTGCTGGACGTGTATGGACATGGACACCATCGGGTCATGGGGGAGTGTTGTGATTTGTCACGTCCCTGTCGACTTGTGCAGTTTACTGTGACCACTCGTCCGTGTCCATGCCCGTGTAGATCCCCGATGCGGACCCAAGTGGTACCGGTGCGTCGTCTGGTGGTGGACTACTAGCTTGGAGCTGACCGATGACCGTCCCAGAGCTTTGGACGCTGCCAGGGACCTCCTACAGTTTTTTTACAGCACGTAGGAGTTTATCAGTGGATTGGCCATGGGTCTGACTTGCATATTTTTGCATTGTGTGTCCACCGTTTGACGCCGGATACATGCATGTGACCAGTCGTAGCGTCCAGCTTGTGATTCTGCACGTCTAGGTTTAGAGAGCGTAGCGTTCTGACATGTGTACGCTGAGTTACGGCCAAAACAGTGGTTTTGGGCCGGTTTTAGGAAAGACCTTGTGCCGTCGCGTGCGACACCCGCCGTGCACCGCGGCAGGTACTTATGCCATGGACCTGTCATTTTTCATTTCTCTCTGCAAATGCTATTGAAGCATTATGACACTCTGACTTGTGTCTCCTAGCTAGACCCTTGCGGTCGTGTGTACGACCTGTGACTGTTGTCACCGTGTGACGGGGCACTGACGCCCAGTCAGCGGCTCTGTTGCTAGGAGGCTTGTACACATCTTCTCATGAACTCCCCGGTAACATTATGAATAGAGGAAGTGGCATACATAGGGTCTTTAGCCTTTGAGGTGAGTGGCGCATGTGATGTCGTGTTGACATGCTTTGAGAGAATTGATTCTGCGTATTTACAAAAGCCTAGCATCATCAAGGAGTCAAGAAAACAGTATGAAGAAATTTTGATATGCTTTGTAATTTTTTGTTCATGCGTCTCGATGTGGTCTACATTTGTAACAATCTTATGGAACGGAACGCCGGAGGTTACAGTTGCTAGCCGAAATGCCCACTTGATCGGCGTCAAAAGTCATAAGTCTTTGTGCCATGGGCCATAAATGAGATGAAATTAATTCTCAATAACGGAGTTTGGGACTCGTGTACATTTGCGATACAATGGAGATTTTCATGTTTTGAAAGGAAGCTTGCGGACACCAATATTGTGGGGCGGAACAAATGCTTGCACAAAATCAAACATTCAGATGAATGCAGTCGGATGCAGGATTGAAACGTAGTTTTTTCGTGAAAGGGTTTGCGAGGTTTTGCATTCAAAGAAAAAATTTCATTTCTTAATCGTGAACCCCGTGATCGTGGAATGTTCAAGGAGTATCGAAGAATGGCAGTGCCTGTAGTTTTTAATTTGGGGTATTTTCCAAAACTTGGGGCGCTATTGGGAGTATGGGGTATGAATTGCACTGTGTTGAAAGGGTTTCAAGCATGTTCTCTCACAAGTGTAAGCATCTTTGGAAAGAAAAAGTAGCATGCCTAGATTTTGGATGATTTCAATGATAACAAGGAAATTTCAAATATTTGAGAAAATGTAGTATAATTCTATCTGATCGCCTCTAAATGGTGGGGGAACCCGGTAGTAGACTTCGATGATTGGTCTTGGTTTGTACTTGGGGCCCAAAAACATCTTGCGCCGAGCCGTTCATGTTTTCATTACAGATGACACGTTGAAGGCATCGCTTCCTTGTTGTTTCCGGGGACTCCTCCACCGGCCTCCATGCCTGGTGTTCCTGCAGTTTGATTGGTGCACGTTTTCGCGTACGGGTTTCTCGGTGGGCAGACGGATGTTTCGGGCATTGTGGGACGACCACAATGCCCGAAGCCAATGCCATTGGAAGACGTCACACAGTCGAGGAGAAGAGGCCGTCAGATTGTTTGAGGGTGCCGAGGAGAATCCGGCAGCGTGCCGGGTGGTTTTCGCAGTTCCCGCGCAACCTCGAGGGCTGTAGGTCCAATCTCGAGGTTCGAGAGGGTTTGCCTCCATCACTAGATTGTCTTGTCATGCCCCGTAAGTTCGAATCGCAAACACATCATCTATTAGGTTTGACCTTAACAAAGAAAGCAAGGTTGGCGGCAGATCCTCGAGGACCAGTTACCTGGCGGCTGTTGCCCTCCAGCCGACTGTCCCAGCCGTCAGCTGATGGTGATGGTCACGGGGGCAGGCTGGCGGCAAGTTCGCCCTCGGCGGTGAGTAGCTGCAAAGCTCGCCGTCCAACCTTCGGGTCGTCCACTGGCGCAGCATCCCTAGGGGACTGGGCAGCCTTCTGGCGAGGGCGTCGCCGGTGCAGGAATGCCATCCGTGCGGCGGCAATTCCTGGTTTATTTTGATGTGATCGCACCTCAACTGTTTTTTGATTCGTCTGGTTCCGGAGAGAGCAGCGGGGATCTAGCTGTTGGCGCTCACCTCGTCAGCCGTGGCACTGAGGGTGAGAGCACTCCTGATGGCTTCCCACTTTCCTGAGAATACCGGAGGCAGCACATTTTGCAGTGCGCCTCCCCTTGCGCATATGGCACACGCCTCCACGGAGCTCCACGCATCCGTAATTCAACACCAGGAGCTCACACGTCACTTTTTGAACGACGTAAATGTCTACGACAGTTTGGGGACCATGGGTGGCGGTGATGGTTGTGGTCAGGATGTGTATGGGAGATTCTCGGTCGGAGGAGAGGTGCAGTGGCTTGCCTACGGCGCAGGTGTACCAGCTGCAGCTAACGAGAACAGCGACGAGGCATTCTCTACCGACACATCTCTGGATGATTGTCTAACCATGCCTGTGAACCCCGATACAGGTCCGACATCAAGCAAGCAGAGCGAGCAGGCTGACAGTCATGGTCATGATCTGAGCTGCTCTGGAGTGGAAGCTCCCCTCACTGTGGATGCATACTTTGGAGATTCACCGTCTTTCGGACAGGGTGGCGTGTCGCTTCATAGACCAGACATTCCATCTGGTGTGGCCGATTTCCCTCAGACCCTCAGTTTCTGCAGTAACCCGTTGCAATCTGGCTGCCACTCCAGTTCGGGCGGTGTGGTTGCACGAGAAACCTCCAATCAGCAGGAGCAGGAAGAGCGGCGGCGGCAGCAGCAGCAGCAGCAACAGCAGCAGCAGCAGCAGCAGCACTCCCACCACCACCACCACCACCAGCAGAAGATGCATCAGCAGCAGCAGAAGCAGGAGCAGCAGCAGCAGAAGCAGGACCAGCAGCGGCAGCAGCAGCAGGATCAAAGGAGACTTGTGGGAGACTTGTCTGGGCGACTTGCTGCTGCAGTTGGCCAGATCTCTCGATCCCAACCGCAGAAGAAGGTAGATAACCAGCATCCTTATGGCGGCCAGCAGGAGCCTAATGGCAGGCAGCACCAGCTTCAGCAATACGGCGAGCAGCCAGGTGCTGGATGGGGGCAGATTGTGGGAGCTGGTAGCCGTAGGAGCAACCAGCAACCACGAGGTGCTGTGGGAGACTCGAATGGTGGCCAGGGGCTTCTGGTCCAAGGAGTCGCGGGGTATCCACGCATTATCGTTTCTGCTGCTGCTCCCAATGCCGCTATTGGTCCAAGGAGTGGTGGCGGTGGATTGATGGCCATGCAGCATCCGGTCGTTGTAGTCGGCCGTGGCGCTCATGCCCCTGCTGCTCCTGCGGGTCAGGGTGCTGCTGCACGTCGCGTTGGGAGCCCTCAACCTGGTAATGATGTTGCTGGCGCCGCTGCTCCCCGCGTTCCTAGTCATGCTGCTGCCACTGCTGCTGGTGCTGCCCATGTGGACCTTTCTCCTGCTGCTGCAGTGGCAGTGGCCCTGGCAGCAGCAGCTGCCGCTGCTGCAGGGGGCTCTTGGAAAGAAGCGGCGGCAGTGGCAGCCACAGCAGCAGTGTTGCCACGGGCGGCAGCCAACCAAGTAGCAGCAGAATCGGTGTCAGCAGGATTAGGGGCAGCAGTACTACGTGGAGGGTCAGCGTCAGTTGCCACTGTTGCCGACTCGCCTTCAGCTAGGAGTACGACGTGGCCAGTTGGGAAGATCATGGCCACCAGTCTTATCCCGCAAGCTGCTGCAACATTGCTGCTGCAGTCTACTCCAGTGGGGCTGTCTACTTGCGTGCAGCTTGGTGTGGCTTTCTGCTTGCCACCGCCGCCACATCTGGAGGGGAGAGTCCAGCTCGGAGATGTGCTGTATCTGCTTGTGCAAGCGTACATGCGGGAGAACAAGGTGAGTCGAATCTGCACAGAGTGTTGCCCAGGGTTTGCTTCAATGCAGTCAGCTGATGTGTGCGTGCGTGCATGTGTGAACGCATACGTGCGTACTTGCGAACGTGTGTTTGTGCTAACGCACATGGGTGGGCGCATGGGTGCATGCGCGCGTGCAAGCGTATGTGCGTGCGTGGGTGCGTGCATGCATGCGTGCGTGCATGCGTAAGTGCATGGGTGCGTGCATGGGTGCGCGCGTGCATGCGTGCGTGCGCGGGTGCATGCTTGCATGCGAATTTGCATGCATATATTCGGGCATGCATTCAAGCGTGCGTGCATGCCTGTCTTCGTGCCTGCATTCATGTGTGCATGAGCGCGCCTGCGTGCGCGTGCGCGTGCGCTTGCATGTGCGCGTGCGTGTGCGTGTGCATGTGCATGTGCGTGTGGGTGTGCGTGTGCGTGTGTGTGAGGGTGAGTGTGAGTGTGAGTGTTTGCGTGCGTGTGTGCGTGCGCACGCTAGTATGTGTGTGCGTGTGCGCGTCTGCGTGCGTGAGCGCGTGTGCGTGCGTGCGCGTGTGCGTGCCTGCATGTGTGCGTGCATGCGTGCGTGCGTGCGTGCATGCATGCATGGCTCCATTTGCATGTGTGCCTGTATGCGTGTGCGCGGGTGGGTGGGCGGGCGGGCGCAAGG
>SZWC01000102.1:91738-103667 GCA_023375785.1 Penium margaritaceum
GTGGATCGACGAACAAGACAAAAACCTTCACCACAAGAAATGTCCGACGGACGAATCTTGCGGAATATGCAACCGTTCTCATTAGCCAGCAATGTGTGTACCAATTTTCTGATTAGTCATTTTTTTTTATGTGGTAGTTCTTGAACATGTCTTACCAGATGTAAGATGTGTCGGAAACCGACAAATAGATTTTTCTAATTCCATCCGTCGGGTCGCTAACTGTTGCGCCGTGCAAGGGTGAATTTGAAGTGTAGCGTGGCAGTGCCATGCCGACCGGTCGAAGGAGCCACGTGGTTCGAGCGGGGTCACCTGTGACTATGGGTGGTGAGATGGGATGGCCTGAGGGTCGAAGACCCTCAAGCACCGCGATTTTGGCCTAGTCGGTCATGGATCCCGTCAAATCCGTTACACGAAGGCTTTCAACATGATCGTTTTTCCCCCTCACACAGGAATCCGATGGAAGGGCGCTCCCAAAACAGGCCCCTCCGCTAAACCAGGAAGTGCCATGACATCATCTGGGTACAACCTCTGACGGCACGCAATTCGCGACAAGAGGGGGGTCGAAATAGGCACCTTTCTCAAATGTATCCTTGAATTAATTAGGAAATTTTGATAATTTTAACTAGTTAAAAGTGTACTTCGATGACAAGGGTCGGAATTGTCAAGCGCATTGATACAAATTCAGAAACAAGAAAGAGCCATAAATGGGGTCTTGGGAGCTTGACTCAAGGGATGCATGTGACGTGACGTCGTAAGAAAATGTTTCGATGAACTCCGCCCAAAATTCGGGGGCGTCAAGAATATTGATACGCGTAATTGTAAACGTCTAGTGTAGTCGAGAAGTCGTCCGAGCATATCACAATATTGATACAGTTCACGGTAGTTCAGTTGACACGTATGGAAAGTGGTCGAACATGTCAGAACCTTCCGGAACAGAACACTGGAGGTCGGGACAAAGGGCTAATATGCACTTTGACGACCAGTGCAAGAACCCGGAGGTTGACGCAAGGTCAGAAATGAGTGTGAGGACTCAAAATCCCACGCATCGCGTTTAGGGACTCGTGCATGTCAGCCATGTAACACTTTCCTCCCATTTGGCGGCGACGTCCCGGCGCATCATAAGACATAAGCGATGTTGACTAAAAAACCCGTCAATCTGTGGATCAACGTCCCGTAGGTTGTCTTTTGGCTCGTAGTTGTTGTGCAATGTGCCATAGCCTTGCCACTTAGCGAGATACTTCGTCACTTATCCTCGCTTGTGGTATCCCACAACATATCCGACAGCCTATTCCATGCATTATCTTCTTTGACAGGTGGTTGCGGAGGCACACTTTGATCATGAAAGTTCCCATTGGGGGCCCTGGAAGAGTTTGAGGTGACTGTTGTTGTACGGCATTGGAGGGATATCCATGCTGACACGGAGGCGGAGATTTTCGACAGCAAGTGTTTGCAATTGAACAGATGCAGATAACCCTAACCATCCAGGGTTGAGTTAGGCTTTGTTCAAGTCTCAGACTTCTCCCAATCCAGGACATACCCCCGGTAGTCAGGGAGCAGGGTCAAGGAGTGAAGGGAACACATCACGACGTGAAGAGAAGGGAAGGTTCGCATGTGTAACAAGACACCATGCATCACAGACAACCTCGCTTAGTAGAATGAGCCAAGTTACAAGTCATGCGAAGAGCGATCTAGGGAGCCTTGTGGTTGACGAGACCACCCACGTGAGGACTACTTGCGTGGGGGTCTGGACGCCACCCACAAGGTCGAGTCTAAACCTAGTGAGTGTCGGCAACTCATTCTATGAGAATGATGAAGATAGAAGCATGGCCCCTGGGGACTAGCCAACCATGTACCAATACAAGCATCACATAAGCATGAAATTAGGAATGATTCAACATCAAACATGAGCGTATGCAATGTGCATGCCTACCTTCCGTGTCCATGTCACACCTTGATGGTCATAGTTTAGCGAGCATAAGAAACTGCTGGCTTTGAAGATAATCATGTAATATCATTTTCCCACTTTTACATCGTCCTCACTGATGATCATGTGTGCCTTTGTCGCTAGAGTTATTGTGCCCCAAAATGATTTCTCTGATGTGGTATCTAGAACTCCATGTGTGTATGGACCTTTGTTACATTCCTGTAGAGTAGTGCATGTGGGTGTATTTGAGTCATCACTTGCACAGTTCCAGACCCAAAACCAACACTTCCCTATGACCCACAAACGAACACACACATGCAGAACATGCGACTTGTACAACAAGGTCAACCAAATGAACGAGTTTCACATGTTCACAATGGCACAAAGGCGTAAAATCCTCACATACTGATGTACACAAATTTCAACCAAGTTCAAGCAACATGGCAGTGACCACCACAACCCGAGCACTTCTCAAGATAGAACTGCGCTAGAGAATAAGACCCAACCAGGTGGATCATGAGCATTCATCAGGCCAACAACGTTCACAACAGACTTGAACATTCTAGGGCACACTGTCTTTGTGCAAAAGACTGATCTCTGCTGACGCTTCTCAACCTAAACGTCCCCGAATTCTCTTGCCACAATACACTCATATGCATAGTGATGTTTAACATTGATGTGCTTTGTGCGCATGTCATGCATCTCATCATGCTCAGTGACTACCTTTGATGCAATTTGATGCAATGAATGGGCATACGAAATTGCAGGGTGAAGCAACACAACCAGATTCTCTCACACGTACCCGTGTTGCGTGTAACATACTCTGCCTCGCTGGGCTGCGCACCATGCATCCTTGTTTTCCTCTTGTCCTTTGGACAGCGATCCCACTAAGCATTGCTGTCATGTACCCAATTGCTGTCAATGTAGCCATCCACAACTCTTAAGGACTTTGCATGAAAGCACAGTCCAGCTCGCACTTTGGAGCGAGGATAGCAAAAGACATGGAGAGGAGCCTCGAGATGACAAGCAGTAGGTTGCTGCAAGAACTACAGGAGACAGTTGACCGCAAATGCCACATCGATGTGCGTGGTCGTTGCAAGGTACATCAGCAGCTCAACGACGCTAAGGTAGTTGGTGACATCCACTGGCTCCCCCAACTGAGACACGTCCAATGACTGCAGTAGACGCTAACCCGTTGGAGTTACAGGGATAAAGGGAGTGGGGACATTAGTCAGCACTGATGCAAAACTTCCCCCCAGACCGTGGAAAAATGCAACCTTATGAACATGGAGAGTACGATGCTGGCAGTCACACTCAAGCTCCATGCTGAGGAAAGCTCGCGTAGGGCCGAGATGCTTCATCTTGCTGGTGGACTGGAGAAGCGCCTTGACCGACTAGATGATGACTAGATTGGGTAAAGCAATGGGCGACAATGTCCACATAGTCCAAGATGGCAGCCAGAGGTTCAGATGGTGGACTGATGAAGAGAGGATCCACTGCACTGTGCCGATAGCCTCTGCTGTCAATGGTGGAGGTGATATTCATGTTCTCGTAGTGAGAAAGTTGTTTGATTCTATACAAGGCCTTGTGTAACGAGCAAAAAATTTCAGTTCTGCCAGTAAAACAAGGTAACTGGGACATGTAAATCTCCTCCTCAAGCATAGCGTGCAAGAAAGCGTTGTTCTTGTTGATCTACTCAAACTCCCGATAGTGCTGAGCAAAAATTATGAGGAGGAAACAATCAATGGTGTAACGACCAACCCGGGTGAACTTCTGGACCAAACAGGCATAAGGGATCTTAGAAAACACCTTAGCTATAAGCCGAGCCCTTTAGCGATAGAATATGCCATCTGGCTTCAGATTGTGGACTCAACAACTTGATATCGCCTTGAGTTTGCGAGCTGGATTGACCAGTTTAAAGACATCCTTGAGAGCGTACGAATCTTCCTACATGGGTTTATCCCATAGGGAAAGATGTGCTGCCTCTAGAGCCTAATGTACAGTCATAGGACCAGGATGAAGCGAAGGAAGACTGCTGGCTGTAAAGCATGTGACAACACACTCTGAGAATACACAATCAAGGGAACTTGGGAAATGGAAGGCAAGGGAGCATTAGTGATGTGCTCCCTCACCTTCCATGTCCCAACCTTTGGAGACATGGAAGCTACTGATGTGAATGAAGGCATGCGGAACCGACGGTCACCACGGGGACCATGTAACATCACACGACCGGTGGAATGAAGAGACACATTGGCAACACTGTAGCTGGAAAAAAGATTCAAATACGTTTTGTCAATTATCGTGACAGAGAGAAGACTAATCTTAAGAGTAGGCACATATAGCACGTTAGGAAGAAATGCCTCTCTCCCATGACCAATGAAGTGGGAACCCACCCCCTGAAGAAGAAGCAACTGACATGAACCGGTATGAACAGAACGAACGGAGCCGACAGGACCAAGAAAACAAAGGAGGAACATTACGAGGCCATGTGGAGGGTGGCACCAAAGTCAAGGATCCAGAAGCCAACTGAAACCCGAGTAGACGGGAGAATACAAATGATAGTAAGGGTGGCAACATGGGCATTGAGAGAATAGGACCAACCACAGGCTGAAAGACATCAAGACAAGGTGATATACTGTCAATCTCAAATCCACTGAGTATCCTCTACAAGCAGAAAGCCCAGAACACACCCAGGCGACACGCCACAAAGGGCTCTAAGAGATTCACGCTCAAGTGACCCACACCTATCCGGAACACTCTCACCTCTCTCATCACAAAGGCAATGTTGCTAGATGACATGTGCAATGGAATTCTCAAAATGTTGCTCATCTTAACAAATTTGAGATGTGATTACCACGTTGGAAGGTTGCCGATGTTCCCCCTGGCAACAGAAACCACAAAAGGGACGTGTACGACCCGGAGGATGGAATGAAGTAGGCACTGCCAACATAGGAAGGAGACTAGCCCCACGGAAAGTGGGTGGGTCCGAGTGCACCTATCCTATTTTGGAATAGACGCCGACTGGGGGAAGAAAAACAAGTGGAGGAAATGGACAATGCCGCCTTGTCGTTTCCCATGGCCTAAGCCCAATGAAAGGGCATGGCGGAGGTCAGAAGAACATCATGAGGCGGGGATGTGCACTTCTGAGCAGAATTCTCAGCTACTCCACAAATCCTTCAAGTTACCGACCAAGGCATCGATGGGAAAAAATGTGAGGAGGCATCCTTCCCTTTCCCCTTACCAAATTAACCACCGCCCAGTCCCCGCCTCCCGAATCCTGTGTTGTTAGAAAAGTGGTAGATGAGGATGAGGAGGAGGAGGACGTCCAGAAAGATGAAGAGGAGGATGTAGAGGCGAGTGAGGCAATGGTATATGCTAGTCACATGGTTAATCCTCTTGTTCTGCACGATACTCCACCAGTCAGTGAGCCATTGGGCGGTGAACTCTAATAAGCCGCATATGCCTGGGGGGGGGGGACTTGGGGGAACTGGCAACAAGGAAAGGCGCCCGAGCTCGGTCAAATTGATCTCGGAGAATATTTCTGATAACTCAAGGATGAGATAAGTGGAATAGAAAGGAAAGCTGGTACCTGCAGGGGTGCTGCTATACCAAGGTCACGCAGGAGCATGAGATTGGGCACCCAATAGGCATCAGTTGTCTCGTTGGTCAGCATTGCAAGCTGTTTAAATTGCACGGTGAGAACACTCTGGGCAGCATTCCCAGTGACAGTTTTGTGATTCCATATCAAGGCATAGGCACTGACTGGGTCAGCATGGGTGGAATGTATGGGGTCTGCATTGTAAGTCCGAATCCCATCAATGAGATTGCTAGGATCGCATGTCATGAGTGCACTGACGGCAGGAGTTGCCTGAGCAGGGGCTGGGAAGAATGGACAGAATCATGGTAGCACTCCCAGATGTATTCACCCTTTTTCCAGGCAGTGAAGTGAGACTCCAAGGAAGAGAAGGAGAAGGAGGAGACTGTGGCTGAACCAGCTGGCTGTGGCTGTACCAGCTGCTACCGTTGTCGCAATGGGTTCTAAAGTGGGTGCTGCCCCAAAGGAGATTGAGGTGGATGTGGAACCAGTGGCAAAGGCAGCTGCAATGCCGCAGCAGACCCGACATGACAAATTTATCAATGTGATAAGAAAAGATCTCATGATTGTGTTGCTCGCGCTGCAGACTATTTTCAACAGTGCGCTGATCAGCAAGGGCCGCTTGTGATCATCGCGCGTACGCTACAGTGCCTCTTAGAGTGCTGCACGATGCTCGACATACATGAAGACAAGGAGTTTAATCTATCCAGAAAATTTTGGCAGAGTTTCCCTTGTCCTAGCGAACGTGAGAAACAGGTATGGGTGCGTGGGCATGACCTCATGGCTGCAAGGCACGCCGACCGAAGACAAGGAGAAATCGAAGAATGCACAAGAGAACAGAGAGAAAAGAAAGGGCAAGAGGCATGAATACACAATGACTTCTCACTGAACCTAGAAATGTTGAGAGAGAAGCAGTGGAAGAGGGGAGGAAGCAAGGGAAGCCAAGATGCCAACAGTCGACGCGGAGGAGACGACCAAGCATTGTCCCTCAAAGATGGCTGCTGCGATGAAGAAGGGGATGGTGGCTGCTGCCGACACGAGGTGGAGGAGATGCTGTGTTGTGAAAAAGGAAAACTGAGAGGATGATGCAACAAGGGTGGACGCACGGATGGAGATGATGGTCGAGGCCACTGCAGAAGCAGCTATTGCTGCTACGGATGTGACAGCATCTGCTGGTGCTGATATCTGTGTGGCTATCTTCATGGTGGCTACTACAGTTAGACCTAAGGAAACAGTGGCATTGGTGCATGCATCCAATGCAAACCCTACTGCTGTACTTGCCGGAGCACATCATGCGCCGGCGGCGGCTGCAAACATAGAGGTGACAAGTAGCACTAGCTGTGTGGGGTGATGCAGGTGAGAGCAAAGATGTATTGTCTCCTAGTGGCAGCAATGCAGAGCAAGCTGGGTGGGGTGATGCAGGTCCAGCGGCAGCAACAGACTTGTCCGGTGCTGCAGCAGGTGCAGGAGGAGAAGCTGGTGCAACTGCACGTGCGCTGCTGTTGTGGACCAGCTGACGCTGCGCACGGTTCTGAAGGGTACTGAGAGGGCATATCGGGGTTCGACGTGGATGCTGCTCATGTAATGTTCGTGCAGGAGGCAGGGCACCCTGCCACAATTGGGAGTTGTCGGACGCTGTGCCACACGCGTGGTCTGCCTCTGCCACCTCAGCGGGATCACACTCCTCGTCCGGCATGGAGAATCAGTCAGAGGATGGTGCTCAAGCCACCAGTCCCGATTTTTCTCCTCTTCATGGGCCGGGATCACGCCGCCAATAAAATTGATTTTAGGCTTGGCTGTCAGTGAATTTGGGATAGGTTCAGCGGCCGGTGGAGAAGCCAGGTGGGCCCAGGGTTAGGTAGCAACAGCCGCCGCTGCTGATGCGCTGTTGTTGAGACACACCGCTGAAAGACGCCAGGCAAGGGCAGGTGGCAGATAGGGTCGGACTTAGCGACAACACTTGCTGTTAGTTTCCACTGGTGAGCTGAGAGGAAGCAAGGCAATGCAACAGCTACAGCAGCAGTGACTCAGCTGCAACACAAGGGCTGGGACCAAGAGAGGTCTCGGCGTGGCTAGCTGGTGCTTTTCACTGCTTCTTGCTGCAGCTGACTAGTGGCACTGGTTGGCGATACCCCAGGGGCCGAGGGTGGTGGTGGCAAGGTGCTGAGGACGCCAGGCATCCGAGTATGATCTCGTCACTTAGCCATAGATGGTGCTTCGACGACTGCAAGTGCCTTCATCCCCATCCTCTGTAGGTTCTGCTACGTGCTGCTTTGATGCTATAACCACCAAGTATGAAACTCGGGGCATCAGAAAGCACAAAGCACGCTGCACCAAAATAGATGGAGTCACGAGAGGGCTTGGTGGCGATATTGATGGTTGCTCCCGCTCATGGCTGTAAGCTAGGGTTGTTGCTTGATGATGTAGTAGGAATGAGGACGGCGGCGGGTGGCAAACCTACTTTTCATCACTGAGCAAAGAACAGCCCCAGGAACAAAGTCGGCCTCTTGTAGTCGATTTCTGCTACTGCTGCTGAGAGAAGTAGAGGGCAATGGACAAAGGCAGGACTGATAGCCACTGGGGAAGAAAAGTAGCTGCACCAGCTGTTTTCGAAGACAAACGTGGTGGTGGCCCACCACGGCCCGAACCGATTGAGGCGGAAAAATGTCCCCTTCCTCTGTTTTTCAGTGATTGCCCTCACGCTGCCGTCATACTAGTAGTTAGGGACAAGGGTTGAGGAGTGAGGAGAAAACATCACCACGTAGGTAGAAGGATTCCAATGCAACTTGTCTNTTAGTGCAGCCATGGATCCGGAAACCCGAAAAAAGTACAAGTCCCCAAGTAAGAGCGAGAGGAAGTCCTAGCGGGTGAGTCTCGCTAGACGAGCTCACCCGTCGGCCGGCAAGCGAAGCTTGCCGGCCCTCGCAACAAAAAAAACCTACGTGCGAAATACTTCGCACAGCCCCTAATTCGGCTCTAGGCCGAGTTTGAGTTCGAGCATGACCTAGGCCTGTTTGTGATGCCCTGGTTCCGTGTTTGGTACTATTCTAGGTTCAGGTCCACAAGTAACATCATATGTCATGGCACAAATCAAGGACTAAACTAGGTGCGCAGAGCGTAAGCCAAAGGGAGCCTCATGGAGCTGGAGCAATGCTGAGCAGGAGGGAGACGAGCACAGGAGAGCTAGTGGAGAAGTGTGGAATGCTCGCTCGCTGGGGTCGCACGTGCTCACTGTGCGTCGCCTCCACTCTCAGAGTCAGCATGCCCTGCACACTCATGGACACAACGGTGTCGCAAATATGTACAGAGGAGAATTAACACGCCCCCTTGGCCGTGAGTGCGCAGGGTGTGAAGCCAATATGATGCAGTTGGAGCTGAAGTGCAGGGGAGGAGAGGGCTTTGGTGAGGAAATCTGCTAGCTGAGCATCACCGCGGATGCGAAGGACTTGCACCGCACCGGCTTCAACTGCTTCTCGCACAAAGTGGTGTTCTACACTGATGTGCTTTGTGCGTGGATGCAACACACCATCATTCTCGGCAATGCGGCGTGCGGCAGAGCTGTCACTATGCAGAGGCACAGCAGATGCAGTCAAACCCAGTTCTTCAAGCAGTCGTGCCAACCATATGCCCTCACNAGTGCTGCAGTGGGAGATGCTGCACGAGATGCTGGAAGCGTGTGCTGAGATGTGCCAAAAAACGTCCTTGATGCAAGGTGAGAGTGCGTGCCGTCCTGTCTCTAGTGATGGTCATGCCCAAGAAATTGCTGGCTTCCCCCAAGTCAGTCATGCTGTAGTGCTGAGTGAGCAGTTCCTTTGTGCGTGTGATGAGTGAGAGAGATGGGGACAGGATCAAAAGGTCATCAACATAGACCAAGAGCACTACTGGCATACCTCTGTCCCAGTGGATGAAGCAAGATGGATCACACACACTCTGGATGAAGCCACCAGTCTCAAGGGTGCTGCTGATCTCTTTGTTCCAGCACCTGGGTGCTTGCTTGAGCCCGTAAAGGGCTTTCAGCAACAACCACACACGTTCAGTGCCATCCTCAAAGCCTTCTGGTTGTTTGACATACAACTCCTCCTCCAGAGGACCATTGAGGAAAGCATTTTTTACATCCATTTGATGAATGTCCCAGTCTTCATGTGCAGCCACAGCTAGCAATGCACGACTGGTGCTATCCTTCCCAACTGGGGCATAGGTGTCTGTGAAATCTTGTCCTGGTGTCTGGTGGAATCCTTTTGCCACCAATCTGGCTTTGTATTTTTCAATCATTCCCGCCAGATTTCTTTTGAGCTTGAACACCCACTTGACATCAATAGCCTTTCGACCAGGTGGGAGAGGGACAAGTTCAAACACTTTGTGATCAAGTAGGGCGTTGATTTCTGCAACCATAGCCTTTTCCCATTCTGCTGCATCAGTGCGCCCCCTCGCCTCAGTCAGGGTGAGGGGTTCGACAGCATCATGGTTGGTGCTTCCTGTCACGTGATAGAATTGTCTGTAGTTGACGCGGGGAATACCCCGCAGGACTCGCCGTTGAGGCTCTGGAGCAGGCGGTGCTGGTCTGTCAGTGCTTACAGGTGGGGGTTGGTCTGTCAACCCAGGGGGTGACTGAGGTGCACTGGACTCAGTGCTAGCTAGATCTGATGGCGTGAGAAGGTCCTCTGGGACGGGNTGCGATGGGTGCTCCAGGCTTGGGATACAGCCCCCGCAGTCTGTCACGCAAGGTGATCACTAGCGCCATCCCACGTTCCTCCTGCCGTGTGGCGAGGTGCTGCCACGCTTCATGAGGGCGTGCAGCTCCGCTACGTGGGTTGGTGGGATCCTCACCTTTCCCACCAAAACGGAGATGGCGGATGGAGTAAGCTTGGTCGTCGGGCAATGCGCGCACCAAGGCATTGAACGCCCGAAGAAGGACGCGCTCGTCAGCGTCATCTGCTGCTGGTGAGAGGTAGACTTCCTCGAACCCATACTCCGCCGCCCACGCTAGGAAAATATCCTTCCAAGCGAGAAAATCCCGCGTGCCGAGCGGCGGAGGGGATAGATCTTTCTGGGACATAACCTTGGACAGCTCCTCCCAAGTCACCGTTGTGGCCGCAGGTTGGTTGGAGGGGCGGCCGCTGTTGGAGTTGCTGTTTCCTTGCGGCACGGAGCCAACATTGCTCATGATGGCGGCGTGGTGGTTCTCCTTTTCCCTTTGCTTTTCTGCCACCAGCGGGTAGGTGTGCTCACAGTGCTCCTCTGTCCACTTTGGGACAGTGTGAGCTAGGGGCGGAAGCCCCTTGGCCTCGTCCCTTCGGCGTCCCGCCTAGGGGCGCCTCTCTTCCCTTGAGATCTCGGCGAGTGCCGCCCCCTAGGAGATCTAGGCTGCTCTCCTTGGCTCCTCTCCGATGTCGCGGAGGTCTTTGAGCCCTTCGCGCCCTACTTCGACGGCCGCAGCTTGCTGCAGCGGCTCAGTCACGGACCGTTGCCTTCAAGCCTCGTTTTTGCGGCCGTCCCTCAAAATCGCAGTTCGCACCTGCTCTGGGCACTCGCGTCAGTCGTTCTGGGCTCTGATACCATAAGAATAACGCTACGATTCCAATGCAACTTGTCTCATGGCGTTTGGTGAACGTATGAGGTTGCTAGGGTTGGATTAGTGCAGCCATGGATCCAGAAACCCGAAAAAAGTACAAGTCCCCAAGTAAGAGCGAGAGGAAGTCCTAGCGGGTGAGTCTCGCTAGACGAGCTCACCCGTCGGCCGGCAAGCTTCGCTTGCCGGCCCTCGCAACAAAAAAAACCTACGTGCGAAATACTTCGCACAACCCCTAATTCGGCTCTAGGCCGAGTTTGAGTTCGAGCATGACCTAGGCCTGTTTGTGATGCCCTGGTTCCGTGTTTGGTACTATTCTAGGTTCAGGTCCACAAGTAACATCATATGTCATGNCCTGTTGGGTGTCTGATTTGGATTTGAGCAGAAAAGCCCAGCGGAACCGACTGAAGTCATCAGTTAATGTCAGAATGTATTGCGAGCCGTACTGGACAGAGGGTATGGGCATCGGTCCTGTGAGGTCAGCATGGACTAGTTCAAGTGGTGCTGTGCTGTCTCTTTCTGACTTTGGGAACGTCTGTCTGTGAGACTTGCCCTCGTGGCATTCAAGACATGCGTCTGCCTTGAGACCATTTGGGCAGTCTTCTGGACTCAGTCCACGTGCAGATGAGTGTTTCAACATGGCTGTGATGAGGTCTGTGTGAACGTGTGCTAGGCGACGATGCAAGAGTTCTGTATGCTGTGCATCAATGGCGGTCATGATGTGTGCTTGTGGACGTTGGGAGTGTGTGGGGACAAGGGGAAAAAGAGTCAGACGGTAGAGCATATCAGCATGCAACGGCCCATCGACCAGCAGAGCACCAGCAGCATCAAAAAGCATGCA
>SZWC01000102.1:108359-130600 GCA_023375785.1 Penium margaritaceum
TAGGGATCAGTCGCCCACGTACCCACACAAGCATGCAAGTACAAACAATACCACATCATCCACGAGCGTATGTCGCATGCATGCTTATCTCTGGTGTTCAGTTCACACCTTGATGGTCACAATTTGAATAGCATGAGACACGTCTGGCTTGAGGGACAATTTCAGAGTGTCATTTGCCCACTTTTGCACCATAATCAATAGCAATAATGTGTGGCCTGGGGCATTGGAGTTCTTGTGTCCCAAGGCAACTGCACTCACGCATTATCCAAAACTCCATGTGCGCCTGGGCATTTGTGAGTTTCTTCTAGTAGGACATATGGGTCTAGTCAAAAGGTCAATTGCACAGTCACTGCCCTGTTGTTGTTTTATCTGTACACTGCCTGACTGACTCATACTGTGACCTCTCGGCTGGTGTACATGCTCGTGTAGACGACTTACTGGATGGACGCTAAAGCCGACGGGGTGCTGCTCCGTGGAGTGGACGTGTCGCCGTGAAGCCGAGCGTGTGGTCCTGCTTCTCCTTGTGCTTCTGATACTATACCCTCGCACGACCAGCTCCATCGACAGCTTCTCCTTGGGTGTCACGTCATTAGTAGTCGTAGTTGGCTCTCTGAAATAGTGTAGTCTGTGCCTGAGTTTGGGCAGCCGTAACTCCTCGTAGCTATTATTCTTGCTCATTCTAACTGCACGATTGTGTTAGCAGCGTGGCTATTTTGGTATGGTCCAGTTTTTAGGCAAAACGGACAATGCCTGGGTTTTCCTGGTTGGGCTGTCTGATGTCTTGTAGGGCTCACCTAGGAAATTCTGCCGGACCGGATAATCCTAGGCTTTTCCTGGTTGGCTGGTTTTCTGAGTAACAAGCCTCACAGGGATGAGGTGAGACTAGAACTGAGAGGGGTCTCGTTAGTTGATCATTCTTCATTCCAAATCAGTCATTGCTTCATTCCAACTGCTTTATGGTGCTAACTCTGGCGCGCGCACTTTTCAGTAACAAACCAGAGCTCTCAGACTTAGACTCTAGTACAGCAGACTAAGGGGGCAGACTAAGCAACGAGCATGGGTTCCCGTACGCTGCATCAACAACGCCACTGCCACAACCTGTGCACTAGCTAGTTCCTTTTTGGTATCAGAGCCATAGTGCAACAGTTGCAGTAGCAGCAGCAGTGGCGTACAGGTTCCTAACTACGCGCAGACGGACCTCCCATACGCGCTTGTACAGGGGAAATGCTGCCAGCCTTTTTTCCGGTAGCAGTGACCTGCCTAATGGCGGCGTCAGAATATGCTGCCGGATTTTTTCCGGCAGCTCTGACCCCCACGTTTGACGCAGGGAGGTGAGCAGCCAGCGCAGCGACGTCAGGCAACCTGCTGGCGATGACGCACGTGGCGACGTCAACTAGAGGTGTGAGTGGGCCGCAGTCGAAGCAGCAACAACAATAGCAGTAGTAGCAACAACAGCAACGACAGTAGCAGTAGTAGTAGCAGTGTCAAACACAGCTGAAACAGAAAGGATTAGTAGAAGTGGAAGTAGCAGACAGCCAAGAGGGAGAGGAAGGAGGCAGGAGCACCATTTTTAGTTACAGCCCCGTCCTCGCACCTTCCTCGAAGCCGCACAGACGAGGAGGAGACGCAGATGCAGATTACATCAGCGATTCATGTCCCATACGTCTGACTGCACCAGACTCAAACAGACATAACAAATTGAACGCATAGGCTCGTTGGAAAGCTTAGGTCACAAGCTTTCCATGGCCACCATACTTGGCTCGTTTGGTAGTCTGTAGCCTCCAGCATTAATCGTCCCGCGTCGCAGATCTAGTTTTTTTTTTATAACATTTTGAGCTTAGCACAAAATCAGGCCTTTTTGGTACTTTTTTCCACCTTTTCAGAACAGAACAGTCAGGCACACCTGTGGTCCAAATTTTGCTTGGTTTGGAAAACCTTAATTTCTAAGATTAGAAATTCCTGGACTAAGTGTAATTTTTGCCATCATCCCAAATCAGCAAGAAATGCAGTCAGATTTTTTATCAGACCACTTTCATCATCCAGCTCTTAACTGAGGGGAGACTGCGCACCAACCTGGCGTGGGGCGGCAACAGTAGTAGCGGCAGGAGCAGCCGTGCCAGCAATAGCCGCAGCCGCAACTGCAGCGGCAGCAACAGCAGCAGCAACGGCAACGGCAGCAACAACAGCGGCAGAAACAGCAGCAGCAGTAGTGGCGGCGGTAGCAGTAGCAGCAGCATCAGCAGCAGCAGCAATAGTAGCCGCAACATCCGTTGAGGTGTCAGCAGCCTTGACAGCAGCGACAATTCCCAGCCAGGACAATGCCGCCGGCATGCAGGATAGCTCTGCAGACCCGCCCGTTGTAGATCCCATAGCGGATCTGCAGCTCCAGATCGATCAGTTGCGCCAGATGCTTGTCGCAACGAGCACCAACCAGACCATCCTCTCCGGACGGCGTGGTCGTGCTCTGACTGCGACAGTACAAAAAGCAGCATAGCAGCAAGTGCAGCAACAATAGCAGATAGTTACTAATATCCTAGGCACTGGAGTGGCCGGCCCCTTTCGGCGCAAGGAATTCGAGTCCCCTCCTCCTGTCCTCGTCGGAGATGAGCAATTCCCATCTTGAGAACTTCTCTACCACACCTGGGCACGGGGAAGGGCCTGTGGCCGTGCTACAACATTCCGTATGACAACACCGTCTCAGAGTAGGCACTTGAGGCAGGCCGCACCATCCGCGCACTCATACTCGCCGCACCCGATGCTGACCGTATCGCCCTTGAGCCGTTTCTTCGTGACGCCACTGACGAAGGAGTTCAGCTCCCTTCACATCAGGGAGTCCAAGTCCTTCACCACCTACTGGTGCCGTGCACAGGACATCTTGCACCGGCTGAAGATAGTCGTACCTCCCCCACTTGATGCCTTCCTGACCATTAAGAATGGTGCCACTCGTGAATTTTCAGACATCTTCGCCCCCTGCGGCCTACCCATCCTCAATGCGCTGGCGGCCTAGGGCACTTTGATGACCTGGCTGTACGACCTCTTCCTCAGTGTAGAGGAAGCATACAGGGACACACAGCTTCAGCGTGGTGGCTCTTCTATGACCGTAGCTGCCACCTCAAGCGGCTCCTCCACCCCTTCCCCCGGCATTTCCTCCTCCGACAACGCCACTAGTGAGGAGGACGAGCAAGGAGGAGGGCACAAGGCCACGGGTCTCGTCCTTGAGGCACTCGTTGCTTCTAAGCCGCCGATCAAGCTATCAACTCAATTGGTGGCTGGTGGCTCTCCGTCTAGTCATCTGACCGGCCATCGGTCATCCAGCCGGTCGGCCGCTAGCTTGCCAGTTCCGTGCGAGTGGCTGGCCGCCAGCCAGCCCTCACTCTAGCAAGGGGTTGTTGGGAACCACCCCCTTGCTATTGCAAGGTAGGAGGGCCGAACCGGCCCTCCCGCTAAATTCTTTCCCACTTATTATGAATTATCTTGGTTCATGCCCAACAATCAGGAGTGCTAGATAGTGAGACGTCAACATTATGAAAGGAAATCAATGTTTTCAATCACCAACGAAGCATGAACACATGCACAAAATTTTGACATAATTTGTAGCTTGTTGGTCAGCAAGGCTAGTGGCCTCATCCCTTTAGGTTGTATCGACCGTTCCACAACCATGTTGGACGTCCCCAACCTTCTATGGTCATTGTCCATGAATGTATCCTCGCAATAATGTTGAACACTATTTTCATGATTAGGTGGTATCCCTGCCATGCCTCAATGTGTACAAGCTACCATCTCACTCTAGTAATAGTTGATCACCTTTGTTAGCAAGCAAGATTCATCCTCCCATTAGTTACTTCCAGGGCCACAACCAGCCCAATGAACAAGTTATTCCCTAACTACCCATGACCAAAGTATACGCTCTTGGTGCTAGAGGAGACGAATGACCTTGTATAGTTAAAAAGGACTTCTTGTAGTGGTTGAACAAATCCTTTTGCCATGTATGGAGCCAAGTTTCTCACATGAAAAATGTGTTGCTTCTGCATACTCGATGGAAGCAGCAATCGATATGCCATTGGCCCGATGCGGGCAATGATCAGGAACAACCAAGTCCACTTCAATAGAAGTTTTGGCAACCCTGGAGACTTCCCCTCAAGGTTCTTAGTACTAGGCAACACACGCCGATGTCAAACAGACCTCACTACGGATTTGTCAACATATGCCTTTTGTTATTATTGAGTCCCTTGAAGATAACCATTTACCTCCAGTACGAAGGATTCTACGTATTCAGCAAAGGCTTTAGCAGAAGGAACATGTATTCCCACTATCATCCAATAAATAGGATACCATTTGATGCTGACCTCTATTGAACACAAATGATGTAAACTGTGTGGACGCGTTCACCGATGTATTCAACACAAACTTTGTCGGTGCTAGGAATTCATCTGTGTCATTCATGACGGTATCCACGTATAGGCGGAGCATGTTTTTTGGAGTACAATTGATACTCTCTATTTCTCCATTGTTTTAAGGGTGAAATGGCGTTGACATTTGAGACTCGCTACCTTAAGTACTGGTGCATATTTTGCCTAAATGTACAAAAAAAATCTATCTTAATCGGAGATAATGCGCAACGGCAAGTCATGGTATTTCTTCACACCCTTGAAGAAGAGACAAGCGGTTTCCTCTGCCTTCATGTCCGTAGTTTTAGGAATGAAATGTGTCATCTTTGCGTGAAGATCCTTAACCACTAGAATTGCGTTGTGACCACAAACCATTTCCAAAAGACCGGCAATAAAGTCCATGCGGACTCACTCCCATGGAGTCCTAGGGATGGAAAGCTGTTTGAGGAATTCTGTTGGCTTTTTGTTTCTAGCCTTGTAAACCAAGACAAAGTAACAGAGTTCCTTACCAAGAATTTGGTTCATGTATCCTTGGAAGGTTCTTACGGTGTTCGTTAGCCCAAAGAACAAAACCCAAAACTGATAGTATCCTACGTGCGTTGAAAATGTTGCTTTCGGTGTATCATTTTCCAAGATGCAGATTTGATGGTACCCTTGTGACGAATCCGAAGATGAAAACATGTTTTCCCTGAGGAGTTTTTCAAACATGTCCTCAATCAGAGGTAAGTGGAGCCAATTTTTTACCAATAACTTATTTAGTGGTAGTCCATGCGTAAAGCAATGCACTTTTTATTCACAAAGAGGATTGGCGCATTGTACAATAAGCTACCTGGCTCGATCTACCCTTTTTAGGTACTCCTTGATTTGTCGTTCGACCTCTCGCCTTTCTAACGGATTAAGGCCATACATGGGTTTAAATTAGGGAGTTTTGTATGGGTGCCATAGAATCATGTGACCTATGAGTCGTTCTGATTGAAGTCCAACTGTTGGGTCTTGAAATACATCTGAAACTCCACCAACAAACATTTTATCTATTACAGAGTGACTCTCTTCACTTTTTCCTCCACTCTCTATAGTTGAGCTAAGAAGTATCAACAACCCTATCAAATCCGTTTCCTGACTTGTATCACACACAAAGTGACATGGATGTTAAGTCGAGTCGGTAATAATTTTGTACATGGAATCAAAGTAAAGTGACGTTGTAACTTTCTGAGGATCAAGAATTTTGGTTCAGAGTACATGAGAGCCTTGTGTTTTGGAGCCATGGATGGCCTAACACCATGTTTAAGAGGTCAACAAGGCTGAGTACCTTCAACGTGTCACTCTGTGTGAACCCTTGAATGTACATTTTGCCTTGTAGATTGCGATCATGGTAACCAAATGGCTTTCACCGTCGATAACTATGTCATCCTATGGCTCGTACTTGAGGCTCACCTGTCTAGTAAAGCCAAGGCTAACGAAGGGGTAATCCCATCCGGTGTCAGCAAGCACGTTCACAGGATTACCAACTAGATGTCTTTTGACTTGCGTCATCATGTTACCTCCACTCTTCCATTTGAACAGGCTTTACTGTTGCAAGTCGAGTTTGTGGTACACACAATGTCGATAGAGCAGATGTCACAACTCCGATGATTTACCCACTAAGGTCCACATCTTGTGGCTATGTGTAAATTGGACAAGCACCTTTGAGTCTTTCAATTTGAGTGGGTTGAAATTATTGTGATTTGCGTGTGTATTGTCTCACTGATCTGTGATGTGACCTCTCTACTGGTGTACATGCTCGTGTAGATGACTGACTCGGCGGACATTGACGACGGCGGGCACTGAGCGATGGAGGGGACGTCGCACTGTTTTGATATACGTGACTCCCGTTTCCTTGTGTGGAGTCTGCCGCTTGGTAGCAGTGCGTGCCCAGCTTCATCAACAGTAGCCACTGGCGCTCATGCTACCGACAGTCATGGACGACCGCTCTTTGTAGCATAGATCATGTCTATGCTTAGGCGTCCATTACTCTCGTGAGTGATTTTACTAGATGAATCTGACTACATAACTGCGTTTGCAACGTGTATATTTTGGTAAGATCCAGTTTTCAGGAGAAACAGATTACACCTGGGTTTGGGACTGTCGGTCTTCTGGTAGGGCTCATCGAAAAATTCCACAGGCAAAAAAAAAATCATTTTCCTGATTGGTTGGTAGACTGAGTAACAAGACTCACAGAGGTGACAGCCTAGATTAGTGTGGGAGAGATGTCTCACCAAACTTTATTCTTGCTGTCAACTCAGTCATTAGTCACTTCCAATTGTATTTTTGGTGCTAACTTTTGAGTTCCAGTGTTCCCTCTCACATCCGAGCAGCCAGCGCTGCTCAGGTGCTAAGTCAAGGCGCATCAGGCCACACAATTTAGTCAAAGTGTGTGAGGCGGCATAAAATAGTCTTTCTCATAAAAGTATACTATAAATTGAAGTTGAAATCATCGACCAAAGGTTCCACACATGTGATTGAGCTCATCAATTTCAAAACATTTGGTTCGATCAATGCGTTGCACAATTCTTACACAATAGACGGTGTCGTCAACACTAAGCAAGTTTGATCATGCATATCATCTGGGAACAAAGATTATAGTGGGCAATGATGGTTAGCAAGTGCGGAGTGCAGTTTTGTGAGAGAGGAGAAACCAAATGAGAAGTTTGAGCTCGTCAAATTTTCTGGTTGCTTTACATCCTCATCTAAGAGCATGAATCCACACTCGTGATCCATCTTAACCGTGGAGTGGTCACCACTCTCATCAGTTGGGGGTGGGGAAGACCCACACCATGACATTGTCCGTTTCTATAGCCGGAAGTATTGTCACGGCCATGGCCTTGTCCACTGCCATCTCCACGGCATCATTCTGTACCATCCTTACGAGGTGCTACGGTCGGAACCAATGCCACGTCCTCTTCTCCACCACTAGCAGCCTCAAGACACTAAGCCCTAAATTGGCCGGGCCACATACTATTGTGGCAGAGTCCCTTGTGGAAGGCAGTGTTAGGATGCTCATGCAATGACCGCCACTCATCGTTGTTGGGGACCTTCTACATACTAGTCTTCTTCACTTGGTGATTTTGATGTTGATTACCCTTAACCTCGTCCTAGTGCCCGGCTGTCCCTCTAGCCCCTGTAACATCCATGCACATGTCGCGACCTTACTACACATGCGCATTCAGATGTGAATCCGTGTAGTGCTCCCTTGGATTTCATCAAATATACTTCACTCATGTAGTCACGCAACGCTCTCCAACATATCTAAACCTGGCCTGTTGCCATCAGGGTGGTCTTGTCCTTCAAATTCTTGCTAGCAAGAGCATCAAGGAAGTACTCTAGCATCAAGTACTACACAAACTTGAAGTTCTGGATCTCAATGTCATTGGTGAAGCTTTCAACTTCGTCCACGAGTGTCGTAGAATTGCTCAAGTAGGTCTCGAGTGAGTTCTCAGATGTACGTGTCCATTACTACACGATTCGACATCACCTTTGCCGTCAACCTCCTTACACAGTTCTCGCAATGTCCTCGGCCAAGAGCCCTTCACGTGACTGTACAAGTGATGCGGTACATTTCTTTCACTCTGTATCTCAGACTCTATTTTCGACGGCAATGTTTGGTGGGAGTCAATAGCTACTCAGAAAGTGACCAGGCATGGAGTAGTAATGGGCACGACAGGCTACGTGTTCCTACTGGGCGGCACTTTGGTATCATGACACAACGGCAGGTAGGGTTGTATCGCACGTAGGTCATTAGAGATTGAGTATGTTGCGTTGGGGGTTGGGGCTTTTGAAGCCGTGTGGCTGAAGCGTTTGTTTTGTGAGTCCCGTCAACATGTGCATTGCATTGTTCTGCATTTTGACAACCATATTGCTCTTGCTATTGTAGACAACTCTGGTTTGTTTCATGCATCCACGAAGCACATTGCTATTGAGTATCACTTTGTGCATGATCCTGTGGAGGGACAGGTGATCCTTGTAAAAAAATGGTTGGCAGGGACATGCAGCGGGCTGACTTCATGACCAAGGCACTTGCGTGTGGAAAGTTCATGGTGAAAATTTGTTATGTTGGGCTTCGTCCCTTGCTTGAGACTGGCTGAGAGTAAGGTGTATGAGTATGGACTTCTCCGCATCTTTTTGCACAATTGTGTCAGTTTTGCACGTGTATGGACATGCGTACCATCGGTTTATAGGGGACTGTTGTGATGTGAGTTGTCCCCGTCTGTTTGTACACCTTCCTATGACCACTCGGCCGTGTCCATGCTCGTGTACAGATCCTTAATGTGGACTGAGCTGGCGTCGGAGCACCGACGGGTGGTGGCTCCATCTACCACCAGCTGTCAGTCAGCTACCATGACGCCCCAAGTGCTTGCTGGGATGCTCTCTTGTTTTTCTGCAGTTGCTAGACTTTTCTCGGTGGTTTAACTCTTGAGCCTGATTTGCATGTTTTGCATAGCGTGTCCACTAATTGATGCCAGACCTCTGCTTGTAACCAGTCGTAGCGTCTGGCTTGAGATTTTGCATCTCTAGGTTAAGACGGTGTTGCGTCTGGATGCCTCTGTGTAGACATACGGCTGAAACATTGGTTTTTGACCAGTTTTAGGACAAAGTGACACTGCCGTGTGCATCACCCGTCGTGCTCTGCGGTAGGTATTTATTTTGCGTGCTTGTAAGGTGTCATTTGAATCTGCATTACCTAGCTATTGGAGCTTATGGAACTTTGCACGTCTCCCTAACCTAACCCTTGATGTTCCATGCACCTACTTGCTTGCTAGTGCGCCAACTGGAAATTACACTAAAGCGCAGGTTTGGGCAGTAGCATTTTTGAGGCAGCGTGCGGGCTTCCATGCTTGTTGCTTATTCTGCTGTCCCCTCAGTCTGCCGCTCTAGAGTGCTCTGGGCTTGTTACTCAGAGATGCGTGCGCCAGTGTTCGCACCAGAAAGCAGGTGAAAATTGGAAGTGACTGATTAATAATAAATGATGAGCAGCAATGGGAGACCCCTCCAAGTTCTAGCTCCTCCCCAGCTCTCTAGAGCTGGTTACTCAGCTAACCAGCCAATCAGAAAATAGACCTATTTTCTGGCAGGCAGGGTTTTCTCGGTGAGCCCTGCAAGATGGCCGACAGCCCAAAACCCGGGCGTCGTCCGTTTTTCCTAAAACCTGGACCATACCATAATACCGACGCTGCGAACGCAGTTGTGCGGTCAGAAACGACTAGAAAAATAGCAGCGAGGAGTTATGGCTGCCCAAGCCCAGACAGCGCCTACAATAGTCCCTGGTGACAACAGTGCCACACTAACATAAGACTTGGACCCTAAGCAGAGCACGATGCTGCAAATGCAATGGTACAGCCAGATCCAGCACTGGACGCATACAGACAGCATCTGCAGTGGCAGTGACTGCTGGCGGCACGACCGCCGAGGAGGCCTGCTGATGGAGCTGAGCACGTGGCCAGAGGGAGGAGGCTCCAGCGAACTGCATGTAGGCCTCAGCATGCGTCGGCTCCACCGGAGGACACTCCAACAGCATCGAGTCTCACCGTTAGTCATCTGCACGCCAATGTACACAAGCCGGGAGGACACAACAGAGCACAATGAGAGATGCGAAAACACCAACACTGCCCCATGATTCATAGGCGCAGTGCACATGGTCGAGCAGTGACACATTCAACACACAGACTCCCCTAGGGCACACAGAGATGCAGCCAGGGACAAAAAGTGTAATTCACAGTCACACGCCGACCGAATCCAAAGCCTTCTTGAATGAGTCGCGCTTCAGTGCCTTCCTCAAGAAGTCAGCCAGCTGCCGTGCTGTCTCAACCCGCACAATGCTGACGCTGCCGTCATGCAATAACAAACACACATAGTGACACTCAACATTGATATGCTTTGTGTGAGTGTGATGCACGCCATCATTTTCGGCGATGGCCATGGCACTCTCATTGTCATAATGCAACGTGATGGATGCAACGGACGGACGTAACTCGGAGAACAGACGGCACAACCACAGGCTCTCACATGCGCTTGAGCCAAGGGCCACATACTCAGCCTAAACAGTGCTGCATACAATGCACCCCTGCTTGCCACTACGCTAGGACACAGCCGTGCCACCAATCAAAAAGATCCAACCTGTGCGGCTCTTACCGTCCGAACTACCGACCCAGTCACTGTCGATGTAGGCCACCGCGATAACAGATGGCTGTCGGCGGAACATAAGACCTTGCCGTGGAGTCGAGACGACATAGCACAATACTCGGATCGCGGCCTCGAAGTGGAGGTGACACGGCTCTTCAGAGAAATGAGCCAGGAGGTTGACGAAAAACATGATGTCTGGGTGCGTCGTCGTCGCCAGGAACATCAGTGACCCGATGACTCGCAGATACGTGGTCACATCAACTGGCTCCCCCACGACGGCTTGGTCAGAGTTTCTCAACTTCATCTGGCCATCGAGTGACATGGGTGAAGATGCACTCGGCACGGGGGACAGGTCCTCAGCGAAGCGAGTGGACAGAGTCTGTACATAGGCAGCCTGGTGGACGTACAAGATGCCCTGGGAGAAATCATGCTCAAGCTCCATTCCCAGGAAGACTCGGGCAGACCCGAGATCCTTCATCTAGTAGGCGGTTTGCAATGGGTCCTTGACACACTGGATGGAAGCCATATCTGGCGACGTAATGAGGAGCTCGTCGACGTAGAATGGGACATCAGGAAAGGTCTAGCTCGCGGGCTGATGAACAATTCGGGGTCAACAGTGTTGCGCTGGGGGCCGCAACAGAGGAGCATGTGACTAATCTCCTGGTTCTAGCACCGAGGCGACTGCTTCAGGCCATAGACGACCTTCCACAGCTGAAAGACCTTTCCAGTGACGTCGTCAAAGCCTGGAGGCTACACCATATAGAGCTCCTTGTCCTCCAATGAGCCATGGAGGAAAGCGTTGCTCACGTCCATCTGATGCTGCTCCCACCCGTGGTGGGCAACCGGGCTGAAGAGCACCCGACTAGTGCAGAATCGGCCAACTGGGGCAAATATCTGGTCGTAATCAACCCCAGGAACCTGAGTAAACTCCTTGGCTTTGAGGCGGGCCTTGTACTTGTCCAAGGACGCCTTTGGCTTTCGTTTGCGCCGGAAGACCCATTTGGCACCGATGGCCTTTTGACCTGGAGGGAAATCGACGAGGTCACACACGTGGTGTTGCTGGATAGCAGCGAGCTCGTCAGCGCAGGCAACATCCTAGTGTGCAGCCTCAAGATAGGCTCGAGCCTCGCGTAGGGTGGCTGGGTCCTCCGACCGTGCCGTGGAGCGGACCGCGAGGGCGTGTGCATCTCGAGTTCCAAGTGGGATGCGTGTGAGTGTAGCCGTGACGACATGCCGATGCTCCTGATGGAGCATGGTGTAGCCAAGTGCGAAACTCCTGATGGAGGTNAGCAGCGAGCTCGTCAGCGCAGGCAACATCCTAGTGTGCAGCCTCAAGATAGGCTCGAGCCTCGCGTAGGGTGGCTGGGTCCTCCGACCGTGCCGTGGAGCGGACCGCGAGGGCGTGTGCATCTCGAGTTCCAAGTGGGATGCGTGTGAGTGTAGCCGTGACGACATGCCGATGCTCCTGATGGAGCATGGTGTAGCCAAGTGCGAAACTCCTGATGGAGGTTTGTAATGATGGTGGAAGTGATTACGCTGAGGGCCTTGGTGCTAGAGTCCCCTCTCACTATCGTAGGAATGGAAGAGACACATGGGGAGACAGGGGGCCAAGGCGCCACAGGGCACGGTGTGGCGGTCTGCACACTCATTAATGGCCTGGGTCGGAGGCTGCTGCCTGGGCCACGCATGTAGCGCGGTAGGGCAAGAGATGCCACCGAGTCCGAGGTGCTGGTAGAGGTGGATGGGGTTGCTGGTACGGAGGGACCAACAGATGTGGGCATAGTTGCTGACCCGAAGGGACCAGTGGACGTAGACGGGTCTGCCAGCCCGGAGGGACCAGCAGATGCGGATGGGGCTGCAGGTGCGGAGGGGCCAGCGGACGCGACAGGGGGTGCCGGCCAGGAGGGACCAGCGGATGCAACAGGGGTTGCCGGCTCAGAGGGACCAGGGGATGCGACTGGAGCTGCCAGCCCAAAAGTACCAGCGGAAACAACTAGAGCTGCCGGCCCGGAGGGACCAGTGAATGCAGATGGGTTTACCGGCCTGGAGGGAGCAGCAGATGCGGACGGAGCTGCCGGCGCGGAGGGGCCAACGGACGTGACTGGGGCTGCCGGCTCGGAGGGGCCAGCGGACGCGATAGGGGCTACCGGCTCGGAGTGACTATGTGATGTGCCGCTCGGAAGTGGCAGGATGGAGGACGGACTCACCACTCCCCCATACGATGAGAGGGACATCGAGGAGCCAGAGTAAACGAGGTTGTGGGGAAACAACTCCTCAAAGAAGAGGGCGTCACGAGACTGGATGATACGATGCTGGGAGGGATCCCAGAAGCGCCAAGCTTTCGACTGATGGGAGACACCGAGGAAGATGCACGGATGCCCGTGGGAGGCAAGCTTGTCGCCCTGGTGCGGGGAGGGCAGCCACACAATGGCCACGTAGTCCCAGACACGAGCCGGGCGGAGGTCAGCCCGCTGACCGCACCAGTGTTGGTTTGGCGTGGACTGGCGGGGAAGGGGTCCGTGGGGAATCCGATTCCAGACCCACGTCATGTAGGCCATGGCTTCGAAGTAGAATCCATCGGAGAGGCCAGACTCGACCCGCATGGTGCGGACGGTGTCAGCCATGGTGCAGTTCTACCGCTCGGAGACGTCGTTCTGGGCTGGTGCTTAAGGCGCCGATGTCTCGTGGTGGATACCGCAGGAGGCGAAAAAAGTTGTGGTCTCTCCCATGTACTCGCCACCGCAATCAGAGCAAAAGCGGTAAAGAGGCCGACCACACTCACGCTCCGCACGGACAAGCCAGTCCCGAGTGGTAGGAGCGACATCGCTCTTCTGCCGAAGGCAGAAGACCCAACGGTAGCGAGAGTAGTCGTCAGTGAGGGTGAGGACATAGCGTCCATGCTCCTCGACGGACTCGACAGGGAGAGGACCCATGGCATCGGAATGGACCAGCTCTAGAGGAGCCGACGCACGGGAGAAAGACTGAGGGTATGTGGACCGGTGCATCTGGCCCTGAGCGCAATCAGTGCACTCTGTGGGGTACGACTAGGGGAAGGAGTCCGGGTCAAGACCCTTGGATGGTTGGGTGAGGAGCATGCTATCGATGGCAACAGAGTGGACGTGACAAAGGCGGTGGTGCAAGAGATGTGTGTGCTGTGGTAAGATCATGCTGGTGAAAAATACATGGTCTGTGGTGGCCGACGGGGAGGGGACGGAGGGTTGGGAGGACAGGAGGGGCACGGGCCAGATGTTGCATAGTTGCGTGCAGAACGACAAGACCGGACGGACGTAACGACACAGTGCCAACGCCACGCGAGTGCATAACGATCATGCTCATGCGGTCAAGGACAGTGATGGACAAGAGGTTGAGCTCAAGACCTGGGAGGAAGAGGACATTGGCCACGAAGACATCACCTGGAGGACCACGGAAATGAACGACGTCGACGCCGCAGACAGGTAACACTTGTCCCGAGCTCGTCCAGACACCAGAGACATTGCCTACAGGACCAAGCACACTGAAGGTCGCACAAGAGGTCGTCATGTGATGCATGGCCCGGGAGTCGATGATCCAGGTATCGGCAAGGTCCTGGACCGGAGTCGCCAGATCACTAACAGTCACATGGCAGCAAGCAAGAGATGTAGACGCAGTGAACGGCGGCGTGAACCAAGACTGCCAATCATCAAACCATGCAATGTCGTCATAGAGAGGGGCAAAAGAGAGCACGGGAGATGAAGAAACAGACGAGCAAGCAGGACATGAATGCAGCTTAGTCTTAGTCATGCAGGGTAGGGCGGACGGGAAAGAGGTGATACAACTCGCACTTCCCTCGGGGAGAGGGCGAGGCAGGCCAAGTTGGAGCGCGATGAACTGCTAAAACTAACGCTCACGGGTGAAGGGTCTGCAAGTGTAGATTGAGTATGGAGTGACAGCGCCGGAGCTCAGATTGGAGGAGGATTGCACCGATGATGGAAATGAAGGCGTCGACGGCTGCGGATGATGCTGTTGCAAAGTTGGCCACGGCGGGACCGGTGTGGCTGCCGGAGGAGTGGAGTTGCTGGATGGGGTGGAGGCACCAGGGGCGACGATAGCTACGGCGGCAGAGGCTAGAAGGCGCTCACATTCGCGACGCATGGTGGCGATGACGCGCGCCTTGTCTGTTGGTAGCAGGCACGTGTACCACCCGTGTCCTGGCTCGCCACAGTTGTGGTAGACTAAGCCACCACCACTGGACCCGGTTGACTACTGTTGTTGCTGCTGGCCCTTGCTCTTTTTTCCTTTTACGCTTCCTCTTCCCTAACGACGAGGAGCTGGTGGATGTAGCTACTGCAGGGGAAGCGACGCCCACGGAGGCGACGGCAGGGGAGGCGAGGACCTCTGTGTTGTGGATGCGTGAATCTATACGAGCTTCCTCAAACCTGAGAAAGAGCTCGTATGCACAGGGCATGAGGGTGTCCTAGGCCGCCATGGTGGAAAGGACGTCCTGGGTGTAGAGGACGAAGTCGTCGGCATACGCATCGGTGGCACTGTGCTTGATGGTCATGAGCGTGGCCAGAGGGGGTGGAGAAGAGGTGCCTAGGCGATGGACGATGTCCTCGGCCCACTTCCAGTAAGAGGTGACCGTCTCGGTCTCCCCAATGTGCACGGAGTTGAACTCCCGAAGCAGACGGCTGGTCTTAGCCTCGCTCGATAGGCGATGGGGACGGGTGAGGATGTGCCATGCGGCTGCAGGGTCTGGAGTGAAGTCGCCGAGGAAGGGCTCGATGGCTAGGCGTAATGTTGTAGGAGCGACCGGGGTGAGGGCGTGTACGGCACGACCAGCATCATATAGGTGGTTGGCCTGGGTGGAGTTGTACGACAGAGTATAGTATGGCCATAGGCCCTCATCCTGTGCCCAAAAGCATAAGCTGAGCTCCTAGCTCCGGAACTACTCGCTGGCCTGAAGCGGCGGGGGGGTAGTCTCAAAGTCCTTTGGCCTGCGGACGACACCCAGAGCATGGCCAAGGACTGATGTCATCGTCTGCCGCTGGCGCTAGGTCTGGTGCTGCGCCAGGTAATGCATGGCAGCAGACACAACGGGGCTGGTGTGCCCAGGAGGAAGGAGAGGCGACAGGGTACTGGTGTGAGTCTGTGATGCCAGTGGCTACAGTGCTACAAGTTGCTATGTCAGTGCGGCAAGTTGTTGGTGAATGTCAGCCATGACATCGGAGGAGCGGACGACGAAGCCTGTGGACTGCTGCTGATGCTACTGCTGTTGTTGTTACAAGTGTTGCAGTTACTATAAGAAAGGGGGGCTAGGGGTCCCCCCAACAGAGGAGGACCCCTCTCCACTAGGGCTGTTAGCCATGGTGGTTTTCTTTCCCCTCTTTGTTCTCCCTTTTTTTGTGTGTGCTACTGATGTCAGTAGTGACATAAGTAGTGATGTTAGCCTAGGATGGCTGACGTCAGTAGCTATTGTTGCATTATCTGCAAGGTTTTTGCTGTAGATTAGGTTTTCTTTGTTGTTGATGATGTCTGCAGTGATGTCAACGGTGACGTCAGCTGAGGACTGCTGACGGCAGTAGCGGCTATTGCTGGAGCTACTACTATGTCAGCTGTTGGCTAGCTGTTACTACTACTATAGCTACTTATGCTACCATTGCTGCTGCCGATGCTACTGGTGCTGCTACTAGTCTACTCCTGCAGTTGCTGCCGCTACTACTGCTGCTGTTGCTGTGGATCTTGTTGCAACAGCGACAACAGCTATTGCTGTAGTTGTTGCTGCTGTTCATGCTGCTGCTGCTACGGCTGTTGTTGCAGCTACGACTACTACTACTCTTGCTGTTGCTACTACTGTTGTTACTGCTACTACTGTTGCTACTATTTCTACTCCAATTTCTGCTATTGCTACTACTATTGCTGCGACTGCTGTTACAACAGTAGTTACTTTTGCTGTTATTGCAGCAGCAGCTGCTCTTGCTGCTGCTGACGTCGCTAAGGTGCTACGTGCTGCTGCGGTTACTATGGCTACTGCAGCGGTTGTGGTGTTGGCAGCAGCCGCTACAGAGCCACCTGTAGGGTGGGGGAATTTTTTGTGTGTTTTGCCTTTTTTTTCATTTTTCACGAAGAGCTCGTTGCTTTCTGCAAGCAGCGAGCTCGCTTCTCACTGTTCGCTGCTCGCAATAGGCTGCGAGCAGCGAGCTCGTTGCTCACAGCTCGCTGCTCGTTGCGAGCAGCTACAGCTGCTGCTGGCCGCTGTTGTAGCTGCTACTACTAGCTATTGTAGGCTGCTGCTGGCTGCTACTCATTGTTGCTGCTGCTACAGCCGGCTGCTGTTGTTGCTCGCTACTACTACGCACTGCTGCTACTGCGAGCTATTGTTGCTGGCTGCTGCTACTACTTACTGCTACGGGTTGCTACTGTTACAAGTTGCCACAAGCTGCTGCTGCTGCTGCTGCCGGATACCGCTGTTGTGTACAGTTGCTGCTGGCTGCTGTTGCCATTGCACGCTCCTGCTACAAGCTACTACTGCTGCTATAGGCTGTTGCTGATGCTTGCTGCTGCTGCCAGTCACTGCACCTGGTTGATGACGTCATGTGCGTCGTTGCCAGCAGGAGCCTGACACGGCCTGCCGCTCACCTCCTTGTGTCACAAGTGGGGGTCAGTGCTACCGGAAAAATCCGGCAGCATCTCCCCTGGCCCAATGGCCGTGGGGAAAAATCTGATGCCGCCACCTGGCGGGTCAATGCTGTCGGGAAAAATCCGACATCATTTCCCCTGCACTGCCACGTATGGGGATCCACCAATGTAGTCAGGAACCTATACGCAAGTTGTCTGCTGCTGCTGTTGCGCTCTGGCTCAGATACCAAGTTGGAAACTGTACTAAAGCGCAGGTTGGGGCAGTAGCGTTGTTGATGCAGCTTGCGGGTTTCCACGCTCGTTGCTTAGTCTGCTGCCCCCTCAGACTGTCGCTCTAGAGTCAAAGTTTGAGTGCTTTGGGTTTGTTACTCAGAGATGCGCGCGCCAGTGTTTGCGCCGGAAAGCAGCTGAAAACTGGAAATAGCTTATTAAGAATGAAGAATCAACAATAATGGGACACCCCTCCAAAATCTACTTGCCTCCCAGCTCAGTAGAGCTTGTTACTCGGCTAACCAGCCAATCAGAAAATAGACCTATTTTCAGGCAGGAGGATTTTCTCGGTGAGCCCTGCCAGATGGCCGATAGCCCAAAACCCGTGCTTCGTCCGTTTGGCCTGAAAACTGGACCATACCATAATACCGACACTGCAAATAAGGTCGTGTGGTTTGGAAAGACTAGAAAAATAGCACTGAGGAGTTATGGCTGTCCAAACCCAGGCAACGCTCTCTTACATATCTAAACCTGGTCCGTTGCCATCATGGTGGTCTTGTCCTTCAAATTCTCGTTGGCAAGACTATCAAGGAAGTAATCTAGCAGCAAATAATCCTCAAACTTGAAGGTCTGGGTCTCAATGTCATTGGTGAAGCTTTCAACTTCGTCCACGAGTGTCGTAGAATTGCTCGAATAGGTCTCGAGTGAGTCCTCATTGGCTCTCAGATGTACGTGGCCATTACTACACGATTCGACATCACCTTTGCCTTCAACCTCCTTACACAGCTCTCGCAATGTCCTCGGCTGAAATCCCTTCACATGACTGTACGAATGATGCGGTACATTTCTTTCACTCTGTATCTCAGACTCTGTTTTCGACGGCAATTTTTGGTGGGAGTCAATAGCTACTCAGAAAGTGACCAGGCATGGAGTAGTAATGGGCACGACAGGCTACGTGTTCCTGCTGGGTGGCACTTTGGTATCATGACACAACGGCAGGTAGGGTTGTATCGCACGTAGGTCATTAGAGATTGAGTATGTTGCGTTGGGGGTTGGGGCTGCTGAAGCCGTGTGGCTGAAGCGATTTTTTTTGTGAGTTCCGTCAATATGTGCATTGCATGGTTCTGCGTTTTGACAACCACATTGCTCTTGCTATTGTAGACAACTCTGGTTTGTTTCATGCACGCACAAAGCACATTGCTATTAAGCATCACTTTGTGCATGATCTTGTGGAGCGACAGGTGATCCTTGTAAACAAAGGGTTGGCAGGGACATGCAGTGGGCTGACTTCATGACCAAGGCACTTGCGTGTGAAAAGTTCACGGTGACAATTTGTTTTGTTGGGCTTCGTCCCTTGCCTGAGAGTGGCTGAGAGTAAGGTGTGTGAGTATGGAATTCTATGCATCTCGTTGAACAATTGTGTCAGTTTTGCATGTGTATGGACATGCGTACCATCGGTTCATGGGGGAGTGTTGTGATGTGAGCTGTCCCCGTCTGTTTGTACACCTTCCTATGACCACTCGGCCGTGTCCATGCTCGTGTACAGATCCTTAATGTGGACCGAGCTGCCGTCGGAGCACCCACGGGTGGTGGCTCCATCTACCACCAGCTGTCAGTCAGCTACCACGACGCCCCAAGTGCTTGCTAGGATGCTTTCTAGTTTTTCTGCAGTTGCTAGACTTTTCTCGGTGGTTTAGCTCTTGAGTCTGATTTGCATGTTTTGCATTGTGTGCCCACTAATTGATGCCAGACCTCTGCGTGTGACCATTCGTAGCGTCCGGCTTGAGAGTTTGCATCTCTACGTTAAGACGGTGTTGCGTCAGGATGCATCTGTGCAGACATACGGCCGAAACATTGGTTTTTGATTAGTTTTAGGACACAGTGACACTGCCGTGTGCATCACCCGCCGTGCTCCGCGGTAGGTATTTGTGCTCTGTGCTTGTATGGTGCCATTTGACTCTGCATTACCTAGCTATTGGAGCTTATGGAACTTTGCACGTCTCCCTAACCCAACCGTTGCTGTTCCATGCACCTGCTTGCTTGCTGGTGTGCGAGCTGGAAATTGTACTAAAGCGCAGGTTTGGGGCTTAGCATTGTTGATGCAGCGTGCGGGCTTCCACGCTCGTTGCTGAGTTTGCTGCCCCCTCAGTCAGCCGCTCTAGAGTCTCAGTCTGAGTGCTCTCGGTTTGTTACTCAGAGATGCGTGCGCCAATGTTATCGCCAAAAAGCAGCTGTAAACTGGAAGTGACTGATTAAGAATGACGAATGAGCAACAATGGGAGACCCCTAGCTGCCACCCAGCTCTCTAGAGCTGGTTACTCAACTAACCAGCCAATCAGAAAATAAACCTATTTTCTGGAAGGCAGGGTTTTCTCGGTGAGCCCTGCCAGATTTGGGCTGTCGGCCATCTGGCCGGGATCCCAAATCCCGGGCGTCGTCCGTTTTGCCTAAAAACTAGACCATACCATAATATCAACGCTGCGAATGAAGTCGTGCGGTGAGAAAGGACTAGAAAGATAGCAGTGAGGAGTTATGGCTGCCCAAACCCAGACAGCGCCTAAATTAGTCCCTAGTGACAACAGTGCCACACTAACATGAGACTTGGACCCTAAGCAGAGCACGACGCTACAGATGCTATAGTATAGTGAGATCCAGCGTTGGACGCATGTAGATAACATTTGCAGTGGCAGTGACCGCCGGCGGCCCGACCGTCGAGGCCTGCCGATGGAGCCGAGCACGTCGCCGGAGGGAGGAGGCTCCAACGAACTGCGTGTAGGCCTGAGTGTGTGTCGGCTCCACCAGAGGACACTCCAGCAGCGTCGAGACTCACCGTCATTCATCTGCATGCCAATGTACACAAGTCGGGAGGACACAACAGAGCACAATGAGAGATGCGAAAAAACCAACACGAGCTGACTCGTCAGTGTTGCCACGTCAGTAGAAGCAAGGCTATGAAGCTTTCTAGTAGTTTCTTATTCTTTTAGTGAACATGTCGCTTGTTTCACTTGCATGTTCTTCCATGTGAGACAGTAAGACCATGTGCCGGACCCAAGCATATGTGGGCTTGAACTTTTAGAGCACTAGGTTAAGAGGGCACCTCGCTTTCACAAGTGTTCACAAAGGTTTGCCCACAATAGTGATTTTTGGGCTGACCCAAGAATACTTACGGGAGAACATGTAGGATGTGTAGTCACAATCTCTTCCTACCATTGCTTTCACGAAGACTGCAATGTACCCCCCTTGATTGGACCTTTGCTGCTTTTGCACTTGAATTGCTCGCACTTGCACAAACTTAGGACAGCATTGCCCTGTCGGCGTAAGGGGCCCAGAAAAACTCCACGCACATTCTTCTATTTTCTCAAGTAGCACACCCACCATCCCTCGAGGCAGGGGGTACACCCTCGAACCAGGACAAAGGCAAGCTCCTCCCGCATGTTCCCTAACCTCCTGGTACTCCAATGTCCTCCCGTGGCTAAGCAGGCCTGTCGAAAACCTACATCAGTTTGGAGTTAAGCACAACTCTGAAGCACTATGCACAAGGGTGTACAAGAGTTGAGCACACTATGGCCCACCACTGCAGTTGTGTGCAACGATCCTTTGCCAGAAGGTCAAGAGGCAGAAAAAGTCAAAATCGACAGAAATATTTCCTGCGCTTCACCGCACAGTGATGCAGTACATAATGGGCATGCCGCACCACGCCAGCCTCACCGACGACTCGTCCTCCAGCAGCCCCACCCTCGAGTCGAGCAGACACAGCTCGTCCCTCAGCGCCTCCACCATGCCCCGAGGCAGGGGCAGATTTGCAAACCCGGCCCGGGCCAGCCTTCCCCGCACCTGCCCGCACCGTTCGCTCCTCACAACCCTCTGCGTGCCCTCACAAGCCACGCTGTTGACGATGTTTCTGGCCACGCCGTCCTCGAGCATGTGACGGTGTCGGAGCCCCGTCGGGAGGACGGCGTCGGTCGACTCCATCACGCTGAGGAGGGAGTGGTAAGTTTCCTGGAAGCGCGCGAGGAAGAACGGGCCGTTCATGTTCACGTCGGGGCCGAACAGCGCGAAGACTTTTGGGTTGAGCTGCCGTACCCACTGCAGACAAAGAAAAACCCAGACAGGAAATGATGAGAACTGGATCAAAACAGTATGTGATGGCCACTGCTGGCGCAGTGGACATCATTTAACACTTTGATTTCTCTATATGCGAGAGCCCGCTGGTTCAAGTCTCTCACCAGTAAGATCAACTGTGAAGCAGGCGGCTGCAATTCTTCTGCCCTTGATGCTCTGGATGACACCTGTCCTCAGACCTTTCTCTCTGATGACAGTATTGACGGTAAAAAAAAAAAAAAAAGAGTTTGACAACAACAAACAAAATTGTGCAAACTTTGGGAGGAAGGGGAGGAGGGGGAGGAGGGGGAGACGGGGGGGGGGGGGGGGGGGGGGGGGGGGGGGGGGGGGGGGGGGATGGACGGTGGGGAGGAGAAGTCCCACATTCATCTGCGTGCAGAAGTACAGATCGCATACAAAAGTCCACAGCACAAACACAGTGTTTGAATTCTTAAGATGCTCTGCAACGCGTCGCAAGAATTTAAAGACCCAAATTACCCTGACAGGTCATCAGCAATCAACAACAAGCAAACCACGAAGCCACAAGAGCACAATCAAGGGCTACCACTGCCGTCAAGCACCACCACTGTCAAAACACCACCTCCACTGTCAAACACCACCACCACTGTCAACCTCCGATGTCAAACCCCACCACCACTTTCAAACACCACCACCACTGTCAAACACCACCACCACTGTCAAACACCACCACCACTGTCAAACACCACCACCACTGTCAAACACCACCACCACTGTCAAACACCACCACCA
>SZWC01000102.1:195588-211950 GCA_023375785.1 Penium margaritaceum
CCCCTCCCCCCCCCAACCCTTCACACCTGCAGGAGTGGAGTTTGGCGACCCCACAGGCGTGGCTCCAGCCGACGCCGCAGTCGGGAAAATTTTCGGCGGCGGCGACCCAACAGGAGAGAGAGCGTCGCTGGCGCTCCCCATCCTCGCCAGATGCAGCCGGACACGGCCTCCCACCCCACGCGGACTGGGCCGGCTCCCGTGCCCTGCCGTGCTGCTTGTCGCAGCCCTCGGCAGCAGCGCCAGAGCTGGAGGCGTGGGCGTCCACTCACCCCCTTGCTTTCCTGCTGCTGCAGCGGCACCTGTTGAGCTGCTCGTCGCAGCGCGTGGCAGCAGCCCAAGAGCTGGAGGAACTGGTGCCAGGTCGTCTGCTCCTGCACCTGGTGCGGTAGCAGCAGCAGCAGCAGGAGCAGCAGGTGTGACGGTGGGTAGTGCAGTAGGAACCTTCTTGGAACTTGGGGGAAGGGAGACCTCTCTCCTGATGCTGCTACCTGCCGCGATTGCGGCAGCAGCAGCGGTGGAGGCAGCAGCAGCTGCTGCAGGGGGCACAGGAGGAACCCCCGACCGGCTCCGGCCGGGCACGCCATGGATCCCCTTACCAGCAGCGGCAGCTGCTGGTGGTGCTGTCGCCGATGCCGCTGGCGCTGATGCAGCAGCACCAGCAGCCGCAGCCCCAGCAGCTCTGGCATCCCTTCGATCCACTTCCTCACGGTCTGCGTTTTCCTCCCCTCCTCGTTCTTGCTGCTGCTGCTCCTCCCCCTCCTCATGCTGTTGCTGCTGCTGTTGCTGCCAAGACATGACCCTCTCAAAACTCCGGGCCATAGCTTCTGCTGCAGACCACTGCTCATGCTGCTGGTGTGGGCTCTTGCTGCTGCTGGTGCTGGTGCTGCCTGCTTGGCCACCCCTCCTACCTGCTGCAGCAGTAGCTTCTTGTCTTCCGTCCTTGCCCTTCCTCTCCTGCATTCCTGCTGCTGCTGTTTCCACAGCAGAAGCATCAGCAGCAGTGGCAGCAGCTTCTCTAGCTGCTGTTCCCATTTCTACCCGTCCTGCTCTTCCTGCTGCTCCTGCTGCTGCTGCTGCTGCTGCTGCTGCTGCTGCTGCTTCCATAGCCTTAGCAGGAACAGCTGCTTCTGACTCTGGCACAGTACCTCCAGAAACGGTGGTTGCTGCTACAGCAGTAGTCGGACCTACAGCAGCAGCAGGGACCGATCGAAAGACGTGGAACGCGTCGAGGTCCGGAAACGCCTGGGACGCGGGACCGTAGAAAGCTTCCGACCGCGGAGTCGACATGGCTATGGACGATGCCTCGGGGGAGGACAGCTCGTCAAACATGTCGTCCTCGTCCTCTTCTTCTTCATCCTCTTCGTCTTCCTCATCCTCAGCATCTTCTTCTCCATCCCCCTTTCTACCCTCGGCATCCCCTTTCTGGAGCGCTCCATCCTCCCCTTCCCCCGAATCGTAGTCCTGTGAGTTTCGGTTGGAGCCAGACACCTCGCTGTCCCATTCTCCCACTGCGTCTTCTTCTTCATCTTTCGCTTCACATTCCTCCGCTCCCTCATCTGCGCTCCCAGACATATTGCTTTCCCTCCGCACCTGCTCCCCTTCCCTCTCCCAGTGGCTTCGAGTAGGACCCCACTCCCCTTCACTATCCTCTCCCTCCAGACCACCATCCTCTTCCGACCCACTGGCTGCTTTGCCTCCCTCCTCACGCTCGCTGGCCATTCCCTCGTCTCTGTCAGAAAAGTCGCCTTCCTGACTCCCACCCTCATGTTCCTCTGAGCCCCATGACTTGCGGTCATCATCTTCCTCTGACATCACCTCTCCCTCCATAGCTTCCCTCTGTCCTCCCTCAATATCATCGTTCCACGTTCCACCGCTTTCGTCATCTCCTTCCCCTTCGTGAAACCCTCCTCTCTCCTCTTCTGACTCTGTGCCCTCCTTCTCAAACATGTCCACTCTCCCCTCCCTTAGGCTTTCCGTGCCATGCCCCTCCGCCCTCGAAGCACTGTCCTCCTCATCCTCCACCATGTCAGACTCCAATCCTTCCTGGAGACGAATATCAATTCTCTCATTTTGTTCACCAACCCCTTCCGCTTTTGTCGGTCTGAAGCCAGGCATCTGCGGGGAGGGAGAGAGTGCCCACGACCCACCCTCGGCTGCCATTGGCGTGCTGCCGTCTCGAGGAGTGAATCCAAACCACTCATGCACTCCATCCCCTTCCACAACCTCTTCCCTCTCACTCTTCCTCCCTTCTCCACCAGGTGCAAGCGCCAAACTCAAGGCAGGTTTCGCCTTCCTCTTGCTTCTCTCCTCTTCCTCCTCATCAAAGGTCTCGGCCGTCCCCTGCAGCCTGGAGGCCACCTCTGACCCTCTCCATCTTCTTCCAGTCTCCCCATCATCTGCTCCGACAGGCCCTTCTCCCTCTTCGTCGTCGTCCTCCTCCTCAACATGGCCTCCACTGCCTCTGCTTCCCTCCTCATTCTCTGCAGCCACTCCACTTCGATGAGGAGCCATGGCAGCATCCACATCATCCACATCCACATCGAAACCTCCAAACTGAGAAGTCATGGGAGTGATGCACGGGCTCACATCAAAACCCGTCCAGTCCCCTGCTGCGAGGCTCGCCATCCTACCCCTCCTCACCTCCTCCCCATCTTCCTCTGTGCCCCCTCTTCCCACTCCTTCGTCTGATTCATCCTCATCCATTCCCTCCACTGAATGTCTCAAATCCTGCTCCTCCTCATATGGCTCTTCCTCAACCTCACTCTCACCCTCACGCGCGCCAGTCACAAGCCCACCCTCAAACTCCTCCTCACCATTGACCCCATCCTCCTCTTCCTCCTCTTCTTCCTCCTCCTCCTCCCCCTCCTCCTCAGCATCCGATGCCCCGTCAAAGAACCCTGCCCCATCCCTCGTCCTTGGAGTTGGTACCTGCTCTCCTCCCCACTCCCCTGCGTCAAATGTCGCATCATCTTCCTCCTCTCCTCCTTTGTCGTCCTCCTCTTCTCCCACGTCTTCCCCTTCGCCTCCATCCTCTGCACTGCCCGAATGACTCCGCCCCTCGGACCATTCGTCCTCATTCCTCTCCAACATTTCCTCCTCCTCAGACTCCTCCCCTTCCTTGTCCTCACCCTCCACCTCCTCCTCCTCCTCCTCCTCCTCCTCCTCNCAAATGTCGCATCATCTTCCTCCTCTCCTCCTTTGTCGTCCTCCTCTTCTCCCACGTCTTCCCCTTCGCCTCCATCCTCTGCACTGCCCGAATGACTCCGCCCCTCGGACCATTCGTCCTCATTCCTCTCCAACATTTCCTCCTCCTCAGACTCCTCCCCTTCCTTGTCCTCACCCTCCACCTCCTCCTCCTCCTCCTCCTCCTCCTCCTCCTCGTATCTCCCTCCCTCAAATTCATCCTCGTCCTCGGTTCCAGATCCATGGTCAACCCTCGACACACCATCCTCTTGCTCCCACTGCTCCTCGTGTTCCTTTAAATTGTGCACAACCCTCTGAACCACACTGCCCTCCGCCTCATCTGCCTCCTCCTGCTCATCGTCCTCCTCGTGATCTTCACCATCGTCAAGGGAGTCTCTATGCACCACAGACCCCTCATTGCTTCCCTCGGCCCATTCCCTCCCTCTCTTGCCTTCCTCATACTCATCACTGTACCTCTCCTCTTCGCTGTGCTCCAAATCCTCTTCCTCTGCCCCCTCCTCACCTTCATAAGCCTCCCTCAACTCACCCTCATCGTCGCTGTGGGCCAAAGCCGCAGACCCTTCATCGCCTTCCTCGTCACCACTTTCAAGCACCTCTCCATCACCCTCCTTCCTTGCATGCACTCCCTCAAGATTCTCCTCTGCCTCATCCTCCACGTCTGTGTCATCTTCCCTTTCTGCCTCCTCCTCCTCATCGCTGTACCCGTAAGCCTCCATGCCTCCTTCAGCATCCCCTGCCTCATGATCCTCCTCTAGGTCCACCCTGCTTCCCCTACCACTGTCCTCACTCCCTGCCCTTCCTTGATGACCGGAGTGGTGCACCACAGATCCTCCTTCAGACGTTCCCTCGTCTGCTCCCTCCTCACCTTGCCATTCTTCATCCCCCTCCACCATGTCCACCTCTTCATCATCCATCACTTCCCCGTGGCCTCCTTCTTCCTCTGCTTCTATCTCAGGCTCACCATCCTCTTCCCTGGATGACTCAACGGCATCAGCACCACCATCGTCAAAAAGATCTTCACCGTCCCAAACATGACCGGCCCCCGATTCCCGACCATCCTCATGCATGACATCACCCTCCTCATCCATGACATCATCATCATCATGCATGACGTCATCATCATCTCGCATCTCGCCACGACCATGATCATACACATGGGTACCTTCCTCACCCCTTCCCTTGCTGGAACCATCACCACTTCCTCCGTCTCCATACACATCTGCATGCTCTTCTNCGGCCCCCGATTCCCGACCATCGTCATGCATGACATCACCCTCCTCATCCATGACATCATCATCATCATGCATGACGTCATCATCATCTCGCATCTCGCCACGACCATGATCATACACATGGGTACCTTCCTCACCCCTTCCCTTGCTGGAACCATCACCACTTCCTCCGTCTCCATACACATCCGCATGCTCTTCTTCATCCTCACCCAAGTCACCGAGATTGTCTTCCACATCGGAATGATGAAGGATAAGGATGTCGGAGTGCCCATCACGAACCACCTCCACCTCCGCCCCCTCCTCATCACTACCATACTCCCTTGCACCCTCCTCCCCAGACCCCTCCCCATCCTCACCTCCAACAGCATGAATCTTCTCCTCCCCCTCTCCTCTGTCGTCTCCATACAGCTCCTCTGATCCACTTCCATCTTCCCTTTCCTCGTCATCATGCTCAAGCACGAGAATGTCAGAGTTCCCATCCCTGAACACTGCTACCTCTCCCTCATCCTCTCCCTCCTCACTACCAACAACAACCATATCCTCCTCCTCTTCCTCCACCTCACCTTCCTCTTCCTCCAGTTCTCCTTCCTCATCTCCATACAACTCCTCTCCTTCCCCCCCCTCTTCCCCTTCTTCATCAGGGTGCTGAAGCACGAGAATGTCAGAGTTCCCATCCCTGAACACTGCCACCTGTCCGTCATCCTCAGACCGCTCTCCCTCCTCACCTCCAACGCCATGATCCTCCTCCTCATCTTCCTCCTCCTCCAAATCCTCGTCCACTTCTCCTTCCTCTGCTCCGTACAACTCTTCTGCCTCTCCTCCATCTTCTCCATCCTCGTCAGAGTGCTGAAGAACGAGGATGTCCGAGTTCCCATCTCTGAACACCGCTCCTTTTCTCTCATCATCATCATCCTCCTCCTCCTCCTCCTCCTCTTCTCCCTCATGGATACCCTCCTCCTCCTCCTCGTACATCTCGTCATGCTCAATGACTCCTTCCTCCATCCCTCCCTCCCGCGCGACATCATCCTCCTCTTCTGGCCCATAGAGCTCACCCTCCTCATCTTCCCCTCTGTCAGACAGATTCCCACCTTCTTCTTCGTCTTCATCCGAATGGAGAAGGATGAGGATGTCAGAGTTGCCGTCTCGAAACACTGCCCCTAGAGCTCCACCATTTTCCTCGGAATCCTCATCACCCCCGCCCTCCAACGGGTGATCCAAAGGAAGATCATCATCTTCCTCCCTGTACAACCCCTCGTCATAAGAATTGTCACCCTCGTCATCGTAGACACCTTGAAGTTCTTCTTTTTCATCCTCATCATCATCGTGCCCCTCTCTCAAGTCTCCCTCTTCCCCTTCTTCCCCCTCAGAGTGATCAAGAACAAGTATGTCGGAATGGCCATCGCGGAAAACGGCTCCTCCCAGCTCCTCCTCTTCCTCCGAGTCATGATGGTCTCCCTCGCCGGGCATAACCTCATGCTCCTCTCCCTCCTCCTCCTCCTCCTCCTCCTCCATAGAATCTCCCACACCCAAGTTATCATCATCAAACTCTTCACTCCCCTCTTCTTGTCCCCCATAAAGCTCTTCCCTCTCCTCAAAATCCTCACCAGTGTGCAGCTCCTCTTCTGAGGCTCCCTCTTCCCCTTCCTCTCCCTCTGAATGATCAAGAACTAGGATGTCCGAGTTTCCATCTCGAAACATAGCACCACTCATTTCCTCTTCCTCCTCTTCCTCCTCCTCCACCTCCTCCTCCTCCCCCTCCTCCTCCTCTACCTCCTCCTCCTCCTCAGATCCACGAACATCATCCTCATAGGGCTCCTCATGTTGCTCGTCCCCACTGCTTCCCCCACTCATTCCCTCTACCTCCTTCGAATACATGACCCCCTCATCCTCTTCTGCACCATCAAACTCTTCTTCCTCATCATCTCCATCACGTACTGCACCCTCTGCCTCGTCATCCTCATACTTCCACTCCTTCCCTCCCTCGGAATCCTCCTCTCCTCCATCGCCTTCCACCATTACCCCACTCCCTTCCTCTCTCATATCCTCATCCTCCTCGTCCTCTTCATCCTCCTCCCTCGCCCTCACCTCATCCCAGAGCCTCTCCATCCCCTCCTCCTCATCTGTTCCGCCCCTCTCCATTCGATAATGATCTTCTACAACAAAAAGACCTCCATGCTTGTCGTCCTGCACATCCCGTGAGGGGCTGCTCCCAAACTCCTCATTTTCTACTCCAAGCCTTGGCCCCATCATCGCTGCTGTCTGTGACCCCGTGCCCTTGTTGCTTCTGCTGCCGCCACTGCCTCTGCTGCTTCCTCTGCTGCTTCCTCTGCTGCTTCCTCTGCTGCTTCCCGGGCCCTCCCCGCCATCGCTATCGCTCACACCCATTCCCCTCACCCCCCCCATCATCATCGCGGCTGTCCTCGACCCCGCACTCCTCGCACTCCCCCTGCTGCTGCCAGTGCTGCCACGGCTACCAACAGCAGTGGCAGCAGCACCACCACCACCACCACCACCACCAGCATCGCCGTCACCCACATGCCTCACACCCATCATGGCTGCTGTCCTCAGCCCAGTTGCCCTTCTGCTCTCGCCGCTGCTGCCGCGATTCGAAGAACCATCCCCCACCATTCCTCCACTCTTCACCCCCATCATGGCAGCCGTCCTCGCACCTCCACTGGCCGCGCTGCTGCCTCTGCTGCTGCCGCCGCTGCTGCCGCCACTGCCTCCACTGCCACCACTGCCTCCACTGCCACCACGGCTCTGTGAGGCGAAGACATCGACCTGCTGCACCGGCCTGAGGGCCAGGTCAGCATGCTCCCTCCCCCCCTCTGCCGGGTCGACTGTGGCTTGCACTCGAGGGCGATCCGAGGTGGCTACGTCCGCAGGGGTGGGGGTGAGGGAGGGGGGGAAAGCATGAGGAGAGGTGGCTGGCTGCAGAGCTACGTTTCTGGGACTGCTGCTGCTCCTCCCTCTTGGGGAGCCAAAGGGGTGCGCTCCTGCCATGCCAAAAGCGGTACCAACGGGACAAGGCGAGTTCCGGGACAAACAGCACCTTCCTGGCGTTTGCGTGTGCAGCAGCACGGATGGAGGGAAATTTACGGCGAGAGCATTTATTGAGCCGAAATGTTGATCATAGGCTGGCGCAACATGCCATGGCATGCCGGTGCAATGTGCCATGGCATGCGAGAGCATGCGGGGGGGGGGGAGAGGGGAGGCATGGAGGGAGGGAGGGCAGGGGGGTAGAGGAGGAACGAGGGACGGAGGGAGGGAGAGAGAGAGGGACGGAGGGAGTGAGGGAGTGAGGGAGGGAGGGAGGGAGCGAGGAAAGGAGAGAGGGAGGGAACAAGGGAAAGGGGGAGTAAGAGAGTAAGAGGAAGGGAGTACTGGTGAGAAGGAGTGTGCTGAGTGTGTGGGAGGAAGGGAAGAAGGGAGGAAGGCAGAGAGGGAGGCAGTGAGGCAAGAAGAGGATAGTCTGAGGGACTCACCAGTAGCCCACAAAGCCTCTGCTGCTGCTGCTGCAGCCCCACCCGGACTGCCACCAGCACCATGGCCGTCGAACACAGAGGTGTGCGCACCCGCAACTGGACTTGTCGCATCTGGTGTCGGCGGGAATTCAAAGTCGTCGAGGGGCTGCTGCCCCCGCGCGTACCCTCCTCCACTTAAGGTTCCCTCACCCTCCCCTGCCCCTTGCGCCCTGCCTCCCTCCCCCGCCCCCTCGGCCAGGGTGGAGAGGGAGACGTCCGCATCCCCGCCCGACGCCTTCCCCCACGTGGCACCAAGACTCGGCATCTGCTGGTAGTCCTCGTCATCGTCCCCCCTGCCCTCGCCCCCATGCTCTCTCGCACTGCCCGGTGCTCCACGAGCAGTGCTTGCAGAGGGAGGATGAGGAGGGCTTCCGGGCGACACTGTTGCCATCTCTCCTCCTCCACCTCCTCCTTGCCTGCTTCCAAGCCACACAGCATCAACAGACTCCACCGCAGCCTCATGGCGCACCTCCTCGCCCTCATCATAGCTTCCCTCAGAAAAAACGTCACTCCCCTCGGTCTCAAATCCACGTTCATCTTCCTCTTCCTTCTCCTCCTCATCCACGTCATCGTCACTTCCAAGTTTTCGGTGAGGGAGGTGGCCGCCGTTCACACCAGCTTCTTCTCCATCTGTGCTCCAATCCTCAATCTCTTCCCCCTCCATCCCACTTGCGTCAGCCCCTTCCATGCCTCCTCCCTCGGCCTCTCCTTCTTCTTCATCTACCTCAGGCCAGAACTTCTCCTCCCACTGAGGGTCCAGGGGAAAGCCAGGGCTCCTGCTCCCGCCCGAGAGAGAGCTTCCCGCCTCGCTGCGCGCTCTCCATCCCCCATGCCCACCATCCTCACTCCCACTACCCTCATGGCACTGCAGACGCCCCACAAGCTCATCAGATTCGTCTCGAGCATCGTCAGCAGCGACATCATCATCGCCATTATCATCATCATCAGTACCAAGAAAATCTCCCCCGTCATCATCAGCAGCAGCAGCAGCTGCAGCTGCGACCCCTTCGGACCCATCACTGTACGCGTAGCCGTCTTCATCACCACTCCCCTCACCCCACTCGTGGTCCTCCAACCGGCTGGAATGGCGACTGTGATCCAAACCAGCATCGCCACCGACAAGCACAGCACCAGCTGCAGCAGCAGCAACAACTCCTGCTCCTGTGGTGGTAGCCTCCGCCTCCTCCGACACCTCACTGTACGCATCGCCTCCATCTTCGGAGTCCACAGCATCGCCTCCATCTTCGGAGTCCACAGCAGCGCCTCCATCTTCGGAGTCCACAGCAGTGCCTCCATCTTCGGAGTCCATAGCAGCGCCTCCATCTTCGGAGTCCACAGCAGCAGCCCCACGAGCGACATCCTCGGAACCCTCATTGTACGCATAACCTTCTTCTCCATCTTGACTCCCTTCCTCTCGCCCGTGGGCCTCCACCTCCTCCACCCCTTCGTCTTCGCTACCACCATGGCGACCGTCAGCACCATGGCGGCCGTCAGCACCATGGCGGCCGTCAGCACCATGGTGGCCGTCATCCACAGCGGCAGCAGCAGCAACAGAAGATGCATCCGACCCAGTGCCGTACGCGAATTCGCCGTCGCCAACGTCATCGTCATCATGGCCACCATCGGGGGTTCGATCATGACCCTCCGCCACAAGCTCACCATCTCTGTCTGCCTCGTCGTCGTCGTCATAGGCACTTTCTGCCTCCTCGCCATCACTCCCAGCATCCACAGCAGCAGCAGCAGCGGCAGCACCGGCAGAAGCGGCAGCATCAGACCCATCGCTGTCCGCATAGCCCACTCCCTCGTCACCCACATCGTGCCGGACACGGCCGTCCGCCACCTCCGCGTCCTCTCCCTCATCCTCCGCAGAAGCACCATCCACACAAAATGCAGCGGGCGTGTCCTCGTCGCTCGCGATGCCATCGCCATCACTGTACTCGTGGCCATGCCTCTTCCTGCCATCAACATCACAGCCATCGAATTCGTCGCTATCGTACGCAGGAGACGACGCCACCACATGGGCAGCATCGGACCCGTCGCTGTATGCATACTCGTCCGCCACTTCTGCCATGTCACCATCACCATCGTCATCGTCATCCAGGGCACAAGGACCGCCGAGCTCATGGTGAAGCCCATCGCTGTCGTACGCAAGTGCGCCCGCAACAGGAGAAGCATCAGATCCATCGCTGTCGTATGCAGGAGCGCCTGCGGCAGGTGCAGCATCAGACCCATCGCTCTCGTACGCAGGAGCATCTACAGCAGGTGCAGCATCGGATCCATCGCTGTCGTACGCAAGTGCGCCCGCAACAGGAGAAGCATGAGACCCATCACTCTCGTACGCAGGAGCATCTGCAACAGGTGCAGCATCGGATCCTTCGCTGTCGTACGCGGGATCTGCCGCAATAGGTGCAGCATCAGACCCATCGCTGTCATACGCAGGAGCCGCAGCAATAGGAGCAGCATCAGACCCATCGCTGTCATACGCAGGAGCCGCAGCAATAGGAACAGCATCAGACCCATCGCTCTCGTACGCAGGATCCGCCGCAACCGGTGCAGCATCAGACCCATCCTCATCATCGAATTGTTGTAAAGCAGTCGGGGAAGCAGCAGCGGGAGCAGCAGCAGAGACAGCAGCAGCCGGAGCAGCAGCAGCGGCAGAAGCAGCAGCAACAGCCGCCGCCGGAGAAGCAACAGCAGGAGGTGTCCCCTGGATCCCAAGAGGCATCTCGATGCTGTCAGCGTCATCATCACCATCATCATCATCACCACCAGCACCATGGACTGCAACTTGACCACCGTCGAAGCCTGAGCCAGCGCCACCCCACCTCCCACCAATGTCGTCCTGTCCTTTGGTCAAAGAGGGAGCATTGCCGGAGGGAAGGACGGCAGCTTCAGACTGAACCCCTGCACCATCTTCGCCAGCGCCTGCAGCACCAGCAGCGGCAGCACCAGGAGTAGCAGCAGCAGCAGCAGCAGCCGGAGCAGCAGCACCTCCACCACCAACGGCATGCGAAGGGAACATGCCAGGCATCTCCTTCGCACTGTCGGCATGCACAATGCTTCTCCCCACAGAACCCACGCTCGCACCAGCGCCTGCACCTGCGCCTTTGCTAGTTCCTTCGCCTCCTCCCGCTCCCGCACCAGCGCCCATGCCTGCGCTGGTTCCTTCACCTCCACCCACGATCGCACCAGCACCTGCGCATGCACCTGCGCCTGCACAAGCGCCTGCACCCGCACCTGCGCCTGCACCTGCGCCTGCGCTAGTAGCCACACCCCCAATTGTGCTCGCATGCGCTTCCTTAGCTCCCATAATCGGGTGGCCAAATGACGGTTGCTGATGTGGCAGCTGCTCATGTGCAAGTTGCCGATGCACTTCGGGCTGCCACAACGAAAACTCCTCTTCCCCATCGCTCCTCTCCTCCTCCCTCTCCTCCTGCTCCAAACTATCAGCTAGTGGGAAGGCTGGAAGGCCAGGTGGCAGGCCCGATCGTCTCTCTGTGAAAATGTCCGAAGGAGATCCCTCACCCTCAACGGAATCCTCTTCTCCTTCACGCACGTTTGGAACAGCACAGCCAACAGCGGCATCATCCTCATCATCGTCCTCAACTCCTTTTTCTTCTTGTTCGTCTCCTGTGCTGTCATCGTAGCCCCACGCATCGCCTCCCTCCTCAGACCATTCATCTTCCTCCAGCTCTCCTTTCACTTCCCTCTCTACCTCCGATTGCATCCCCTCTGACTGAATGCTTTCTTCCTCTGTTCCGTAGTCCTCAACAACTGCGGCTACAACCTCTTCGTCACTTACTTCTTCCCTTCCTGTGAGAGCGTCGGGTACATCGACCTCCTCACTGCCCAATGACCTTCCCTCATCACTGCCAGTGAACTTCTCCTCCATTTCTCCGTCACTTCTCCCCACATCGTTGTCATCGTCTTCCCTCCAGCCTGTATCGCCAGGTCCCCCAAATCCTCCTCTTTCTTCTTCTTCTTCTTCTCCTTCTTCTTCTTCTTCTAGTTCTTCCTCACCCTCAGTCCAGTTCTCCGCCATCTCTGCCCCACTGTCATCATCTGCACTCTGTCCCACCTCGCTGCCCTCCCGGCTTTCCGTCTCCCCTTGGCCCCCCTCGCTCCTTCCCTCGCTCTCATCGCCATCGACGACGCTGTGCAACTCAGAGCCAGACTCAGCTCCTCCGACTTCTCCATCCAGGTCCTCTACTTCATCTTCTTCTTCCTCCTCCTCCATTTCTTCTTCAATCTTTCTTGCGGCTGCTGCTGCTGCTTGCACCCCAGACACGGCTGCAGCAGCACTTCCTCCAGGCAACCAGCTCCCACCTCTTCCCTCTTCCTCTAGCTCCTCTTCCTCTTCCCATTCCTCCCCTGAACTGCTCCTGTCCCTTCCTCTCTCAACACCAACACCGCGACCTTCTTCTTCTTCTGCTTCTTCTCCCCCATCATCGCTGTCATCATACCCTACGTGGACTCCTTCCTCTCCTCCTGAGTTGCTTCTGCCCTCAGAATCGCCATTCCCTCTACTTCCCCCGTCATACCTCATTCCCCCTTCCTCATCTTCTGACAACACACTCCCCTCTGCAACACTCCCCCCTTCTTCCATATCTTCCTCCACGCTTCTCTCACTTCTTCTGCCAGTCTCACTGTTTCCCTCCTCTTCCATCTCCTCCTGCTTCTCCTCCTCCTCCCATGTCCCTTCTCCTTCCTCCTCTGAAAGTGGCTCCGCAACAGCACCCTCCTCACGCAGCAGCTCTTCATCAACTGAGTGCCTTCTTCCTTCGACCTCCCCATCTGAATACTCTCCCCCTCCATCTCCACCTACATGATTATCCCTTTCTCTGACGCCATGTTCCGAATAAGCTCCACTTCCGTCGGACAAGCCCTCCCGATCCTGCGACCCCTCGTCCGATCGATAATCATCCACATGCACTACCCCCCTCTCCTCATCATACTCCTCCTCGTCTTCCTCATGATCAATGACACTGCCCTCTCTCACAGTCCTCCTTCCCTGAGGACCCAGGCTTTCCTCCTCCACCTCATCCCCTTCCACAACATCATGCCCCGTGCTATCATAATCATCGTCCCTGTAAGCCACTCTCCTTCCAAGCTCCCCTTCTTCTTCATCTGTACCTCCATACCTGTCTTCGTCGTGGGGGTCCGGATCGTGCGCATGGAGGTCAAGGTGGCGTGGGCCAGCCCCACGATCGGCTTCAACTGCATCCTGCTGCCAAGGCTGCTGATGTCGATGCCGCTGCTGATGAGGCTGACGGTGCTGCTGGTCGTCATCATGAGCAGAGTCGTCCTCGTATTCATCTTCATCAGAGATGCCACGTGCGACAACAACTCCCACCGCTGCATCCTCCCCTTCGTCTGCTTCAAACTCGTCTTCGGCGTACCGATGTGTTGACCCTCTGCCACCTTCTTCTTCCTCTTCTTCCTCCAACAAGTCACTCTCTATCTCTTCCTCTCCTCTCTTGCTCCCTCCCTCACTTCCAGAGATGCCGATTCCATCCTGTCCATGATCTGACCCAAACAGGAAACCTCTCCCTTCTCTTGCAATCGCCTCACTCTTTCCTAAACTGCCAACCCCCTCTTCCTCCTCCTCATCGAACGATCTTCCCTCACTGCCAGTGGCATCACTACCAGAATAGCGCTGGGCAGCTGCCAGTATCTGCCCTTCATCCCCACTCTGAACTTCTACGTCCTCGTCGTATCTTCCCATCTCCTGGCCATCGCTTTCTCCTCGCTGACGCTCATCCTCTTCATCCTCGCTGTAGCGACCCCACTCCTCGCCATCACTCCCACCCTCCTCAGCACTAACCCTTCCTTCATCCTCGTGCCCTTCGTCAGCTTCAACTTTTCGACCCTCCATCGCTTCGTCCTCGCTGTACTGGCCCCATCTCTCCCCCTCCTCACTTTCTCCCTCCTCACTCTCTGCCTCCTCCGCACCGGAGCCTGCCCTTGATGACCCTCTCCTCCTCCCCTCCTCATCATGCTCTTCATCTTCGTATTCCTCCTCAAGGATCTGGCTACCTCCCTCGTAGGACCCAGAGTCTCTTCCACTATCAAAGTCTTTGCCTTTGCCGACACCGTCGACCTCGACCTCGTCCTCGTCCTCCTCCTCATCCAAAACTCCAGCAACGACAACATCATGGCTCCCACTCCTGTCCCTAAGATCGGCATCATCTCTGCTGACATCATCATTGCTGCTGACATCATCACCATCATCATGATCATCATTCTCACCAACAGTGCCATGAACATGATCCCGTTCTCTGCCGCTGACATCACTCCCATCATACGAATCTTCTCCATCCACAATGCCTTCCTCCTCTATCTCCTCCTCCTCCTCTTCCTCTCCTTGCCCCTCTTCCTCCTCCAACATGTCACTTTCTTCTCCTTCAAATCTCCCTCGACTTCCATCATCCTCTTCATGCTGACTTTGCCGCCGATCCTGTCCTTGACTCCATCCTCCCTTACCAACACTCCTGTCAACACCATAATCGTCATCCTCCTCCTCCTCCTCACCACTCACAACCTGCCCTTGTGCCCCATCTTCACTTCCTCTCTCTGATATCCCTTCTTCTTCCTCTTCTCCTTCTTCTTCCTCTTCTGCGCTGTCCTCAAAACCCTCATAAACCTGTGCTGGTCTGCGACCATCTTCTGCCACTCGATCCCTTTCCTCCGACGAACTGAACTCAACCGACCCCTCTACGTACTCCCCTCTCCTCTCACTCTCCTCCTCCTCCTCCTCCTCCTCCTCCAAGTGTCCCTTTTCTCCTTGCCGAGCAGACCTCTCCCACACCTCTGGCTCTACCACCCTTCCCTCATCCTCACTCCCCTCCAGCTCCTCCCCAGATTCAACCCCACTCCTCGCACCACTTCCCCTGCTGCTGCGACCGCCGCCCGATGCAGCGTCAAAGTGTTCATCTACTGCCGCCAGCACGGCGTCAAAGTAATCGACTACTGCGTCCGCAATGCGGTCTGAGCCGTGCTGCTGCACCTCGTCGTCCAGCTCTGCCGCACCAGGCACACCTGAGCAACAGAGAGAAAACGGAAAGCATATTCTTTCACTTAAACATTTTGCACCTCGTCCTCCAGCTCTGCCGCACCGGGCACACCCGAGCGCGACAGAGAGAAAACAGAAAGGAGGAAAAGGCCACCGCGAACCGATGGCCACTTGTTGAATGACTGGTGCCCAAAACGGAGAAACTGATTGGTCCACTCAACTCTCAGGGAGGAAAGAGAAAGCCTCATCAAACACGGATTATGAACTTCGCCATACTGGAAGATACCCTGTGCCAATGGCAATGACCTCTCTCCTCCTCCTCCCACTGCGCGGAGTCTTCATGACCTCCCTCTTCTGACGATGGAAAAGGGGGGCAAACAGGAGGACAACAAAGTTGCACGAAAGAGGCAAGGGAACAGAGAACTGATACCTTATCAGTTCTCTGTTCCAAATTTCCTCCAAATCCATCAACAGCTTTGAGCCCACCTTGATCCGCAAGCAACCAGTCAAGCCCACCTTGATCCGCAAGCAACGCCAGCAAGTCTTCCACGGCGTAGCCCGTTTCCTCATCGTCCGCCAGGAGGTCAGCGTCCAAATCTTGCAGAAATCGCTGCCACACAAACACAGCACAAGCACGCAGGCATTGGAATAGGAACGACGACCACATGGGACACGTCCAAGTGGAGATCCGTCACACACACGCACAACTTGCAAAGATGCCTCTTGTCTCCCCCCACAGGGAAAAAAACAGAACAAACCAACGCAGGCACACACATGCTCTCCTGCGGAGACATAACCTCCTTGGCCTGCAGCAATCGAACCTACTTGGCCTGCAGATATTGAACCTATTTCGCCTGCAGAATTCGAACCTATTTGGCCTGCAGAAATCAAACCTATTTGGCCTGCAGAAACCAAACCTATTTGGCCTGCAGAAACCAAACCTATTTGGCCTGCTAAAAGGCCAAATAGGTTACAACCTCTCTGCAAAGCAATTTGCAGTGTGTTCACAACCCTCCACTCAGCAACCCTCTTCTCACCTTGGCCTGCGGTGCTGCTTTGGCAAACGCGCCCTCGACGATGTCGATGATGTCTGGCATGTCACGCCGCAGTGCATCGTGCAACCATGGCTGCACCCAGCCTCCACCGCTTCCCCCCCCGCCTCCTCCTCCTCCTCCTCCTCCCCCTTTCCCTCCTCCTGCCTCCCCATCCCCTCCCTGCCAGGTGCGGAAAGGGCAATGAGAAAAGCAGAATGTGTAAGAGATGAGAGAGAGCGAGCGAGAGAGAGAGAGAGAGAGAGAGAGAGAGAGATCGCGGAAGGAAGACAGCTGCAATAATGAGACGTTTCACTGGCATGTGCATTTGAGAGGGATAGGGTGCAAACCAGGATGAT
>SZWC01000102.1:213246-233155 GCA_023375785.1 Penium margaritaceum
AGGACGAGGACGAGGACGAGGACGAGGACGAGGAGGACGAGGACTAGCACGAGGAGGACGAGGACGAGGACGACGAGGAGGACGAGGAGGACGACGAGGAGGACGACGAGGAGGACGACGAGGAGGAGGACGAGGAGGACGACGAGGACGACAAGGACGTCGAGGACGACGAGGACGACGAGGAGGAGGACGGAGAAGACGAGGAGGACGAGGAGGATAAGGAGGAAGTGGGGGGGGGGAGGGGGGGACGAGGAAAACGAGAAGGACAAGGACGAGGAGTATGAGAAGGACAAGGACGACTAGGAGGTCGAGGAGGACGACGACGACCCTCCAACCTGAGTGAAGGCATCAGAAGTGGCTGCTGGCTGCCGCTGTTGTTGGTGATGCACAGCGACAGCTGCAGGACCGCTGTGCCGCATCTTCCTGCTGGTTGTGTATGCAGACTGAATCCCCCTTCAAGGCGGCAGCAGCAGCAGCGGCTGCTGCTGCTGCTGCTGCCGTTGCTGGTAGCGGCGAAGCAGGGAGCTATCCCTGCACTGTTCAGTGGATCGTGCATGCGTTTGTCTCGTGAACCCTAAAAATCACTTCTGAGGACAACACTGGGCATCCGACGACTCTTCGACCACGAGGGCTGAAGGCGACTCAAGCATGAGAGGCCTTTTTTCTGCGCCGAGGAGTCCGCATTGCGGCCAGACGAGCCCTGCTGCAGCTGTTGCCGCTGCCTTCTCAGCCACAAGGTTGATTTGTCGTCTTGACCCTGGCGCCTTTAAGTTTCAAAGAGGGGGGAAGGATGAGTAGATGCTGGAAAAGCACGGCTGGCCAAGCAAGCAAGGAAAGCCACTTGCTGCTCTGACGAACTTGAAAGAGCATACGCAGCTCGTGAAACGATGGGAGGCGGAGAGAGCGCGAAGAGAAAGGGAGAGAAGAGGCGGTCAAGCTGGCGGGGTTGTCACACCCTAGAAACAGGTGGCGGTCAAGTTGACAGGGACAGATGGCGAAGGATGGCTTGTCATGAGAGTCATCATGGCCATGACCACAGTTCAACGTCAATGAGGGTGTAGTCGGGTGAACCCTAAAAAAAGGCGTGCGAGTATTTCGCCCTGTGAGCCACTCCACTGTTGCTTCGTGGCTGTGGCTCGCTGCGTTTTGGCTGCAATGCGGAGAAAATCTAGGGCTGCGGCAGGGAAGCGGCGTCATCCGGGGGTACGGCCAACTCCTCCGTGCAGCATACGTGGGGAGATGGGAGGACAAGGCAACGGGGAAGAGGCATCGGCGTGAGCCGACCAGCCACGAACGCACGTGCGTCTGTCCGTCTTGAGATTCCAGTGAAAGCGGACACCTGGCCCGGCCCAAGGCAGGAAGAATAGGAGCGAAAGGGGACTGATCGGTCGTCCGCCGAAGAACGGAGTCTCTCAATGGACGTGGGACCCACAATGACTTATTGGGGGGACCCGAATTCGCACCGAACATGGGTGGAATCACAGAATTGAAACCCATGAAAATCATCGGAATCGTTAGGGATTCCATGGCTGGAAGCGTCTCAAGGGCAAACCCTCCAACACGAAGCATGTTGAACCATTTTCGAATGTAAACTTTCACGCAGAGGGCGTCCGCGACGCTGTTCTCGACCCACTGTTCAACGATGGCGTCAGCGTCCGCCAACGGTCACCGCCACATTGAGGTGAACTGGGGTCCCCTCCGTCGTGAAAAGGCCGTTGGAAAGACGTGACGTGGTCCGCAACAGGCATTGCGGCTGCAGTAAGAGTACAGGAGAAGCTGTGCCTGCTTTCTAGAGAATATTTTTTTTTTACCCCTGGTCGTTGCTTTCTAGAGAATAACCCTGACCTATTGTCTTGGACGCTTCCACAAACCAGCTCTGTGTTTACAACCTCACATAAAGCTCTTCAACACAAACCAAAAAAACTATAACATGAATAAAATGGCTCATTTTCTTCATTAATTATAACAATAAATTATTTATAAGGGAGGATCTTGGTTGTTCACAACGTTTTCCAAAACTTCAACTCAAACACATTGATACCTTAAATGGCATATATTTAGAATCAATTCTCCTTTATATTACTTCATAAAGAGCATAGAAGACACATTGTACCTAAAACCATACCACGAATGTGTTCAACATGTCAAAATCGAATCCATTACTCACATTGTTTTAGCCAAAACAATTATATGACGAATAGAATTTTGAGGATGCAAAAAAAAAAGAAAATTTTCTTAAGATATTTCTAGCTCTTCTTTGATTAACATGGAAATGCAGTCCAGTCGGTGAAATTACTAGCATGCAAGGGTTTGGTTACTCGAGGTGCAACGAGTCTCAAAAGGTTTGATAGCTTCAGTTTGCCGAGATAGCTCAAAAGCAATTAGCATAAATACCCATACACTTCACGGCAAGTGATGCACGCGACATAGTCATCTTGTCCTACAACCCCATCCTAAACTACTATTTTGAACATAAGTCATTGCACAATAGTTTATATGCAAAAGCCTCTAAATAAACGGATACAAATTCTTGATTCGGACACCAAACCACACACATCCATGGTGTTGTGATGTGAGTCGTCTCCGTCTGTTTTTACATCTTATTGTGACCGTTAAGTTGTGTCCATGCTCGTGCACATCTCTAATGCGGACTCAGTTAGCGCTAGGGCACTAACGAGTGGTGGCTACACACACCAGCAGCTGGTAGACAGCTACCATGACGTCCCGGGTGCTTGCTACGGTGTTCTACAGTTTTTTTACAGTTGCTAGACTTTTCTAAATGAACTTGCTCTTGAGCCCTATTAGCATGCTATGCATTGTGTGTCCACTAATCAATTCCAGACCTATGCGTGGGACAAGTTGTATCATTCAGATTGAGATTCTGCATCTTTCGGTGCAGACACTATTTTCATTGATGCCTATGCACAGAGTTGCATCCAAGAAAATGGATTTCCATCGGTTTTTGGACAAATTGGCATTGTCGCGTGCATCCATGTCGTGCACTGCGGCATATAGTTGTGTTGTGTGCATTTCAATTGTCATTTTTTTCTGCATTACTAAGCTATTTGAGCTTATGAGACTTTGCACATCTCCCTAGCGTAACCTTTGATATTCCATGCACCTGATGGCTTGCTAGTTCGTCATCTAACAGGATATTGTCGCCACATCAGCAGCAGCAAGGCTAGGAATCTTCCCAGCACTTTCTAAAGGTATCAGAGCAGTGAGTTATCCCTCGATTTTCTGCGCAGCAAAGACGCACCAGTGGAAGCAACTATCAGAGACACAACTAAAATCAAAGTTTTGGGAGGGCCCACCAAGCCACAGTGACCCTCCGTAGAAGATTACAACAGCTAAGACGCCTTTTCAACCACATCACCACACCACCATCACGAGGTAGAAAAGGATTCACCAACCCTCTCTTGCAGCAGCTGGGATAGGTGATGTTGCGAAGGGGTCCGTGAAGCTTCCAAGGAGGTTCACTTTGGTCGCATCTACCACTCCCCCCGGACGTGAGAGAGCGCAACTGCTCCATATGACCATTGTTTTTGGTGTGGAGGGGCTTGTTAGATAGTTTTTCAATAGCCTATTCAACACATCCACTCCCGCCTCATTTCATGTCCCATAGGATCCATGAAACAGAAAACCGCTCATAGATCTAGATTGTTTTGCGAATTTCAAGTTGGAAAGAAAAAGGTGAGGTTTTAAACCCCTTTGAAGGTTTTTTGGGCAAAATCACCAACATTGCATTCAACATCCTTTAGCACATAATCTCTTCAACGTTCACATCATTTGGGCAACCTTCATGCTAATGTCATCATTGTAGGTGATGGCACCAGCACCAACACAACCAACTTTTCGGCCGAAACATCAATGTTTGCCATTGTTCCATCTCCTCAAGAAATTCCAATGGTTCTTAATTCCAACAAAGTTGACATTTGAACCCATACTAAGCAACAGTGATTGCGCTGGTCCGTGACAAGGGCAAGGAGCTAGGAGATCCAACCTCTTCCTCTTTTCGGGCATCATGAGCCCATGGTTGCAGACACTCATGATCGGCGAGCTTCGGATGACTTGTCGACGTAGTGATTTCATTGTGCTCATTCCCGATATGTCCCATTGGTCCGTTTGTAGAGGGCCAGTCGTTGCTTGTATAGGGAATTGGGCTTGTGTAGTTTGATTGATTGTCTGGCCCCTCGTACATTTTTTATATTCCTCTTCTCCTTGCTCTTGAGCTCAACATGCTCTCAATTTGTGCATGCACTAGGATGGGTCTCATTGTTGAGTACTCACCTAACTCATCCACAATGACTTCCCTTGAAACCCTTGCCATGGTGCTTCAGGCCTCTGTCCTTGATGACCTTCATCATGTCTCTTGTTGCAATCCCTCCACTTCTTCTTCTTCTTTTCTCTCTCTCTCTCTCTCTCTCTCTCTCTCTCTCTCTCTCTCTCTCTCTCTCTCTCTCTCCTCTGCGTATGTGTTTGTCACTGGTGTTCTCTTCCCTGAGCACCCGCTTTTGTTGCATCGCCACCTTTGTCATGTGAGCTCGGACACTATGTCCAACCTCATTCAATCTCAGCCTGTCCTCCGTCTTGACGTGGCTTCCTTTGAGAAGCCGCCCAAGAACGATTCTCTTTTTTTGTGCCCTGGGTAAGATGATCCGCTTCTCTAACCCAGACTCCACTACCTAAGGATTCGGTTTATAGAGTTGGTCCACTCGGATCTTCTCGGTCCCCTCCAACTTGAGTACCTCTCATATTGTGGTCGATATGTACTCACCCTCAGTGATTAATTCAGTCGGATGTAATGGGTATACATCCTCCACCACGAGAGGGATGCCACTATAGCGGTCTAATTGTGGCTGGTGATGGCTGAGCGTCAGTCTCCTCACACCCTTCACATGTTCCGCTTTGATCGTGGTAGTGAGTTCTTAGACGACATGGATGTCTACTTTGTTGAGCACAGTCAACAAACACGAAATCTTTGCACGTACCGCACCACACCAGAACAATGTGTCTGATTGTTAGAACAGTACCATGAAGGATGCGTTCCGTGCCATGAGGTCTAAGTGCAGTCTTGCAGAGTCCCTTGCATTTGAGGGCTTCTCCAGCATGGTCCTCTTCTGGACCATTATACATCATATGAGCTATGGTTTGACCATCGCGTGGATCTCTGTCTCGCTCGCGTTTGGGGATCCCTCGCTTGTGTCTCATACACCGAGGACCAGCTGGGTCCAAGGTTTCACCTAGGGAACGCATGTGTACCTTCCTCCGCATCTCCCCACAGTTAAAGGCCTAGCATTTTTCGGAACCTACTCGCCATCGCGTTATCGATTTTGAGATGATTTCTTCTTTGAGGCTCTTACCTACTGCGACCTGTCCAACATTTTGTCACTGGCCGCCGACCATGTTCTCCAGTTGTGTGACATCCGGGCGGATGGGGGAGTCTAGTCCTGCAAATGGGTTTGTCCGGGCCTCCTCACGTACTGTCTGGTGTGCGACTACTTACGATCTGCCCATCTTGGCTGTGGGTCCAATAGTCTCATCAGTGCCCTCTAGCACACCTGATCCCGTGCCGGTGCCATTCCCCTTTAACATACCTGATCCCATGCCAGTATCACTCCTCTCTCGCACAACTTATCCCGTGCCTGCTTTAGACACTTCTGGCACACCTGATCCCCTATTAGTGTTAGTCCCCTCTGGCACACTTGATCCCGCGCCTGCGTCACTCCCCTGGGGCGCACCTGATCTTGTGCTAGCATCATTCCCCTCTTACACACATGATCTTGTGTCAATTTTAGTTCCCTCTGGCATACCAGCGATAACATCTCGAGTCACACCTACTTCTGTGTATGTACCTGTTTTCCTTGCCGTTGTGGCCTAGTAGTCTGCTCTGCAGCCTGAGGTGGTCTCCTCACCATCAGGCTTCTCCCGTGAGCCATGTGGTTGTCTCTAAACACTGGCACAGAGGGCTCAGTAGAATGCAAACTCTGCGTCTACACGCTCGACTCGTAGTTTCATAGTGGCAAGCCTGGCACAAAGGCCCCTAGCCGGAGTGCCCACGCAGACTGTGTTGAGGTGCATCCAGTATGACCTATCTGCCAGGAGTTGGTCTCTTGTGAGTTCTCGGTCGCTTGCAATGTTGTAGCCAATTTTTTCATTGTTAGACCAGGTTCAGAGCATGCATTTCGTCCACACGGAGATCTCCCATGATGGTGCCTGATCCATCTACATTAGAGGAGGCACTCTCGGCTGACAATGCAGAGCTGTAGCATGATGCTTGTGAGGATGAGCTGAGAGCCATCCGTGATCACGGTGTCTATGACCTTGTCGACCTCCCACCTGGACAGAAGGCTATACATGCCAAGTGGGTATTTTCCAAGAAGGTGAACCTTGATGGCACATTGAACCACTACAAGGCGCGCTTGAAGGCCAAGGGGTTCTCACGGGTTGAAGGTTTGGATTTCACTGACACATGCACAGCCATTGGTCGTATGATCACCGCTCGTACCCTGTTTGGGGTTGTTGCTCACCCTCACTAAGAGCTACACCAGATAGATGCGAACAATGTGTTCCTCCATGACAGTCTAGAGGACAGGAGCTACATGATCCAACCACTAGGCTTTGAGGTCCGTGACAAGGTCTGGCGCTTGTGCAATGCCTTGTATGGCCCGAAACACTGGCCTCGGTGCTAGAACCAAGAGATCACTGGCACCCTGACGCATGCCAGGTACAGAGGGACACCGATCCATCTCTCTTCATCAGATGTACAAGTGAGAGCTTTACTGCCATCTTGGTCTCTGTGGATGACCTCCTGATTGCGTCTCCTTTTGATGGAGGCCATGAAGGAGGCCAAGGCAATCCTTCAGGTTGCCTATACAATGACGGACCTTGGTCATGCTGCTGTGTCTCTTCGGATGGGGATCGTACGTGATCGTTAGCGACGGACACTTTGACTTCATCAAACACGTTATGCACGGGTTGTGGGAAAGAAGATTTCTGACCTCCTTTGTACAGTTTCCACAGTCTCCAACCCCCATCACACCTGACGGCCGGGAATCCGTGAATGTGGATGATCAAGCACAAGTGGAGAAGCGAGTGGATATGACCCTGTACTTGCCCCTAATTGACTCTTTGATGTACTTGGCCACTACTACACGACCCGACATTGCCTTTGTCCTCAATCTCCTTCCATAGTTTTCAATGTGTCCTAGGTCAAGAGTCCTTCATGCAGCTATGCGAGTGGTGCAATACGTGGCATCCACGTTGTGTCTTGGACTTTGTTCTTGATGATAGTGTTCGATGGTAATCGACAGTTGCAATGATAACAATCGGGTTTGGAACCCTCATGGAACCCTCATACAATTGTTCCGGACTTTGTTCTTGATGATAGTGACCCTAAACCCTAAACCCTAGACAACATGTTTAGACAGAACAATTGTATCATGGCGTAACGGTAAGCAGTGTTGGATTGTATGTAGTTCATCAGACTCTGAGTATGTTGCACGAAGGTCTGGGGCTGCTCAAGCAGTGTGGCTGTAGCGTCTATTTCATGTTTTACGTTGTTTTGTGTTGTAGTAACCTAAGTGATCTTACCATTGTAGAGAACTCTGGTATTTTTCATGCACGCACGAAGCACATTGGTATTGAGCATCACTTTGTGCATGATCTTGTCGAGCAACAGGTGAACTCCGTTATTTGGGTCAGCAAGGACATGCAACGGGTTAAATTCCTGACCAAGGCACTAGCGCACATAAAGTTCATGGCGGCCATTCGTTCTGTCGGGCTTCGTCCCTTGCGTGAGAATGGTCGAGAGTGAGATGCGTGATTATAGAATTTTGAGCATCTTGTTGCGCACTTGTGTCAATTCTGCACGTGTATGGACATGCATACTATCTGGTCATGGGTAAGTGTTGTGATGTGAGTCGACTCCATCTGCTTGAAAAGCTTATTGTGACCACACGGCTACGTCCATATTCGTGCAGATCCCTTATGTGGACTTAGCTGGAATTGGAGCACCAACGAGTGGTGGCTATACCCACCAATAACTGCTAGACAGCTACCACAACATCTCAAGAGCTTGTTGGAGTGCTCTATAGATTTTCTGTAGTCGTTAGAGTTTTCTTGGTGGACTGGCTCTTGAGCCCGATTTGTATGTTTTTCATTGTGTGTCTACTGATTGATGCCTGACTTGTACATTTGACCAGTTGTAGCGACGGGCTTGAGATTTTGCGTCGCTAGGTTTAGACGATGTTGTGTTTGGATGCTTGTTTGCAAAGTTACGACCAAAACAATGGTTTTGGGCCGATTTTCGGACAAACTGACACTTCTGCGTGCGTCACCCACCATGCACCACGGCAAGTATTTATGTAGTGTGCTTGTTATTTATGATTTCTCTCTGCATTCCTAAGGTATTGGAGCTTATGGGATTTTGAACATACCCCTAGCCTAACCCTTGCTGTTCCATGCACTCGCTTGCTTGCTAGTGCGTTGGCTTACTGGACATTATTGCCATGTCAGCAGCAATAAGGCTAGGAAGCTTTCCAATAGTTTCGCACATGGGTCTGGCATCAACTGGTGGACACACAATGCAAAAAAAACTGAGATAGACCCAAGGCTACTCCATAAAAAAAACTCTAGAGGCTTGAGAAAAGGTTAATGAGGTCCTAGTAAGTATATGAGACGCAATGGAAACTTTCCTGTAGCTGATCGTGGATGGATTCCATGACACCGATGCTCCAGCATTAGTAAGGTCTGATTAGTGATGTACAAAGGCATGAACAGGACCCACTGGTCATTGTAAGTCATACAAACTGACGGGTACGGCTCATATCACAAGACTACTCTGTGATCTGATGCTACGAATGTCTATACACACGCAGATTGGACACGAGTCTGTTTCGAGACTCTTATTAGCCCATACACATATACACGCCAGTCTCAGCCACCCTCAGGCAAGGGGTGGAGCCGGAGAGAGTGAATGGCCACCATGAATAACTCCATACAACGTGAGCCTTGCGTACGTGGTGAAGCTGGAGTGTCGGACGTTAGTGATCACTTATGATCTCCATCCCAAGGATCACCGATTTAGGATTGGGTTCTCCATCTAGTAGGCAACCTAAAGGACCGCCTCGGCCACCTTCACGACCTCCATCAAAGGATATGCAAGAAAATGGCTGTCGGATGTCAGACCACGATGGAAAGAAATTGCTTAGCTGCCCGTTGGAGGAAAAGTGGCCTTTCATAACTTTACACGTATCTGGCACAATTTTGTGCCAGAGTATTCTACTTATTCCAACACCAAAAGGATCACTTAAGGCCGTATAAGGCCTTGTGTGAGTGCCAGACCTTTTCACAAACCTCAAAACCAGGTGGCTAAACCATGTAGACCTCCTCCTCTAGAGTTTCATGGAGGAACACATTGTTCACATGCATCTGGTGCATCTCCCAATCGTGCTTAACAAAGAAGTCAAACAGAACATGAGTTATTCTCATTTTACCAATGTGTACAAAGGTTTAGGTGAAATTGATGCCCTCGACCTGTAACAAGCCCTTGGCCTTCAAGCGGTCCTTGTAATGATCCAGTGTTCCATCAAGCTTCACCTTCATACAAAAGACCCACTTGGTCTGTACTGCCTTCTGCCCACACGGAAGATCAGTAAGCTCATCAATCACCATGCTCTTGTGTGGCTTTGAGCTCATTCTCACAGGCAACACACCACAACACTGTGTCCTCTGTCAAGAGCGCCTCATTCAATATTTTTGGATGATGCATAATTGAGGGGGAGCTCTACATGGCTATATGCATGCGGCCGGATTGAGTCTGACCATGACAAGGTCGGCCGTGGCATCGTAAACAATTGGATACTTGCAAGAGTCCAGTCTGGTGGACACGGCACGTTGAGTGCACCTCTGTCTAGTATGCCTGGACACTAAGGCCAAGGGCAAGGTTAACCATTCTCAACAGTGCGAGCAGAATACATGGACGGACGGAGGGACAGACAGAGGGAATGACGCAAGTACAGGACGTGGTGTGTCGGTGGGGACTGACGTATGCATGAGACCAGATGTGCTAGTGGGGACTGGCACAAGCACAAAACAAGGTGTTCTGGTGGGAGCTGACACATGTATAGGGCCAAGTGTGTCAGTGGAAACTGACACAGGCGCAGGACCAGTTGTGCCAAGTGCGCCTAACGAGGCCATTGGACCCACAACCATGATGGCCGGATCGTCATCTCCTGGACACCGGACCATAGGTGAGGGGCAAGGATGAAATCAAGTAGAGGCCTAGACTTATTCATCCATTGAGAATCCATAGAAGCAAAAATGTGGTCAGTAGCCATCGACATAGTGCTAGAAATGTTTCCGTATTGGAGAGCCTAAAATAAGAGGGTTTATAGAGACTTGACAATGTGGTGACGAGCGTGGTCCCAAATCTGCTAGGCCTTCGACCAAGGGGAGTTACCAAAAAAGGTGCACATGCGACCCTCAACTGAGATTTTGGACCCCTGCTAGTCCTTGATGTATTATAGGCAAGCTGGAGGGTCCTAGATGCAAGAGAGGTAGAAGTTATCACGATTTTTGAACCATGAATTGCATGACATGACTGTGTAGTAGGGGACTATGCGAAAGGTGGTTCCAGACCCATGTCATGTAGGAGAAGCCCTCATGGCCAAAAGTCTTTGGCATTCCATCCTCAGACCACATGGCATGAAAAATATCCTCCATGTTGCAATCCAACACTCAGAGACACTGTTATGACGAGGTCTAGTAGGATCTAAGAGCTAGTGAAAGACTCTGTGCTTAGCAAAGAATGCATCCATCATTTTTAGGATCTCACCACCACAATCCGTCCAGAAAGTGTGGAGTTTGAAACAGGACCAATACTCAGCCATCACGAGCCACAGGTGCACCGCCAAGGCGGCATCACTCTTGTGAAGGAGGCTATAGACCCACCGCATCCGGGTGCAATTATCCGTCAGTATAAGGATGTGTCAACCCTAATCTGAGAGGGACTCGACTGGAAAAGGATGAATGTGGTCCAAGTTAAGCAGCTTTAGCAGACGTAGTGTCTAACAAGTGGATTTAGAGCACGACCATCGATGTACCTTATCCACAGTCCATCTTGGGCGGCTACTTAAAGGAAGACACATGAAAACCAAGGACTAGCTTTGTCTGAATGAGCTTTGACAGCATGTCCAACCTCAAAATGGCAAATTCGATGATGTAGTAAATACTGGTGCTCAGGGGAGAGTACACATGTGATGAACACATGCACGATCGAAGACGAAGGGGAGGATGCAGAGAGAGCGTAGTGAGCAATATGGTACATTGCATCCACAACGGAGGCATAAAGCCCTACTTTATAAGTGTTGTAAGAAGTGAGTGTGACAGAGTCAATCGACCAATCAACAGAGAGACCCATCCTAGTGAATCCACGGACTGAGAGGAAGCTGAGTTCAAGAACAGGAAAAAAGAGCACATTGGGAATGTGTAAGGGGATCGATGGACCATCAAACCACACAACATCGATGTTTAGGACAGGGGAGGACTTACCACATCCCGTGCGCACGGACCGAAAAAAATAACGAGACTAAAGGCAACAAAGTCACCATGACAACATGTTATGTGATTTGTGGCACTGAAGATAATAATCTAAGTAGCATCCACCACACGACCGGTCTTTGAAACCTAGCAACTTGCCATAGAACACTGCGCCTAGGCTGGATGCTCAGAAGAGGAATTCAACCTACGAAGGAAAATACACATATTTGAGTCATTGAGCCAAGCGGTGATGTCGTGTCCATCCTCATTACGCTGTGACAAAGCTTTCCTACAAGCTTCATTACAAGAAACAAAAACACTCGTCATGTTGATTGTGGACTACTTGGTTGTGAAAATATTCTCACACCACCCTCATTGGTAGTTCCAGCAGGTGAAGATTCTCCAGGATGCTACAGTTATGAGAATCCTGGCCTCTGATACTGCTAATGGAAGCAAGTATCTATTTTGCAGTCGTGTTCAGAGCAAGTCCTATTGGTGAAGTGCTAAAGAACGTCCATTGTGCGTGTGCTGCCTTGAGGTCGCGTTTCATCCCGATCTTGTCAAGGGCCTGTTGACACTCCGTGTAGCTATGAGCACCTTTAGATTTGCAGCAGTGGAGACACCATCCACTTCCACTGGTGGCCAGATCCATCTACTTCTACCCCTTAGTGTACATTTACTTCCCCTTCTTTCCCTGTGTGGCCACTACAACGCCGTGAGCCTCGTTAAGCGGTGAAGAGGAAGAGGAGGATGGAATGGTAGAGGAAGTACTTGAGATGAATGGGGTTGGAGATGTCGGAGGAGATGCAGTCGTTGCCGCAACAAGTGGAATTTCTTGGTGTGTGCCGGCTGCCTCCCTGGCCAATGTTTCTTAAAGGAATTAGTACTAAGCCTAAGGAAGAATCTAAAGGTACTGTGACATCCACAAGAATACATCAGAAATAAAATTCCAAGAAGAGATGAGAGTGCTCCATATGCACCCCGATCATTGTATGTCGAGGGTCCAGAGATGCATCTTTTGACCAATCCCGAGCTGGGTGTGAACAAGTATGGTGTGCCTCCAGTCACCATCTGCAAAGTTCGAGGATCCATGACAGAGAGAGTGGAAAATACAAAGAGAACCTGCCCTCCTAGTTTGGGTTTGTGCAACAAATGGATTCAAGGTCACTTTCTAACCTTGGCAAGGATTCGCCCCGGTCCCAGCCCCTGCTGAGCCAAAGACCATCAGACTATCTCCTACAATACAACACAATGTAGATCTCGCATCGCTCTCTCTATAATCTGGACCTGGCGACCGTCTTCAATCTGACTCTGGCTATGGTAGTAATTCTAGACACCCTCTGCATCCACCCATATCTAGAAAAGGACATCTTCGTAGTCAAAACCTGCATTGCTGTCATAACGAAGTGGGAGAGCCTGAAATTCCTTCTATCGTCACTCTGTTGGGAGGGCAACCTCAGGCTCAAGTGGAGATGGACGCAACGTGTGAAGACCAGCATCTCAGGGAATGCAGTTGGATCATCAATCCAACCACTTTTGTGTTTTTCCATACTGAGCGGTCCACATGGCGCCTGGTAACGACAAGTAGAAGGGCCCTATTGCTCCTTCTGACTCTCGATCCATGCCTGATACATCTAGTCGTCCCTCCAAGGCCATCGGCTCCCTGTTCCAGGTGAAGGAGAACATCCGACAGCAGCAGGTAGTGCAGGCGACCACCCTCGAGTAGATTCTCAGTTTTCTACAAAGGATGCAGCAGCCTCCGCCAGCTTAACCGGTGCACCACAACAAAACGTGCAGCAGCACGGCATATAGCAGCGGGGCATGTAGTAGCTGATAATTGCTGGTGAAAAAAGCAGCAGTGACGACTATGATGAACGAAAGCAGTAGTAAAGAAGCCCTGGAGTGACCGGTCGTCACTCTTCTGGCCTTCGATGGCGAGAGAGTTTTGGGGGGATGAGTCATCTCCAGTTGGGTCAGCGGGCCACTCCCACCTAGGAATCTGGGTTGCGTGCACCTTCATTCTCAAAGTGCTACTCTCTCGGCGTGTCCTTTGGTGGGTTTTTCATTCCCCCTACGCTCGGGCATGCTCCTGAGGTCACCCTCCCCATGGAGCGGTGGCAAAAGGACTTCGAGACGCCACCACGACGCTACGATATTGATGTTGGGTTCGACGCTTGGGAGACCCTCTTCTAGTTGTGTGTTGATGTGGAGGGCGTTTGGCCATTTTACTTGAGCCATTATCAGACGACCGATCCCCGCCAAGAGCAGGTTGGGCCAAGAGCCAGGCGTGTCTTGCTTTACGTCGTGCCCCAGGAAATTGTTGTGGACTTCCGTCCATTTATAGGGGTCCCTGGTACAAGCACTCGAGCGGAACCCCGTTGCGGCTAGGATTTGGTCCTCACCCTACAAGCATTCAAGTCCCATGCGACGATGAAGGCATAACTATGGGAGTTTAGCTCCCTTTGAAAGGGTCCCTCGAAGTCGGCGGCAGCCTACTGGTTGCGAGCCATGAGGATCTACACTTGCCTCGGCACCGTCGACGGCTCCCAGCTGTGGACCCTACAAACCATCATGGTCGGAGCCCACATGGAGTTTGTCGACATGTTTACCTAATTCAACAAGGGGATTGTTGCTGAGCTATCAGACTCCTTGGAGCTGCTCCCTTGGACCCATCAATACTACCTCTAGCGGACGGTGGCACGTGAGGATGCCCAACCCATCAAGTGAGTCCACTGGTTGCCACGACGACTGCCTCCTCAACAACCCCTTCCTTCCTCAGTAACTCATCCTCACCCTCCTCTCCGCTGCCCTCCTCTTAGGATGTAGCTGCCGTTGTACAAGGGAAGAAGGGCAAATGGAGCCATGGTAAGGGGCACTAGGACTAGCAGCAACCACAGGGTCCACAGCAGTCTGGTGGTGGCAGTGGAAATTCAGCCCACTGTAGGGGACCACATCGCTACACGGAGTGTGCACAACCCCTCGACCACGCGGATCATGCGAGGCTTTTGGACTGCGCATACCCAGCATACTGCTGCCTCCATGCTACCTAGACTAGCCGCGTGACCAGGATGACAGCAAACCCTCCACTTGCCTCTGGTGATGCTGATGCCGCAGAGCCCCACGATTGTATCATCATGAAGATTTGTATCCGTCTGGCACTCTGTACTCAGGGAGGTACTAGTGTGTTGACACAGGCATGTCGTCCATAGTTTACTTCTATTGTTGCGTTTGTGGCCCGTGATGATGCATGTAGGTGAGTGTCAAATGCTTGTGATGACTTCAGGCTTAATTGTACAGAGTTGTTGGACAAGTTCCTAGTTTGTGCTTGCAATCATGACTCAATCGTCCCTGCAGAGCGTCCAACACCTGCGGAGTGTTCTATGGTTTGGTGTTGACAATGGGTCGGGAGCCAAGTGGTACCTGGATTATTGACTCTGGTGTCACTCACCACATGACTTGTTGTTGGATTGACTTTAATGTCCTCGGTCCTGTTAGGTCTGTTCGATCTCTTTTCAAAGGATCTGGTCAGTCCTTGCTAGTCTAGGGCGTTGGGGTCGTGCGCATTAATGGTCCGTCTGGCCCTTTGTACATCTTTGACATGCTATACATTCTTACTTTGAAGCTCATCCTACTATATGTCCGTGCCTGCACTCAGATAGGTCTCTCTATTGAGCACTCTGCGGATTCTGCCATTGTTTCCACTTGTGATACTCATGCTGTTGTCCTTCGTGCATCTTTCGTCGATGACTTGTACCGCATCACTCGCCGTCTTTCCTCCGAGCCGCCTCCCTCGTCCTCTTGTGCGTGCATGTTTGTGATTGGCGTGCTCTCCCCTGATCGCCAGCACTTGTTGCATCATTGCCTCTGTCACCTGAGATTGGATACAACATCCAAGCTCATTCAGACACACCCCATTCTCGGTTTTGACACGGCTTCCTTCAAGAATCTGCCCAAGAACGATTACCTCTCTTGTCCTCAGGGTAAGATGCATTGCTGCACTTGCCCTGGGTCCACCTCCTTGGCAGCGTGGCCATTGGAATTAGTCCACTTGGACCTCTTTCATCATCTCCCAATCTCTCAGATTGGAATTGATATTTCATCTTGACTGATGAATTCACATGGATGTGGTGGGTCTATAGCCCATAGCAAAAGAGCGATGCTAGCCTAGCGGTCCGGCCACCAGCCATCCTGTGGCTGGTGATCGCTGAGGGCCACTCTCATCACACCGTTCACACATTCCGCTCGGATCGTGGCGGCTAGTTTTTAGGCAAGATGGATGCCTACTTTGCTAAGCAAAGTCTGCCTGCCGGTTTCACCAACTTTCTGCTCCTGCTACACCATAGCATAACAGTGTGTATGAGTGTTGGAACCGCACCCTGGAAGATGCGGTCCACGCCATGTGGTCTGAGTGCGGTCTTCTAGAGTCTTTTGCACTTGAGGAATTCTCATACATGACATGGGTTTGGAGCCGCTTGGCGCATGGTCCTCTTCCAGACCATATCACACCATACAACCTATGGTTTGACCATCATGCTGATCTCCGTCTAGCTCACGTTTGGGGATCCCTCACATGTGTGTGGTACACCAAGGACCAGCAGGGCTCCAAGGTCTCACCTCGGGGGTCATATGTGTGCCTTCCTATGGTCGAAGGCTTGGCGCATTTGGGACCATGCTTGCCATCGCATTGTCAGGTTGTCAGACGCTCTTTGAGGATCTCACCTACGGTAACATGTCCAACATTCGCTAGCCACAGACCACGTTCCCACCTTTGCGGCTTCTTGGCAGATAGGGGAGTATAGTCCTGCTGATGGGTCCCTCCGGACCTCCTCACCCGTGGTTCATTACCGGTTGCTCACGATTGGACCATCTTGGCTGTGAGTCCAATAGCCTCATTGCTCCCCTCTAGCACATTTGATCTCGTGTCGACGTCAATCCTCTCGGGCACACCTTATCATGTGTCAGCATTAGTCCCCTCTAGCACACCTGATCTCATGCCAGCACCAGTCGCCTCTTGCATACCTGATTCCGTGCCAGTGTGAATCGCCTTCGGCATATTTATCTCATACCACCACCAGTCCCCTCCGACACACCTCATTCGGTGCCAGCACCAGTCCCCTCTAGCACACCTTATCTCGTGCCAGCGTCAATCGCTTCTGGCACACCTAATTTCATGCCAACATCAGTCTCCTTCGGCACACCTCATCCTATGCTAGTGTCAGTTCCCTCAGGCACACTTGACTTCATGCCGGTGACAGCATCTCTAGGCACATCTACTCTTGTGCTTGCATCTACTCAGCCTACGTGCAAGCGAACAACTATCCATGTTTCTCCTGCACCTTCTTCCTCTCCCTACGAGTCCACAACCCTTGGGGTTGTGGCACAACAGATTACTTTGTAGCCCGAGGTGAGCACCTTAGCATCGAGCTCCTCTCGTGAGCCCAATGGTCGTCTCCAACCACTGACCTCTAGTGCTCTGTGGATTACTGATTTGGCCTTTAGATGCCTGTCTTACAGTGTTTGGAGAGGTGAGCCTTGTGCGAAATCCCTTGGCCTGAGTGTCCAGGCAAACTACACTCAAGTGCAACCAACATGTCCTGTCGGTCATGAGTTGGTGTCCAGAGAGTTCTCAGTCGCTCACGATGTTGCAGCCGACCTGGTCGTAGTCATTCCGAGTTTGGAGGTGTGTGCCTTAGCCACTCGAAGCTTTCCCTCAATGATGCCTATTTTAGGCACGTTGAAGGAGGAAATCTTGGCTCAAGATGCAGAGTTATGGTGTGCAGCTCGTGAGAATGAGCTGAGAGCCATAAGTGAGCATGGTTTCTATGAGCTTGTGGACTTCCTGTCGGGGTGGAATGCTGTGCAGGCAAAGTGGGTCTTTCGTAAGAAATTGAAGCTTGATGGCACACTAGACTGCTATAAGGCTCGCTTGACGACCAAGGAATTCGCACAGGTTGAGTGTGGAGATTTTACTGACACCTTTGCACTGTTCAATCGCATGACCGCTGCTTGCACTTTCTTTAGAATTGTTGCTCACCATGACTGGGAGTTATGCCAGATGGATGCGAAAAATGCCTTCCTCCAAGATTAGTCTAGTGCAAGAGAACTACATCGTGGAGCCACCAAGGGTTGAGGTGGGTGACATGGTCTGGCGCTTTCACTAGGCCTTGCACGGCCTAAAGCAGTCACCCTGGTGCTGGAACTAAGAGATCATCGGCACCCTGACATGTGCTAGGTACGTGTAGAGAGATGTCGAGTCGTCTCTCTATCTCACACGTACAACTGAGAGCTTAACCACCATCATGGTATATGTGGATGGCCTCTTGATTGCGTCTCATTTGATGGAGGCCATGAAGGACGATAATGTAATCCTCCAGGTTGCCTGTAGGATGAAGGACCTGGGCCGACAGCTATGTTTCTTGGGATGGAGATCGTACGTGATCGTCAGCGACAAACACTCTTCCTGCATCAGGCACATTACGTCCGTGTTGTGTAGGAGCTGTTTCCTGAACTCCTTGGTGTAGTCTCCACAGCCTCCATCCCCATCACACCTGACGGGCAAGATGCTTTGAAGGTCGATGATCCAGAAGAGCTGGGGGAGATAGTGGACGTGACACTGTACTTATGCCTCATTTTCACTCTAATGTACTTGGCCACTACCAGATGACCCGACATCGTCTTTGTCGTCAACCTCCTTATATAGTTTTCAGTGTCCTCGGGCAAGAGCCCTTCATGCGTTAGTCATGATGTCATCACCTATAATGATGACATCAAAATGAAGGTTGTCCAAATTAAACAAAGCTTTGAGCGATGATGTGACAGATTATATTGAACGCAATGGTGGTGCTCTCTTGGAAAAAAGGTTAAAGAATGTCACTTTTTTCACAGCCTGAAATCCAGGAAAATTCTACATATGAGCGAGAGTTTTTTAAACCTTTGTATCATACAAGGCACAAAACGAAGCGCGAAGGGATCCTTACATGTTTTAATTGGTGGCCATTTGGGATCGTCAGGTTGCACCTACCACCACCTCCACGGTGGTGATAGGTGCGACCTGACTGAAACCTCTGAGAAGCATCACTGCTCGCATACGGACATCACGTGCTCCAACTGCTACTGGAAAAGGTTGGACGACCCTCTGCTACAGTCATGTTGGAGGCCGTGGTGATGCGGTTGAAGCTTTCTTTGCAAGAATGTCTCCGCTGCTGCAATCTACAAGGGCGGTTCATCGTGGGTTGGTGGGTCCTCCCTGGACTGCGGCTGTAGCAATGACTCTCATAGCTGCTGCCACTGATGCGTCTCTGTTGCACGGCTCCATGAGGGATGCCTTGTCGCTCTGATACCATGAGAAACTGCTAGGAGGCTTGTTAGCCTTACTGCAACTAACGTGGCGACACTGTCCAGTCAGCTGGCGCACTAGCAAGCACGCAGATGCAAGAAACAGCAATGGTTAGGCTAGGGAGACGCGCAAAGCATCATAACCTCCCATAGCTTAGCAATGTGGAGATAAATGACAAATGACGAGCACAAAAGCTAAATACTTGAGATGGCGTACGACGAGTGACGCAAGCGACAGTGTTAGTCCTAAAACTGGCCCAAAACCACAGTTTTGGCCATAACCCAACGCACACTCATGCAAACGCTACACTGTCTAAACCTAAAGCTCTAGAATCTCAAGCTAGACACTTGGACTGGTAACATGCACAAGCCTGGCATCGATTGGTGGACATACAATGCAAAACATGCAAATCGGGCTTAAGAGCAGGTCCATCGAAAAAACTCTAATGCCTACAGAAAAACTGCAGAGCACCCGAGCAAGCACCCAGGACACTATGGGACCTGTTTGGCAATTGCTCGACCCGTCGGTGCTGCAGCGCGAGATGGACCCGCATTGCGTGGACACAATCGTGTGGTCGCTATTAGCCGTATAAACGGACGAAGACGACTCGCATCACAACAGCCCCAAGCGAGGCCTTCTTGCAAGGTGGCCATGTCAATCACTTCTCCTCACTCTCTCGCCTCCCACTCCATGTGCTCTGACGCTTCTACGCTACGTGATTCACATCTCCACCGATCCATGTCGTTTGCATCATGTGAACTACTCTTTCCTCTTTTGCTTCGTCACACACACCTAGTCATGAAGGAAGGGAAAGGAAGGGTGGGGGGTGTAGAAGAGAGCATGAAATGTCCCTTGTGGTTGTTGGAGGCAAAACAAATGCAAGTGAGGTGCAAGCAGTTAAAGCACTATGTGGAGGGAAAATCCGCTGTAGGAAACACATGCGTATTTGTTGGCCTTCCACATCGGATTCTTTTCAAGAGCAACAAGGGTGTCAACAAAGTCAGGGAGCGGCGAGGGGGTTGGGCGAGGGGG
>SZWC01000102.1:244996-256049 GCA_023375785.1 Penium margaritaceum
GCTGCTGCTGCTGCTGCTGGTGCTCCTGCCACTGCCACTGCCACTGCCACTGCCAGTGCTGGTGATGCATTCGGCACTAACCCCAAAGCCCTGCTTCACCCTCGTTGACTGACCTGATTCATGAGTAGAGCCATGAGCCGATGGTCGGGGAGGTGTCGCAAAGGAAGCAGGACCCGCCGTGTTTGTTCGAGCTGCAGTTCCTGCTACTGACGCACTCTTGGGGAAGAAGGACCGTACGGCGGGAGAGGAAGGAGGTGCCCCGGTTTTCCAACCCTCAATCGTCTTCACCGGCTCAGGAACCGGACATGCTGGCACAGGTTCAGCACCAGGTACCTTAACTTTTGATGCATCGAGTCTAACTCTAGCTAAAAAAGTCGAAGGTCCTCCACCCTCCTCGTCGTTCCCGGGTGATGGCTCCACACTGGCGCTCAGCAAAGCTCCCCCCGCTGTCGCTCCACCCCTCCTCTCGTCAGCCTCCGCAGATTCCTCCAGCACCTCTCCTGCGTCTGCCTCCATTCCCCCCTCCTCCTCCTCCACCTCCTCCTCCTCCTCCTCTTCATCCTCTTCATCATTGCCATCTTCTTCTTCTTCTAATGCATCTGAACCCTCCTCAATAGCTGGCACCCGGCCAACGAGTGCAGTCGCTCCAAGCCTGCTCGGCGCCCTCACGGCGGGAATTGGAGCGTGGTCGAGGGAGCGAGGCTCACTGGACGATCGTGTCAGCATGCGAGCTCTGACATTGGGGGACGGCCGCGAGGGAGGTGGGAGACCTGTAGGAGGAGGCCGGGGCTGACCCGCCCCAACGCCCTCTTCTTCCCCTGAACAGCTCTCCCTCGATACACTGTCAGGCCTCATCTTGGGAGGTCGTGGGACTGTGTACTCGGCAGGTTCCCCTGCGACCCCGCCTGCCAGGGAGACAGGGGGCCTCGGGGAGGGAGAGGGGGAGGACGTGGGAGAGGCCGTGGCGGAAGACGTGGGGGAACAAGATGAGGATGTTGGTCGAGAGCCTTCGAGGGATGCGGCCGACCGCTCTTTGTCTTGTGGCGGTTGGAGGACATGATCTTTCTTGGGCGGGTCCTTGCCAGAAGAAGAGGCGGCCAATCTGTTGATGGCCGGATTCGGGGCAAACGGCTTTCCTGTCCTCGCGGCGACGTCTGCGCTTGGCCTGCGGCCTGATGGCGATGGCAGTGGTGATGGCAGCGGCGATTGACCTGGCGATTGCGCCGGCGATGATCGGCTGACAGAGTGGCTACCACCTCCACTGCAACGGTCCAAGGACTCCAGAGATTCACTGGACAGCGAATTCGACATTCCAAAGACTGATGCCTGGTGGGCCCCTCCAACACGGGGGCTCCTCGGCGGGCAAGATCCTTTGCCGCTGCTGCTGCAGCTGCCGCTGTTGCTACTGCTGTTGCTGCTGCTGCTGCTGGCGGCGCTGATGGCATTGGGGCGATCGCCTTCTGAAAATGCTCCTGGCTTAATCAGAGTCATCGGGCCCCGTTCACTCGACGGCGTCATGGGCGCTGACGAACGATTCGCCGAAGGATGCGCTGGTGGTGGCGTTTGGTCGGGAGGGGGGAGAGATCTGGGGGGCCGAGGAAGTTGGCTGGATCCTGAAGCCGCCGGGAAAGGGGGCAGTGCTGTGACTGCTGTCACGGCTGGCGTGAGGGACGGTCGCAGCCGGGAGAGGTCCGGTGCTGGGTCTGGAGGCGCTGACGATGATGGCGTCACCAGCGACGTCGAACTGCTCCGTGGGAACATGGTGGCGGATGCACCACGGACACGGACAGGAAAATTGGTCTTGCGACTCTCGAGCGAAGCAGAAGCAGAGCTTGTCAGGCGCTTGTGCAACTCGTTGGAGGACTTCGTGCCACGCGGGCCTCCGGCATGTCAGCCTCACTCGCACTGCGCGAGAGAGGACAACACGCCGGAGGGAGCGAGTCACAAACGCACAAACGCGAATGGACATTCATTGCAGCTCTGCGAATTCGGCAGTGAGAGGAGCTTCACGCCATGCCAGTTGTGCGACATCGGCATTGGGAAGAGCTTCCATGCCATGCCAGCTCTGCGAATTCGTCCTCGTGGCTGAGAGCAGTCCTCCCCTTGTCTTCCCTGAGCGCAGTGGCGGATGGCCATCGTCATCCTCGGCAAAATTCACCACCTCCGCTCATTCTCCGTGTGGAAAACTGCGGAGCTGCGAATGCTTAGAAAAGAGATCAGCTTTACCCACGAGGCCAGTGATAATATATTTCTCGCCGTAACGAAATGTCGAAGAAGTCACAGAGCAGAAACCGCCCCTTTCCAAGCTATGCACCTGAATTGTCTGTGTAGTTATGTAGTGTTACTCTGAGCGGACCGTCAATGGTGATCAGGAACAAATCGTGCAGAAAAAGGCAGTTTACAGGTATTAAGGCCGATAAGCTTGTTAAGATTGTAAGTTTAGCTACGGCTACCTCCCTTCCTTCAGTTTACTCCACGTGAAGTAACCACACCTTTCCTTCACATCAAAGATGCTTCAAGGCCTAATCACTCGGACACCCACACCGAGCGCACTAGTAAGCTAGCATACCCGCGTGTAGCTCGGGCCGGCCTCTCCTCATGGCTTGAACGGGTCCCTGACCTGTGGGCGATTGGTCGGGATGGGTTGAGGGTCGGAGACCGTCAATCACTGCAGTTCTGGCCAAATGCGCCAAGCTTCCCGTGCCAATTTGTAACATTGGTATCACAACACCAGGGTTCGAGTCTCGCTATGGACGCCGACGGCGGGTCCACTCCTAGGTGGGAAGAGTGTAGCGCGAGCCAGCCTCTCCTCATGGCTTGAACGGGTCCCTGGCGTGTGGGCGATTGGTCGGGATGGGTTGAGGGTCAGTTTTGGCCCAATGGGCCAAGCTTCCCGTGCCAATTCGTTCCACCATGAGTCCAAATTTTGACATGGCATATGCACCTCTTTACAAATAGAAACGAGGTATCCGACCCTCACTCTCCATGCTCGATCGACATGCTTTGTTGATTGAGCATAACTACGAGGGCCAAGTGACTGTCGTTTGATCGCGACCGTCACCCCCTTGTAAGATCGCAATGGAGCGATGACCCTTATGTTTTTTTTTTCAATTTGCAACCCCCTATTACGATTTAAGGTTCTTTTATGTTTTATGCGGGCGTAGACCGTGCAAAACGTACAACCCTAAATTGTAATGGGGGATTTGTGCATCGAAAAAAAAAACATAAGGGTCATCGCTCCATTGCAATCGAGCAAAAACACCCCTTTCAAAATTTGGACTATTTTTTCATGGCACACCAACCAACCCTGGTTTTCCTAGAAAATACCTTCAAACCTAACCCTCTTTACATTAAGGGTTGAGGGTTTTATTTTTTCGCAGGCATGTGTTGGGCCCTGCGGAAGTGGCGTCCAACACATTCCCTTTCAATGTAGAGGGTTTCTCGGACCCCCCACACAAACCCCACACCAAACCCTTCCTCGAACAATGACAAACACCTCAAAAGAGGGGTTGTCATTGTTCGAGGAGTATGATGACATCAACATTCTGACGCTCATTTCATGTAGCAAAAACATAACATTTTTATGGATACATTGTTTCTTTTTTGGGCGAAATAGCTCTAATATCCACATTCCCGAAGCTCGGACCACCCCATATCCAAGTGCAGAATTTAATATCCCCCATATCCAACAGTTTAAAATATAACAATGACGTATCCGCCTCCCTCGCCATGCGCGATCAGCGACATGCATCGTTGATCGAGCATGGCGAGGAGGGTCATGTGACCGTCGCTCGATCGCGACCCTCAATCCCTCGCAAGATCGCGATCGAGCGATGACCCATTTTTTTCGATGTTTTTTTCGACATGAAAACCCTTATTACGATTTAGGGTTTTCTATGTTTTGCGCGTGCGGAGCCCACACAAAACATAAAACCCTACATCGTAATAAGGGGTTTGCGCGTCGAAAAAAAAAAATAAAAAAAATGGGTCATCGCTCGATCGCGATTGAGCGAAAACGCCCATTTCAATTTTTTTCCATGGCACACAAAACCCCTTAGGTTTGCGAGACAAACACCTTCAAACCCAACCCCGAATTACATTCGGGGTTGAAGGTTCTATTTTTTGCGTGGGCATCTGCTGGGCCCCGCGGTAGCAGGGCCCAACCGATTCCCTTTCAACGCATTGGGTGTCTCGGACCCCTCACGCAAACCCCACGCAAACNATCCGCCTCCCTCGCCATGCGCGATCAGCGACATGCATCGTTGATCGAGCATGGCGAGGAGGGTCATGTGACCGTTGCTCGATCGCGACCCTCAATCCCTCGCAAGATCGCGATCGAGCGAAAACGCCCATTTCAATTTTTTTCCATGGCACACAAAACCCCTTAGGTTTGCGAGACAAACACCTTCAAACCCAACCCCGAATTACATTCGGGGTTGAAGGTTCTATTTTTTGCGTNAAAAAAAAAATAAAAAAAATGGGTCATCGCTCGATCGCGATTGAGCGAAAACGCCCATTTCAATTTTTTTCCATGGCACACAAAACCCCTTAGGTTTGCGAGACAAACACCTTCAAACCCAACCCCGAATTACATTCGGGGTTGAAGGTTCTATTTTTTGCGTGGGCATCTGCTGGGCCCCGCGGTAGCAGGGCCCAACCGATTCCCTTTCAACGCATTGGGTGTCTCGGACCCCTCACGCAAACCCCACGCAAACCCCTCCCTCGAACAATCACAAACAACTCAAATGTGGGGTTTGTGATTGTTCAAGGGGCGTGATGATGTCATCCATCCGAAGCTGCATTTCATGCAACGACGGCATGGTGTTCGCGCGCTTTGTTTTGGATACTTCGTTGTTTTTCTGCAACCGGTGGATGTTTCAGTGTTAAAGTGCTTGCTCGCTCGATATGGGGTTGTTAAAGAGCGATACATGGATATGGGAGGCTTATACACGAAACCCATGGGTATATGGTCACCCCCCCGTTCTTTTTTTGACCTGTGGATAGCAAGGATTTAATTTAGTCCTTACTGGGAATTTTGTGCCTAATTTAGTAGGTGTGGGCATGCCAACTTAAGTTTTGGACATGGTGGGTATTAGTCGCTCGGTCCCCATTCCAATGATATGGATTTTTTGCGTTACATTATCGTTGTTGCAACTTCCTTTGTTGATATTGTTAATCCTACCTCTCACTTCCATCGCTACATGGTGGGTTGCTCTATGAGAAGCACATGCTGCTTTTGTACATTAATACCGATTCGAGCCCTCCACCAAACAACCTTAAATGGATCATGAAGACCATTAAGTTTTCTAAATTTAGATTTATAAATTAGGACTGTAAAGTTCATATTGATAAAAACAAAGTATTTGGTCACATCATCATTGTCTATTTTACTACTTATGAAATTATGTTTGTGTTCTAAACACTTGCTCTTGTCTTTTGCAACTTTCTCATGGGCACCATGCGTCACTATGTTACATGGCATGATGAATTGCCTAGTTGTCAACGACCATAGTTGTTTACAAGGGTATGTGAATGGACCCATCTGTGATTCATAATGAACAAAAAAACATGACAACAATATTGCGGATGTGCATCGTGGAGTGGGGCTAAAAACGTAAGGTAGTTGGTCTCATTGCATGCATGATCACAAGCTTTCCCAACCATTTTGGTCTCAACTTAAATGCACCAAGCTTCTTTGTTCCAAATTTAAAGAAAAATATAATTCTTTGTGAAAAACAAGTAAGAACCCATTTTTGGGTTTTTACCTTTGTATATTTGCCATCCTAGTTTTGACATCCTACGAGCATTCCGTGCATTGGTGAAGGGTCCAAAAATGAGTGACAATCAAGTAGTTATTATAGCTAACAAAGCATAGGTGGTTAAAAAGGATGAGGTGTGAAGGGAAAGATAATTCGAGGAGTAGGGAAAGAGGGATGATTTGAAGTTATCATAATGTGTAATTCAATGAAAAGTGGAAAACATTCACGCACATACTTCCAATGCCGAGAATGATGATGAGTCATATGTTGGGTCTTTGATACTCAAGCCAAGCAACAAGTGCAAGGTCTCACCATGAGTGTTTGAGAAAATTGGAAAAGCGGCGGGCCTTAAGAATATCAAGGCAAAATGTTATGAAATTCTATTTTCTTAATAATTAGACAAAATCGTTTGGAAATATCAAACCAACTTTTGACAATTTTGCTGACCATTTTAGAGAGTGATCAACAGTGTCAAAACCGTCTAGAACAATTCAGTAAAGCTCGGAATAAGTGGTAAAATGTTCTTACCAAAGAGCATAAAAATCCTAAGGTCAATGAACATTCAACCATGAATGTAAGAACATAAATTCCCGCTGAGGAACATTTATAACGTGATACTTTCCCCCTTTTATTTATGGCATCCAGACACATAAGTAGATGTAGGCCGATGATGACGATAATAGGCATCAATCTGATGATCAACGCATTCATGGTTGTCATAAGGCTCCTAGTTGATGTGCGTTGAGACGTAGAAATTTGGCTTGACAAGATATGTGGTTGTTTTTCCACGACAACAATGTAACTTAATTTCTTAAATTACGTACTCCGTATCTCCCTCCACTTGAAAAGGAGGTAGAAATGTGATGTCTATGTTCAAGAACCTTGCATGGTAGTCCCGTTAGTTCATCAACTTACTGATTTTGAAGAGAACGTGGCTCACCATGCTGTCAGGTAGGCAAATGTATTCAACTACAATGCGTTGCATTCAATCAATTATAAATAGTCCTCGGAGTTCAATGTTCTTCGAGTTGATAAGGACACAATTGTGGGTGCTAAACATGTCATTACTATGATGTCGATTGGCTACTTACTTGATAGCTGCCCATGTCTATGCAAGGGTTCGTCGCGTTACTTTTTAGAAGCTAGAGAAACCCTGTCAATGGATCTCGACCACGGGAAAATTGATTTGGCTTTGTAGCTTTAACTTTTTGGCAAGAAGTTTATTTCTTTTTTTGTTGTTGTTAACTCCTACTACGGCGTTATGTACCTCCAAACTCGTCAACTCCATCCGGGCCTTTGGTCCTTTTGAATATTTAGGATTGAATGATTCAACAACTGCTCTTCTTCTTGGTTGCACTTGAGAGTCTAATATTTCTCTTGGTGAGCATTGTTCATTACACATGGGAATCTTGAAGCTCCTCCATCATTACGTTGAGTTGTTGGGTGTGATGGATTCCAAGGCTCTTGATCCTTTGGAACTTCTAGTACAAATATTCATTGATGTACGCTTGTTGGTTGGTGCTCCCCAGTACAATGGGTTTCATCCTTCTAGGTAACAACGGGGGCAGATGATTCCAATAGCTTGAGGGGTCCATTACTGGGTTGGCTGTTGGGGTCTTTAGTGTTGTACCATTTGCCGTAATAGTTGTTATTACTGTTTGATTCATCAAATAAGCATCGTTGTTTGCGTGCGACTGACCCCTTATTGCTAGATTCCTCACCATGATTACCTTGGCTGAATTATGTTAGAAACCTAAGTTCAATGTGCAGTCGACCACGAATTCACGAATAAAAATGCCAACATGCGGAGTTTAGGGACTCATGTACGCTAGGGAATCAACAGTAGCCCCTTGTTTTTGGTTCACCTTAGTCAAGGTGCCCTTCATTTTGTACCCCTTTTCACGCTTCCCCTACTTGATTCACCATTTTGACCCACCTTAAAATACGAGTTCTTCTCATCTTCCCCTCTTTTTTCAAAGTTTTACACCGTTCACATAGTATATAGAGAAGGAAACATGCCGCACAGAAAAGAGATTGATTTCAGGCTTCTCAAAATTAGATTTTTCCCTCAAACCTTAAGGGGCCTAGTAGGAGACATCACTTGGAACTGGTGGTCAATTGGTGTTCAATTGATCAATAAATAGAGCCTAAGGTTGTTGATGAGGGTCCTCTTTGGATCGTTGTTTTGCGCGATTATGAGTGAGAGTCCGCAAAAATATATGAGAAGTTTAAGACTTTGGGACTAAAGTCAGAATGGGTAACATGAAAATGAATTAGAATAATGGGGTCATTTGAAATTTAAACCTGAAGATTCACGGCGGAATTGAAGTGTTTGCAGGATTATTTGTTCCAGAGGAAACTGTGGGCAGCTTGGGAAATTTTCCGCGAGAAGTGGGCATGCTGGTTCTTGACAATGCACGACATTCCTGGGCTCTGTTGCGTGCTCCTACTGGTGCTGCCTCTGCACGCGGCAATTCCCTCCAGGCCGCAGAAGCTGTCCAGCAGAACCGCCGGGGACTTCGGGCGCTGACGTCGAATCTTTCGTCATGGATTCTCCGACGTGCTTGTCAGAATCCAGACTTTCGGCCCCGTTCGCCTTCTTCCTCGAAGGCTCGGCGCTTGAGCTGCGGCAGGAAGAAGCCTGGCTGCAGCTGGAGCATCTGCGACCGCTGCAATTGCAAGAGCGGCAACAGCAGCAGCAGCAGTCCGTTTCGTTGAGGGATCCTCTATCACAACATACCGAGTATACAGCACAGCAGGAGCCTCATGGGCCGCAGCAGCATCACGGTGCAGGCCAGCAGAACTTAGTGGGGTGTGCCAGTGTAGCGCAGCAGCAAAACCAGGACCAGCAACAGCAGCTTCAGCACCAAGGGGCAGCGGAGGAGCGTCCCGGGACGCAGCAAGAGTACGTAATTGACTGGTGTCATCAGGCGCTGAAGCGAAGCGCAATAGAGCTCGAGAGTGGAGCCCAGCAGGAAGACGAAGTAGAGCAGCATGTGTTGGCGAAGCAGCTTACGTTGCTGCAACAGCAAGGGCAGACTGCTGCCGCTTCCCCACTCACAGTGGATGAATTGCTCGATGAGTTTGAGGAAGCTCTTCTACAGCAGCAACAACCCAAGGATCAGCTGCAGCAGAAGGAGGAGGAGCAGCAGCAGCGGCAATGGGAACAGCAACAGCAGCAGCAGCAGCAGCAGCAGCAGCAGCAGCAGCAGCAGCAGCAGCAGCAGCAGGAGGAGGAGGAGGAGGAGCAGCAGCAGCAGTGGGAACAACAGCAACAGGAACGACAGGAGCATCACCAGCACAACCAGCATCAGTCTTCATCGCTGCTGCCTCCATCATCTCTTCAGCAGCTGCAGCTGCGGCCGCAACAACGGCCACACAGCTGTGTGATTGGAGAGCAGTCGACCTTTGACTGGGATGCTCTGGACAGCATCCTGCTCCAGCAGCCTGCTGCTGCAGCGGATGACTTACATCTCCCTGCTCATGGTGTCGGAGCAGGCGCAGATGGCCAGTGCGCAAAATCCACTTGGCCGTCGCACGCGGCTCCTCCTACTGTCTGTGCTGCTGGCATTGGCATCGCAACAGGTGAGCGCTGTACCCGTGACGCCACCGTTGGCAGCACCAGCAGCAGCAGAAGCAGCCAAGGCCCTGGCAGCCATGGCAACAGCAGCAGCATTGGCGGCGTCGGGCACAGTGGCAGGGACGGCGGAGGCAACAGCAGCAGCAGCAGTGGCGGAAGTTGGGCGGAGAGAGGTGGCGGAGCACGAGGAGGCATGGGGGCCAGGCGAGGGATCAAGGACCTGTCGGCGCGCCTGGCTGCGGCGGTCCGCAAAATCTCTCGCCCAGGCCAAGTCGACAGACTCGTGCAGAGGCGAACGAACGATGACTTCTCGAGGGAAAGCCTCAGACGCAGGTTGAGCTGTGTGAGCCCCGATTTGGCTGAGGGGAAGCTTGGCAATCTGACTGCTTCTGCTGATGCAACAGCAGCGGCAGCAGCACCAGCAGCACCAGCAGCAGCAGCAGCAGCAGCAGCAGCAGCATCAGCAGCAGCAGCAGCAGCAGCAGCAGCAGCAGTAGCAGCAGTTGCAGTGCCTTCAGGTTCTGCTGCCCTTCGTTGTGGCGTCGTTGCTCCTTCGCCCTCCGTTGGTGGTGGTTCTCCTGCTGCTTCTGCTTCTGCTTCACTGGCGACGGCATTCAAGGGAGGAGGAGTCGGCGGCAGTCAGCCGTCGACCCCTCCCCATCCCCCTTCACCTCTTCCTCCTCCTCTCCATCGTCCTCCTTGGCTTCCTCACCACCCCATTCCACCTCCCTCGCAAGTCGCCAAAGCTGGGCTGGAATCTCTCTCTCCGACTGTTCGGACAGCGGAGGAGCTGTCGGAGGGAAAGACCCCGCCAGCACCTCAGCGTCACTGCCAGCAGCATCATTGCCAGCAGCATCACTTCTCTCCAACTCCAGGGTGCTCTGTGGACGCACCGCCGCACCCGTCTGCTTGTTTGCCCGGGTCTGGCCTTGAACCTGGGCCCAGACTGCCTGGTCTGCCCGCAACACCACTGCCAGTAGCGATTCAGCGACCTACCTGTCAGCAAGGATGTTGCGGGCTCACACGGCCTGGAGGCCCGCGTGACCGTAGGAACGGAGATTGTTCCTTGGATAGTATGTTTGGGTTACGCTTCGCGGAGCAACATTCCTTAGCAGCAGCAGCAGCAGCAGCAGCAGCAGGAGGAGGAGGAGGACGACGAGGAGAACTGGAAGCAGTAGGAGGAGTGGCAGGTCACTGTCACGAAGTCGGTACGATGGGGGTGTGGCGGTTGGAAGAGGAGGGTGAGATGGGCGGTGATGCAGTCAGGGAAAAGGGGTTCGGTGTGAGAGGGTTCGCATGTGGCGTCCCGAACTTGGCGACGGGCGACGGCCTGGATGTGGTGGACTGTCGCAAGTGTGCGTCGGCGTCGTCTTCGCAGGCTAGGACGACGGTACCCGCCGCTTTGGGCCGGCTGCTGTTCTCGGAGCTCGTGCCGAGGTCGCCGCTGCTCCTGCTGCGGCAGGTGCAGTTTGACAGGCGTGCCTTTCCGCCTCCCCCTGCGGATGCGGTGCGGAGCAAGCGGCTGCAGACGCAGCTGCAGGTGCTCGCGCAGGCTTTTGCCACCAACGATCAGGTGGGTGCATTGGCGTTTGTCGCCCTGCATGCGGGTGGGCTGGCGGGCGGTTGAGTAGGTGGACAGGTGGTTGGACAGGCAGGCAGGCAGATGGGCAGGCGGACTGGCGGGTGGGCGGGTAGGCTGGTGGGCGGGAGGGTG
>SZWC01000102.1:275094-299316 GCA_023375785.1 Penium margaritaceum
AATGAACAACAATGGGAGACCCCTCCAAGTTCTAGGCCCCCCCCAGCTCTGTAGAGCTTGTTACTCAGTTCAACAGCCAATCAGAAAATAGCTCAGTTCAGGCTGGCAGGTTTTCTCGGTGAGGCCTGCCAGACAGCCGACAGCCCAAAACCCGGGCGTCGTCCGTTTTGCCTGAAAACTGGACCATACCATAATACCGCCGCTGCGAACGCAGCCGTGCGGTCAGAATCTGCTAGAAAAATAGTAGCGATGAGTTATGGCAGCCTAAACCCACATAATGCCCACAATGGTTTGTGCTACCGAACAGGGCCATGCAACATGCAACTGGGACCCTAGGCAGTGCATGACGACACAGACGCAATAGGACGCGCTGGACGCATGCAAGCAGCAAATGCGGTGTCAATGACCGCCGGCAGCACGACCGCCGAGGAGGCCTGCCGATGGAGCTGAGCGCGTCGCCTGAGAGAGGAGGCTCCAGCGAACTGCGAGAAGGCCTCAGCGTGCGTCGGCTCCACCGGACGACACTCCATCAGCGTCGCGTCTCGCCGTCAGTCATCTGCACGCCGATGTACACAAGCCGGGAGGACACAACAGAGCACAATGAGAGATGTGCAAAAACCAACAAGCTTCTGCACGGTCACCATAGTGGCCTGTCAAACCATAAACTTGAAGCTCATTGGTGGAAGATTGGAGGGTCGTCAGTTTGCTGATGGCATGTTTTCATTGCAGATGAATTTGTGTGGTTATGGTTAGCCCTTGCCTACCTTGTTCAACCGGTAGGGTCATTTTCTAATGTATCGTTAATCTTTTCCATGTGTTGGAGGAGGTTGGCGGGCGTTCAAGATCGGTCCATACGTACTCCAATCTTTAAGAGTTGAATGTAAATAGAGAATCTCATGTTTAAAAGATATTGCTCCCTTTTTCACGCCATGAAGAGAAAGAAATCGGGGTTGGAATGACCACTGATGATGCCTCCTCATCTTGTACTCATGATGATATCCGCAAGAAGCATTTGTTACGTTCTAGACGTACAAAGAGTCCCTAATCTTTCCGAGTGGGCATTTCTGTCATTACACAAGTAGCCCACCATGTGTTGGATTCACGTCATCATCATACGGTGACCTCTGGCCTTGTTGCACACTCACAACACTGGTGCAGGTGACTGACCAGAGAGAGACGACTTCGCCGGGTGGTTTGTCGTAACCAGATTCTTAGAAGACGAGCCATGGCGTGGCTCAATGAGAGCTTGCCAACCTCACATGCATGTCTCACCTGCATTCATGCACGATGGGCCGTGAGAATACCCGGGTTCGCCCTCTATCCAGATATCTGCTTGGCCAGTGACCTACATTCTGTTAGGAAATTCTCTTGTGGGCAGGTGGGGTCGAATCACCCAAGTTTGAGGGTGGCAAGCGAGATCGAGCTCGCTGCTCGCTCGCTCGCTCTCCCCTCCCCGTAACAGCTCTGTGGCTCGTGACTTGTCTTACTCGATCCGTTTCTTTGACTCTCACAAATCCGCACTAATCCATGGCGCATTGCCCACTGTTGCGTGCCACGTGTCATGCTCTTGCCTCAGTCTACTCTCTAGCCTAGACTATCCACTGGTATCAGAGCAACGTGCGTGAAAGCCGGACGGCGGATCGATCTACCGTCCACGCATACTGGGCCAAACTCGCGGATGCCACTCTTGGCGGCGTCGGCTCACCCCTCATTCCCCAGCTGCACTAGGGGAGGCACACTCGCCCCACTTGTCCTGTGGCAGTTCCTCTCCTTGCTGCTCTCGGCAGTAGACTTTCATGCCCAGTCTCAACCACGGTCTTGCCTATCTTGGCGACGACCCCGGCGGGCGGCATCCACCCGTCCCGTCCTTACCTCCCTCTCTCATCTTCACCTCTCTCTCCCCTCTACGTCCGCCTCCTCTTCATCGACCGAGGACAGGGACGTCGCCTCTCTTGGCGACGATCCCCTTGTGGCGGAAGTTCCGTTTGAGGGGAACATTCCCTCATCCGCCGCCCCCCTCTACGTGCCACCCACCACTCTGGTAGGAGCCGCACCTGCAGTAGGCGGGAATCTCCCGCCTCAGTGCGTCTCTCGCACTACGCTACGGCCGGCGGCCACTACGCCGCTCACCGCAGCACCGCCCACAACAGCAGCCGCAGCACCTCCCACGCCGCATTCTCTTCCGCACCTGCACCAGCAGCAGCAGCAGCAGCAGCAGCAGCAGTAGCAGTAGTAGCAGCAGCAGCAGCAGCAGTAGCAGCACGGCAGCAGCAGCAGCACCTGCACCACAGCAGCCGCACAAGCAGCGTGACGTCAGTAGCAAGCAACGTGACGCGCAGCTGCGCTCCCAGCCTCTCTTGGTGCACGACCAGCAGCCTTGTAGCAGTCTCCGCACCACCGTCTGGTGGTGGCCGCCGTCACGCTGGCGCACTGGGAGGATCTCGGTGGCTACTCAGGGGAGAGCTCGGCGCGGCAACGCCACATCCACCGTGACGCCGCCTCCGTCGAGACAACCTCACCATCACAGCCAGGGCGGCCCTCCATACCGGTAAGCTCTCCTCTTTCCCATTCTCCTGGGGGGGTTGAGCACCCGCACATTAGCACTGGGGTGGACGCCGCAGCTGCTCGCGTGTCCTCTGTCATAGGTCACGACGTTGTTACCGTGGCCACCAGGATTACGCACACGGCCTTCGCGGTAGTCGACGCTGCACCAGCAACCGTCGCCACACTTGCTGCCGCTGCCCGAGCTTCTCGCGCCTCCGCCTCGACCTCGGCAGGATGCGCTGCTGAGTCATACACCAAAGCCGCCGTTGTCGCCGGTCCGGTGGCTGCCGCAGCTACAGATATCTTTACTCAGGTTGCTGCAGCCGCCTCTGCTATTGCTTCTACGACTGCCTCGGCTGCATCTGCCGTGTCTGCGGCCGCTTCCTCCATTCGTACCTCCACCTCCGGTGCTGTTGCAACTACCTCATCTACTCCTTCGACCGTCACCAGCGTCGTCACATCGGCCATCTCCATCGTTGCAGCCTTCACCACTCTTGGAGCCATCCTCACCACCGAAGCGCTTGCTCTGGTGATCCCCATCACATGCACTGTCTCCGTTGTCTCAGTTGCAGTCGTTGCTTCTGTTCCACCACTCCTTGCCTTATTGCGCGCGCCTCCACCTCCTTCTGCTTTTTGAGGGTCCTCGGCTGTTGCTCTGTCTCCTTGCCTCCTTTCCTCTCTTGTGGGATCTTCTTGCTTGTCTGATTGGGGTCGGGCTGTCCTGCAACACACATTCCTCGTGCCTTGGGCACGTCCAGTTTTCCCACGCCCACTGGGGCAGGGGAAACTCTGCCGAAATCTGTCCGGCAGGACCTCAGCCAGCTGTAGCAGCAGTAGAAGTGAGCAGCAGCCGGTAGCCACTAGCAGCTGTTGCTGCTCGCAACGTGCAGTTCGCCACGAGCGGCGGGCTGCAAGTAGTGAGCCCGCTACTCGCTGCGAGCAGCGGACTACTGGCAGCGAGTGACGAGCTCGTTGCTCGCAGCCCGTTGCCCAAAACGAGCAGCGAAGCTCGCTGTGCCAGACCAAAAGGAAAGAAAGGGAGACAAAAAATTCCCCCACCCCAACCGCAGCTCCTATAGCGGCTACAGCAACCACAGCAGCCACATCAGCATGCAATAGCAGCGGCAGCAACAGTAGCAGCAGCAACAGCAGCAGAAGTAGTGGTAGCAGCTACAACAACAGTAGCAGCGGCAATAGTAGTTACTGCCATCGTAGCCATAGTAGCACCAGCAGTAGCTACAACAGTAGTTACAGTAGCAGCAACAGCAGCAGCAGTTACTGCTGCCACAGCAGTCGCAACGGCAGTAGCAGTAGTTGCAACAGCAGCTGCAACAGTAGTAGCAGCAGCAACAGCAGCGACAAGTAGCGGTAGTGGTAGCAACAGTAGCAGCAGCGGTCCCAACAATGGTCGCTGCTGACGTCAGCATCCACCCGCTGACATCACTACTGATGTCATCAACAAAAAGGGGAGAAGGTGGGGAAAAACCTCCATAGTAGTAGCAGCACATAACGCGGCAGCTGTTGCTGACACTAGTCATCCTAGGCTGACGTCACCGCTGACATCAGCAGCACAAAATAAAGAAAACAAAACAAAACCAAGAGAGGAAGCACCACCATGGCTAATAGCCCCAGTGGGGAAGGGTCCTCCTCCGTTTTGGGGACCCCCAGTGTGGGTACCCCCTCCTTTCTTGCAGCAGCTGCAAAAGCTACGGTAGGAGCAGCAGCAGCAGTAGGAATAATAACAGCAGCAGTAACAGTAGCCAACAAGCATCATCGCCAACACTCCTGATCCCCTGGCTGTAATTCAGCAACAACTTGCCGCCTTGACGCAACAGCTTGCAGCACTACAACCCTTGGCCTCACAGACTCCCTCTAGTGTCCCGTCGCCATTCATTCCTCCTAGGCACGGTAGCCCCATTGTGTCCACTGCCACGTAGTACCTGGGGCAGCTGCAGAATCAACATCAGCAGTAGACAATGACCTCCGTCCTTGGCCCCACTCTGGGTGTCGGCCACAGGCAAAAAGACTTTGAGACACCGCCCCCGCCGCTTCCGGCCGGCAAGCAGTTCTGGAGCTAGGAGCTTAGCTTTCGGATCTAGGCGCAGGGTGAGGGCCTGTGGGCATACTACACCCTCCTGTACGAATCCACCTAAGCAATCTAGCTGTACGACGCCGGTCGCACCGTACGTGCCCTAGTTCCCGTCGCTCCTCCGGCTTCCTGCCTGGCCTTAGAGTCCTTTCTCGGCGACTTCACCGCTGGCGGCACCCGAGACCCTGCAACCGCATGGCACATCCTCACTCGTCCCAATCGCCTCTCGAGTGAGGCTGAGACCAGCCGTGTGCTGCGGGAGTTCAACTTCCTGCACATAGGGGAGTCCGAGACAGTCACCGCTTATTCGCAGCGGGCTGAGGACATCCTCCGATGCCTAGGAACCTTCGCTCCACCCCCCTTGGTCGCGCTCCTCACCATCAAGCGCGGTGCCAGCGACGCGTACGCAGACGTCTTTGTGTACTATTCCCAGGATCTCCTCTCCACCATGGCTGCCCAGGGCACCCTCATGCCTTGGGCATACAAGCTCTTCCTTAGGATTGAGGAAGCTCCTCTGGAGTCCCGCTTCAATCGCACAAAGGCCCTTGCCTCCCCTACCGTCGCTTTAGTGGCTGTCGCTTCCACCGCAACAGCTACCTCCATCATCTCCTCGTCGTCGGGGAAGAAGAAGAAACGAAGCAAGAAGGACAAGGGATAGTAGCAGCAGCTGCAACAACAGTAGTCGACTGGGTCTAGTGGCTGTAGCTTGGTCTGCCACAAATGTGGCCAGCCAGGGGACAGATGGTACACGTTCCCACTACCGACGGACGAGGCGCACGTCATTACCACCATGCGTCGCTAGTAGGAGCACCATCTCGCCTCTGCCACCATCACTGTCGCCGCCTCTGACGCATCAACCCCATCCAGCAGCTCCACTCCTCTGACCACGACACTGGTCCTGCAGACGTCAGCTCCACAGTAGTATCATGCGAAGCCATCGGCACCTCCGTTCCCTTCACCGAGGCAGTCCTCCTTCTATCCGGGCTCAGGCGCCATCACTCCACACTCAGTCTACACACCCGGGCCGTCCACGCATGAGCGTCAGCTGGAGCAGTTCATTGCGCTTCAGTTTGGCCTGCCTCGTCCTCCCCCCCCCCCCGGGGAATTGCGAGTTGCGTCACCTCCTACTCGTCCCCCTTGCCCTACATGACTGATATTGAGCTGCGGTCGTGTCCTGCCTCCTTGTCTGTCCCGCCGCCTTCTGTGATCTCCTCTAACCCCTTCCGTGACGACGTCGTGTGGCTTGATGACTGGTACTCTCGTTTCGCGCCCCCTTCCACCGCGTCCGCATCTCTTGCTTGCTGCCATGTGACTGTTAGCGATCTGGTGACTCCGGTCCAGACACCGGCCGAGACCTGGATCATCGACCTCGGGGCCACGCATCACATGATGGCCTCTCGCGAGGCCTTCAGTCTGTTTGGTCCTCTTGGCGATGTCTCAGGTGTTTAGATAGGTTTCGGCCAGGTGTTACCTGTCCGCGGGGTCGATGTTGTTCATTTCCGTGGTCCTACCGGTGATGTCTTCCTAACTGATGTCCTTTTCGTCCCCGTTCTTGAGCTCAACCTCCTGTCCGTTACTACACTTGACCGCATGAGCATGGATGTTGTGCACTCTCATGGTATCGGCACTGTGTCGTTGCGTCCCTCCAGTCTTGTCATTCTTCACGCCACTGCCCGTGGTAACCTGTGGCACATCCCTCGTCTGTCCTCCTCTCTGCACGTCCCCTCCCCGTCGGTCACCATAGGCCATGTGTTTGTCACCAGCATGCTCTCTCCGCAGCACAGCCGTCTCTTGCACCGCCACCTTTGCCATGTCCATTATACTGCCGTCGACAGCATGCTTCGCACCCAGCCGGCCAAGGGCCTTGACCCTGAGACTTTCCCATTGCCATGCCCCATGGAGTGTGTTGATTGCGCTCAGGGCAAGATGCACCGCTCCACATACCCCTTTTCCTCGTCCCGTGCATCCGTCCCTCTCAACCCGGTCCACTCCGATGTCATGGGTCCTCTCCCTATCGAGTTCGTCGGAGAGAATGGTCGCTATGTCCTCACCCTCACTGACGACTACTCTCTCTACCACTGGGTCGTCTGCCTTCGGCAGAAGAGCAATTTCGCTCTGCCATTCAGGACTGGCTTGTCCTTGCGGAGCACAAATGTGGTGAATTTCTTCGCCGCTTTTGTTCCAATCGCGGTGGTGAGTATATGTGCAAGACCACGAATTTTCTCGCCTCCTGCGGTATCCACCACGAGACATCCGTGCCCTACACGCCCACCCAGAACAGCATCTCCGAGCAGTGGAACCGTACCATAGCAGACGCCGTCTACACAAAGCGGGTTGAGTCTGGCCTCTCCGATGGCTTCTACATTGAAGCCATGGCGTACATGACGAGGGTCTGGAACCGGATTCCTCACAGACCCCTTCCCCGCCAGTCCATGCCGTACCAGCACTGGTGTGATCAACGCGCCGACCTCCTCCCTGCTTGCATCTGGGGCTGCGTAGCCATCGTGTGGATGCCCGCCCCGCAGCAGCGCGGCTAGCTCGTCCCCCGCGGGCGTCCTTGCACCTTTCTTGGTGTCTCTCGTCACTCCAAGGCTTGGCGCTTCTGGGATCCCTCCCGACACTGCATCGTCGAGTCCCGCGATGTCCTCTTCTTTGAGGAGCTGTTTCCGCGGGATATCATTCGCTCGGGCCCGTCAGTGTCCCTCCCGTTGCGTGGGGGAGAGGTGAGTCCGTCCTCCGTCCTACCGCTTCCGGGTGGCACATCCCTGGGTCCCCCTGGGCCTGTCGTTCCATTTGCGTCCGCCGGCCCCTCCGAGCCAGCAACCCCAGTCGCACCCACTGGCTCCTCCGGGCCGGCAGACCCAGTCGCACCTGCTGGCCCCTCCGGGCCGGCAGACCCAGTCACTCTCGCTAGCCCCTCTGGGCTGGCAAATCCAGTTGCGCCTGTTGGTCCCTCCGGGCCAACACCCAGTCACACCCGCTGGACCCTCAGGGCCAGCAGCCACAGTCACGTCTGCTGGTCCCTCTGGGCTGGTCGCCCCAGTCGTGCCCGCTAGCCCCTCCGGGCCGGCAGCCTCAGTCGCACCCCTTGGCCCCTCCAGGCCAGCCGCCCCTGTCGCGCCCGCTGGCCCCTCCGGGCGGGCAGTCCCAATCGCGCCCGCTGGCCCTCTCGGGCTGAAGTTCCCAATCGCATCCGCTGGTCCCTTCGGGTCAGCAGCTCCGTCCGTCCCCGTTGGCCCGCGCTACACACGTGGCCCAGGCGGCCGCCTCCGACCCATGCTGTCGAGGTATGGTTAATCGTGGGCTTTTTATACACAGCACATTTAGTGTAATAGGTACCTACTAGAAGGAAATTTCCATGAAGTTTTCTAGAGAGGTAGTCATATTCAGTTCACTTGGAAAGTTATGTATATGATACCTGTGCCTTGGGAATTCAATGTAATTACTTAGCTAAGGAAAAACGATAATATGATATTCCCGTCGTGATGTATAGTAGACGTATATATGTCTTCATTTATTCTGATTGGTTACCTTTGTAAAGTGGGTGTTTACTTTCAGAACTGTAGGATATAAAATATAAGAAGCTTCATAACGAGCGTACTTTTGTAACTTTTGTAGTATTTCTTCGTTGGTGGCATCTTCCCCCTTGAAGCGACGAGTGTATTGGGGTTGTGTAGCTGGATTGTGTATTGCACAACTGTTACTTGAATACACTAAGTGTACTATACACTTAGCGTATTTTTCATATGTCCATCGGATACACACATCATATACACTCTCCTAATACACTTGACCTGTTTGGGAGGGGGGGACAACATGGGAGCCGGAGATCTCCCCCCCCCCTCCCAAAAGGGTAAAGTGTATTGGTGGAGTGTCTATGGTAAGTGTATCTGACGGAAACGTGAAGAATACACAAAGTGTATTTTGAGAAGATGTCAAAAAACACTCGTTGACCGTTTATCTATGATGATTGACGCTTGACTATGTACGATTCAATATTCTATATAAAGATGAAAATCGACGAATGACGACCGTCGACTAGTTGATGACATCCATATGTGCGGAAACCATATTACACACTGGTAAGCACATAGTCGGGACCCCATCCCCCCCCCTCGAAGCGACGAGTGTATTGGGATTGTGTAGCTGGGTTGTGTATTGTACAACCATTACTTGAATACACTAAGTGTACTATACAATTAGTGTATTTTTCACATGTCCATCGGATACACACATCATATACAATCTCCTAATACACTTTACCTGTTTGGTGGGGGGGCAACATGGGAGGCGGAGATCCCCCCTCCCCCCAAAAGGGTAAAGTGTATTGGAGGAGTGTCTATGGTAAGTGTATCTGACAGACACGTGAAAAATACACAAAGTTTATTTTGAGAAGATGTCAAAAAACACTCGTCAACCGTTGACATATGACGATTGACGATTGACTATGTACGATTTGATCGTCTATATAAAGATGACAATCGACGATCGACGACCGTCGACTACTTGATGACATCCATATGTGCGGAAACCGTATTACACACTGGTAAGCACATAGTCGGGACCCTATCCCTCTCCTCCTCCCCGAAGCAACGAGTGTATTGGGGTTGTTTAGCTGGTTTGTGTATTGCACAATCGTTACTTGAATACACTAAGTGTACTATACACTTAGTGTATTTTTCACATGTCCGTCGGATACACACATCATATACACTCTCCCAATACACTTTACCTGTTTGGGAGGGGGGACAACATGGGAGCCGGAGACCTCCCCCCCCCCCAAAGGGTAAAGTGTATTGGGCGAGTGTCTATGGTAAATGTATCTGACGGACACGTGAAAAATACACAAAGTGTATTTTGAGAAGATGTCAAAAAACACTCTTCGACCGTTGATCTATGACGATTGACGATTGACTATGTACGATTCNGGACCCTATCCCTCTCCTCCTCCCCGAAGCAACGAGTGTATTGGGGTTGTTTAGCTGGTTTGTGTATTGCACAATCGTTACTTGAATACACTAAGTGTACTATACACTTAGTGTATTTTGAGAAGATGTCAAAAAACACTCTTCGACCGTTGATCTATGACGATTGACGATTGACTATGTACGATTCAATCGCCTATATATAGATGACAATTGACGATCGACGATCGTTGACTATNGTGTATTGGGGTTGTTTAGCTGGTTTGTGTATTGCACAATCGTTACTTGAATACACTAAGTGTACTATACACATAGTGTATTTTTCACATGTCCGTCGGATACACACATCATATACACTCTCCCAATACACTTTACCTGTTTGGGAGGGGGGACAACATGGGAGCCGGAGACCTCCCCCCCCCCCAAAGGGTAAAGTGTATTGGGCGAGTGTCTATGGTAAATGTATCTGACGGACACGTGAAAAATACACAAAGTGTATTTTGAGAAGATGTCAAAAAACACTCTTCGACCGTTGATCTATGACGATTGACGATTGACTATGTACGATTCAATCGTCTATATATAGATGACAATCGACGATCGACGATCGTTGACTATTTGTTGCCACACATATGACGATTGATAAAAGGTTTGCGAGGGATTCGAGTGGGGGATACAAGATACCCCTCTGTGACTGAAGGGAACCTGTTGGGCCTCGCTAGCGTGGGACCCAGCAGGAGCTCGGGAAAGAGAAAAAATAGAACCCCTAACCCCGGCAGTAACACAGTGTCGATTGTGCCTCTTCCTAGTTCCGCGTCCAGGAATAGGCATTTTTATTCTTTACAATGGTATCAGCTTTAAGGTCTAAGGAAAAATATACGTCTGTGTAAGGGAGCTGTAAATGGAGTTGTGGAAAAAGAAAGCATGGTCTTTGTTGGATTTTTATATTTTGATTTCCAGCCTTCCAATTGATTTCGCATGTTAAGGCATACAAATACATGAAAATATGTATGAACATACGTAGTAAAGCGAATTGTAACGTAACTTACGCGAAGGTACCATGAAATTTCCAAAGGCTTACACTTGACATATACACTGTATGATGAGTGTATTTTTTAGAGGTGATTAACCATAAATGAGGTTGTCAGTGTGCGCGCAGACCGCCGCACCACGCCCCCTGGCGCCTCGGCCCCCTGTGGCTCCATGCGTCTCTTCCACTCCCACGGTCGTGAGTGGGAACCTTGGCACCAAGGCCCTCGGCCTGACCACTTCGGCCCTCATTGCAGACCTTCACCCGGGTTCCGCATTGGGCTACATCATGCTCCATCATGAACATCGGCATGCTCTCATGGCTACACTCGCACGCATTCTATATGGAGCTTGAGATGCACACAATCTCTGTCCGCTCGACAGCACGCCCGGAGGACCCAACCACCCTACATGAGGCTCGAGTCTCGTCTCAGGCCGCATACTGGGATGCTACCTGCGCCGACAAACTTGCTGCTCTCCGGCAGCACCATGTGTATGACCTCGTCGACCTCCCTCCAGGTCGGAAGGCCATCAGTGCCAAGTGGGTCTTTCAGCGCAAATGGAAGCCCGACGGGTCCTTGGATAAGTACAAGGCCTGCCTCACAGCTAAAGGGTTTGCTCAGGTCCCTGGGGTTGATTACAGCTAAATCTTTGCCCTAGTTGGCCGGTTCTCCACTAGCCGGGCGCTCTTCAGCCGGGTTGCCCAACATGGGTGGGAGCTACATCAGATGGACATGAGCAACGCTTTCCTCCATGGCTCACTAGAGGGTGAAGAGCTCTACATGGTGCACCCCTGGCTTCGACGACGACATTGGGAGAGTATGGCAGCTGCGGAAGGCCCTCTATGGCCTGAAGCAATCACCTCGATGCTGGAACCAGGAGATCAGCAACACGCTCCTCCAGGATGGCCTCTAGCGCAGCACCGCTGACCTCGCACTGTTCGTCAGCCCGCGAGGCCAGACCTTCGCCGCTGTTCTGGTCTACGTCGATGGCCTCCTCATCGCGTCTCCTGACATGGCTACCATCCACCGTGTCAAGGACCTACTGCATGCCGCCTACCAGATGAAGGATCGCGGGTCCGCCCGAGTCTTCCTAAGCATGGAGCTCGAGCATGATCGCTACCAAGGCATCCTACACGGCCACCAGGCTGCCTATGTGAAGACCTTGTCCACTCGCTTCGCCGAGGACCTGCCCCTCGTGCCGAACGCATCTTCACCCATGTCACCCGATGGTCAGGTGCAGCTGAAGAGTCCTGACCCATCCGTTGTGGAGGAGCCAGTTGACGTGACCTTGTATCTGCGAGTCATCGGGTCACTGATGTTCCTGGCGACAACGACGCGCCCAGACATCGCATTCATCGTCAACCTCCTGGCTTGGTTTTCACTGGAGCCGCGTCACCTCCACTTCATGGCCACGGTCCGAGTACTACGCTACGTCATCTCCTTTCCTCGGCGAGGTCTCATGTTCCACCGCCAGCCGTCTGTTGTCGCGGTGGGTTACACCAACAGTGACTGGGCTGGCAGTCCGGACGGTAAGAGTCGTATAGGCTAGATCTTTCTGATCGGCAGCACGGCTATGTCTGGGCACAGTGGCAAGTAGGGGTGCATAGCACGTAGCATTGCTGAGGCTGAGTACGTGGCACTTGGCTCAGGTGCGTGTGAGAATGTGTGGTTGCATCGTCTATTGTCTGATTTGCGTCAGTCCGTTGCATCCATCACGTTGCATTGTGACAATGAGAGTGTCATGGCCATCGCCGACAACGACGGCGTGCATCACACACATACAAAGCACATCAGCGTTGTGTATCACTATGTGCGTTCGTTGTTGCATGACGATAGCATCAGCATTGTGTGGGTCAAGACAACTCGACAGGTAGCTGACTTCTTGACCAAGGCAGTGAAGCGCGACTCGTTCAAGAAGGCTGTGAGTTCGGTTGGCGTGCATCCGTGAGTGGCTCTCTTTATCCCTGCATGCATCTTTGCGTGCTTTGGGGGAGTCTCGCTATTGACTGTGTCGCTGTCCGTCCATGTGCACTGCGCCTGTGAGTCATGGGGGAGTGTTGGTTTTTGCACGTCTCTCATTGTGCTCTGTTGTGTCCTCCCGGCTTGTGTACATCGGCGTGCAGATGACTGACGGAGAGACTCAACGCTGTTGGAGTGTCGTCTGGTGGAGCCAACGCACGCTGAGGCCTACTCGCAGTTTGCTGGAGCCTCCTCCCTTCAGCGACGGGCTCAGCTCCATCGGCAGACCTCCTCGGCGGTTGGGCCACCGGCGGTCACTGTCACTGCAAATGCAGTCTGCATGCGTCTGCAGCGTTGTGCTCTGCCTAGGGTCCATGTCTCATGTTGTGTGGCACGGTTTAGCATCTTGGACTATCGTGGGTACTACATGGTTTCGGGCAGCCATAACTCTTTGCTACTTTTTTTCTAGCTGTTTCTGACCGCACGACTTCGTTTGCAGCGTCGGTATTATAGTATGGTCCAATTTTCAGGCAAAACGGACGACACCCGGGTTTTGGGCCGTTGGCCGTTTGGCAGGGCTCATCGAGAAAACCCTACCTGCAAGAAAATAGATCTAGGTCCATTTTCTGAATGGCTGGTTAGCTTAGTAACAAGTTCTACAGAGCTTGGGGGGAGCTAGAACTTGGAGGGGTGTCCCATTGTTGCTCATTCTTCATTCCTAATCAGTCACTTTCAGTTTTCAGCTGCTTTCTGGCGCTAACACTGGCGCGCGCGTTTCTGAGTAACAAAGCCAGAGCTTCCAGACTTAGTCTTTAGAGCAGCAGACTAAGGGGGCAGCAGAATTAAGCAACGAGAGTGGAAGCCCACACGCTGCATCAACAACGCTGCTGCCCCAACCTGTTGCATAGACTTTCCATTTAGTGTCAGTGCCTCTCTCTAACCTCACTCAAAAGTTCCTGGAAGGGGGTCCATTGGGAGGTGTTTTCAGCCCGGACCATCTATAAAAACCAGGGGAAAAAAATTCTCACTTGAAAGGAAAGTGGGTGGGGAGATAGCGAGCAAGAAGCGTTCACCGCTTTGCGGAACGCTCTGGTCGCATTCATGTCAAGAAAACTACGGAAATAGGAACTCAACTATGCCATACACAAAAAGGAGATGCTGGTGGTTGCACATGCATTTAAGACGTGGCAGTGCTATCTAGAATGCCGCCGATGCATCGTGTGCACCAACCACCATGCGCTGAAATATTTTAAGACGTAGACAAACCTCAATCGATATCAAGCCCGATGGATGGAGTTCCTCGAATCCAGGCTCGACGCGTTGAGCCGTCGACCAGATCTGGTGGCTGAGCCAGCAACGCTACAGCTGAAACAAATTTGTATCCTGAGTAGTTGTTCATACGAGGCTACGACCAGCGTGGCGAATACGACAAGGCAAATGTCTGGTACGATGTACCTTATTGGCAAAGACAATTCACTCACCAGGTGGTCATTCCCCCGAATGATGAACTCTGCTGCATGCTACTCGAGGAGTGCCACGACACTGGTCAAGGTGAAAATTTCGGAGAAGACGACACAGAAGAAGCTGGCAAAACACTACTGATGGGACAAGATGCAATCCGACGTGGCCAACTTATGCAAATCCTTAGACACATGTCAGCGACAAAAATCACATCGCACACGGCCATCCAGACTTCTGCGGCCGCCATCCACTCTGACGGAACTTTGGACCGACATCTGCATGGACTTCATCACAGGACAACCAGTCACACCCGAGGAACATGATGCAGTCCTCGTGGTTGTCGATAGATTCTCCAAAATGTCTCACTTCATTTTGACTACGACCGATGTCACCGCCGAGGGAACAGTGCCACTGTATTTAAACAACATTGTGCGGCTCCACGGTGTACCGAGAACATCACGAGCGACAGAGACGGTCGATTCAGTAGCCGGTTTTTGCGCAAACTGATGACTCGCTAAGGCAGTCGAGTCCAGCTTTAAATGGAGTTCCATCCTCAAACTGACGGCCAAACCGAGCGAACCAACCAAACGCTCAAAAAACTTCTCCAAACATTATGCGAACTTCAAGGGATGGATTGGGCACATAAACTCCCAACCACCAAAACTCCACAATGGGCAAAACTCCATTTGAGGTGGTGTATGGCAAACTTCCCGCCACACTTACCAGATTACACAGCTCGAGCAACATTCCCACGGTTGACGTCCAACGACGTGACTTCACCACCATCTCGGATGAAACATGGCACACACTTGTAAAGACGCAAGCAGTGATGAAATAAACAGCTGACTGACACCGCAACAGCATTTTTGCCACAGGAGACAAAGACCTTTTCAACTCAACCAACGTCAAACTCCGTGGAGCCGACCGTACGAAGCTCAAACCCTGATGGATTTGGACCATTTGAGATGGAACGCATGCAAATGTTGTGGTCGCGCAACTCAGGCTCCAGGACACAATGCACGTTCATCTCGTGTTTCATATTAGCAAACTCAAGCACTAACGGGACCCGGGAGATAACTTCCCCTACAGGGAAGTCCCTTCCCCTCCTCCCATACAAGTGGACAAATACACAGAGTACGTCATCGAGGGCATCCTCGGCCATCGACGACGTGGAACAACAACAGAATATGTTGTCAAGTGCCACGGTTATGATGCAACACATAACAGTTGGGAACCCTTCGACAACCTCCGAGATGTCGATCACCTCATTGACAGTTATTACCGCCATCACCAGGCCACATCTCTACGTGCACCAGGACGTCCTGACTAATGTTGGTTTGTGTGGCTTCCACCCGTCACGTCCGACGTTAATGGATTATCCATATACTCACGTTGGTGGTATATGGTAGAGGAGGGCGTGATGACACGACGGGCCTCCGGACTGTTCTGAGACTTCTCCAGTACCTACGATAGCGCTGGGGAGACGCGGTCGATGCATTCCGGCAGCCCAGTGGGCTTGTCGGGAGGTAGGAGAATTTTCTCGGTGGGTTGAAACTTGCGTACCCGCTGGACTGTACCGGTACGACGAGGAGATCCGATGGTTGTATTGGGGCTTCCGATGTTCGGAAAGCCGTTTTGGATGTTTGGATGCTGATTTCGAGATTTTCTAGCATTGCTCGTATTTTCTCAGTGGTCGAGACCCGGGCACTCGGAGAGTTGTTCCGGTGCCCCGAGGAGACCACCTTTGTTACTCTTGTGGAGTATGCAGTGTGTTCTCCCTGCTGACGCGTTTGAGTTCAGCGGGGGTGACGAAGCCTAGTGCGGCTAGTTGCTGGCGCCCTTACATAAGCCCGCTAGGGGCTCATTTGTAATCTCTCCTTGTTCTTTCATATTATGCATTCTAGACTTAGCCAAAGTTTTGCCGTCTTGCATTACACTCACAGACAGAGCTCATGTTTGTGTTTGCATGCGCCTGCATGCCCTAAAATATTTCCAATATGGTATGAGGCACAGGGGGGTGTGTGAGTAGCAGACGTAGCAAAAACAACAGTAGTGGACGGAACGCTAAGAGAACACGCCACATGGCGCCACGCCGGTAGCAACGTGAGGGAGCGTGATGTGACTGCACGTGATCTCCACAGGGGCGGTGAGCAGTGCAGAGGAGCAGTAGCGGCTACGGCAGTAGCAGTAATAGCAGTAGTAGATGCATCAGTAGTAGCAGCAACAGACGTAGGAGTAGCAGCGGCGAGCGGCAGCATTTGCATCAGCTACGCTAGCGACTACAGCAGTTGCAGCGGTGGCTGCTGTGTCGTGCAGCAGCAGCAACAGTAGCAGTGGTAGCAACGGTGGCGTAGAGCAACAGTAGAAGCGACGGCAGTAGAAAGAAACAACGATAGCTATTGTGCTGCGTAGTATTAGCAGTAGCATCCACGGTAGCAACAACGATGGCGTGTAGTAGTAGCAGCAACAGCAACAGGAGAAAGCAGCATCGGCGGAAGCTAGCAACAGCAACAGTGACGGCAGCAACAAGCAGCAGCAGCAGCATTAGTAGAAGCAGTAACTACAGCAGCTGCACCTGCCGTCGTAACTACTACTACTAAAGCGAAGAGGGTCTAGTAGCCCTCCTCTGAGGGTGACCCCCCCCCTCACGGAGGGGCCCCCTCGAGCCTCCTCAGTAGGCCCCCTCGGAGGGGGCCCGTCGGCCCCGTGAGCCCCCTCGGCCCCGTCGGCCCCGTCAGCCGACCGACGGAGGGGCAGACTCAAAGGGACGGACAGGACCCCCCCTCCTCTCTCCTCCCTGCTCGCTCTCTTACAGGCTTGCGAGCGAGCGAGTGAGAGGCCCACGCCTCTCTTTTTTTCTTTCAAAGCGAGGGACGACCTGAACCGTCGCCCTTTGCCTTTTTTTTGGGCCTCCTCCCTTTTATCTCAGGTGGCATTTGAGACAATGGGAGGGTGTGCATCTGCAAGCGAGTGGTGACCTGAGTTGATTAAAAAAGGGGATAGAAACAAGAAAAAGGGAAAGAAAAAAAGGAGGGAACAATGCACCCAAAATTAGGGGGAAGTCAAGACAAAACCGGGGGTGAGGACGAGAAAGAAAAAAAAGACAAAATCTTTAAATCCCTGCCGTTGACACCCGCAGCCGCAGCTCGTCAAGAAACGGCTGCAACATCACTCGCACTGGCAGCAGCCATAGCATGAACAGCAGCTTCCGTAGCAACAACGGTGGTGGCGGTGGAATGGCGACGACTGCATAGTGCAGAGTAGTTGCTACAGCGCTTGTCGCATCCCCTTCCCGGCTGACAGTGGACGTCGGCGGTGACTTCTTTTTCAAGACGCGTCGTGGACCGGCATCAATCTGGGGCCCGTGGATTGGTGCACGTAATTCACCCCGTAGGATCAACGGCAGATTCGAGTCTGTGCATCTCCGAAGGCTGGGTCTTCTACCGCTTGGAACAACAGCCACATCTATAGCCACCACCCCTTTTTTTCCTGGAGCAGTCTTCCCTCCATTAGTGGCAGCAGTTTTAGTAGCCATAGCTAGTCAAACTCCATACTCTGGGTGTACTGTGGTAGTGCAGCTCGTCCCGTCTGGTCACGATTGCTGACCCTGACGCCATGACCTCCAGGAGTGATAGTACCTATTGGTCTCATCCTCTCCCACGGCTTGGTGTTTACCACTGGGAGTAGGTGCCCTTGGCACCTATCCATCGTAAAGCGGACGAGAAGAGTGTGCAAAAATTTGAGCAGGCGCCCTGCGCGTTCGCCTGCAATTACTATGGTGATGGACGTCATGGTTGGCATCGCTACTGGACGCGCCCTCGCGACAGGCATCCACCTTGGCTTCAGCCTCGTTGGAGCTTGCGTCCTCCACAGGATACGGATCTGCCAGCATTGGTAGATCCTCTAGGTGGACCTCTGGCGACCATATTCGCCGAGATCCACGGCCTGAGGGGGATGGTTCAGCGGCTTTTGTGACGTTGTCGTCACGAGCGTACTTCTGCTACTAGTTAGACGACGACCTCTTCAATCACTTCTCCTTCATCCTCTCCTCCTTCCTCATCCGATGGTGTCCCTTCAGCTCCACATGCAAGCAAGTCACAGCCTACTACCATCCTTTCGATCCTCCACTCTCCTACGACCATGATGCCATCGCGCGATGACCAGCCTTCATGTATTCATTCCTGTCGTGTGTCCCCTCGGCGTCGCCATCGGCGCTCCGCACGCCGTGCTCGTGTCGGTTTAGATATATCCTCCACCTCCTCGGCTTCTGTTGTTGTACCTGTTGAGGGAGAGTGTAGTCACCACACATCGCCCGTTGTGACCGTAGCGACAGGACCCATACTTGCTCCGGGCCGTGGTGACCGAGCGCCAGCTCAGGTAGATTCAGACGATACGGCGACAACACATGACGTGGAGGCTGATCCCGACATGGCATTCATGGTAGAGACTTGCGTATCATCGAGCTCGACTTCCACGTCCGAGCTAGATCCAGATCTCCTGCAGCAACAGGCTACATCAGGAGAAGCGCACGTACGACGTCCCTGGGTAGTGCCACTCGTGGCTCCAACCAATAGCGGCCGGGCTGTGGCACAGGAGTCCTACACAGATGGGGATGCGTCTACCAGAATTTTGGGGGAGAGTGTGTAGCAGACTCACACCAGTCCGGCGGAGGTTGGAGTGTTTGGGACGTGCCTGTCATCGAGGTCCACATCTTTGTCGCGGCAAGAGCCGGACGTTATACAGCAGTAGGTTGCATCTGGAGGAGTGTAGATTCCTCATGCCTAGGCGGTGCCACTCGCGACTCCGACCGCCCTGGCGTTGGCACGGGAGTATCGTGCGGATCGGGATGCCCCATACGGATTTCCGGGGGTGTTGGCGCACAAGACTCACACTAGTACGACAGCGGTAGCAGTGCATGAGCTGAGTCGGCCGACTGGTGTTTTAATGGTTGAGGCATTCATGAGAGTAACCGTTCTGAGAGATGTCACTCGGACATGTACTGCAGTAGACATAGCAGGCTCCACCGTGTCATCTACGCTACCTGAGGACGAGCTTCAGGACGAGGAGTCACCCATGTTCCAAGAGTCTACGGGTTCCCATACACACGACGGAGTAGCGACACACATTACAGAGGCAGATGGTGGTCCTCACTCTATTGTCAAGCAGGTGGCAGCGACCAGCCTTCCCGGAGAGATGGTGCGTGAGCGCTAGCTACGCTTGCTAGTCGCCTTGACCGGCATTGTTGAGCCGGAGTCCTGCACACCTGTGTCTACTACGGCGGCAATCGAGGACAGTGGAGCAGATCCGCACATGCGGATGGAGTCACCTCGTCAGTGTTAATTCCCTTGTATATACTTTCCCTTCTGGTCCTGAGTGCGCAGGGTACGCTGGTCCAGGAAGTGGGGGCGACACATCGTGAGTAGAAAACATCCTGGCGTATCAGCTTGTCGCCCTGGGATTCTTGCTCTTGTGTGCTCGCCTCCATCCTGGCAGCGTAGCCTATAATCCCTCTGTTTTTAATATTCACATGTAGGAATTTAGCTTGGCAGCAATGTTGTCACATGCTTGCGATGCCTAGATTAGTCCACATACTTGAGACTGATTAGGACAATTGTAGGTTGCTTCCTAGTGTGCTTGTTCACGTGCCCAGGGGTTATCCGAGTTCGGAAACCCACGTTTAAGGGGCATGCGAGGACTTTGTCCTCGCACTTCGCAATTCGCCGGCGAGCTTCGCTCGCCGGCTGATGAGTGAGGATTGACTAGCGATCCTCACCCGTAAGAGAGATGCTCTCTCTTACTGAGACACTTGGTAGGTTTTTCATGGCGCCGGACCTTGTTTTGACTCAAACTCCCTCCACATTCCACCATTTGCCATGAAACGATGTGCAATCTGGTTGTAGGAGATCTCTCATGGTATCAGAGCAGGCTCGCGAGCCTCAAACAGACTCGAGAGAGGGGCAGCAAGCAAAACGAGGGGCGGCCAGATTAGGATACGTGGTTACCCACGTGCCGTTGGCGACACAGGCAGCCCCGCGGCCAGTGTAGGGGCGTCGAACACGCCCAGAGGGGACCGCGCAAGCCGCGCCACAGGCGCTGAGGAGGCGGAGGCACCCACGGTCCGTGTGGGGGTCACGGGGCGGCGGAGCCGACCCGCTAGGCACCCCAAGGGTCCCCTAACAGTGGGGGACCGCATAGGTGGGGTGGGAACAGGCTGGGAAGGGTTTGGGGCCTGGATGCAGGTTCCCCAACAGGTCCTAAGGCGGTCTCCCAGAGCTTAAGGCTCTCATCCGAAAACTGGGCCCAAAGTGGGCCCGGCGGATTGCTGCCGAAATTTTCTTGACCGGCAGGGGCAGGTTCTAGTCGCGTCCAGCCTCCCCAGCAATGGGAATGTCCAACCTTGGGGGTAGCGTAGTTGGTGGGAGGGCCGATGGTGCTCAAGACAGTGATCCATCGGCCGTGACCCTCACGGCGGCCGCCGTTGCACAACTGGGCTTGGGATCCAAGGACCTGTCACCGCCTCAGCTAGGCACCAGGGACTTCCTAGCCTGGAAGGACCTGTTCCTGGAATGGTCCACTGAGCATGGCCTGGAGTGCTACTGCCTCCAGCCGGCTCCAGACACTGCTGATGCGGAAGTTTTGCTTCGCGCATTCAACGCACTGCGTCGCACGCTCCCTCATTCACACTCATATGCCCTACGCGAGTACCGTTTTGGGGGAAAGGGAGCAGACCCGACCGACTCTCGCACGGGAGACCCTCGGCCACATGATGCCTGGAGGCATCTTACGACTCGCCAGGAAGAACAAGGCATGATGCTAATCGTGATCCTGCGAGACAAGCTACGCAATCTCTTCCCCAAACCTAGAGCACCATTATCAGACTACTGGGATGAGGCTATGGACATCTGATGACGTCTACTTGGACTCGGCGCGACATACTCTATCCTTCAGTGGCTGGATTTGGTGCTCCTGCAGCTGGACGAGCAGTACAGAGACTTCCATCGGGACGCTTTCCGCCGTCACCCCGTGGCAGTGATCGAGGGCATCGACCTATCTGTCATCTTTGCTCAACTCTGCAACTATGAAGATATCATCAAAGGAGAAGCCCGTGACACCGTGGGTGTCCCCAAAGTCTATGTGCATCAAGGCACCTCAGCTGGCCTAGAACCATCCATCCACTTCACACACACAGACCGGGGCCAACAGTACAGGAGGGAGGAGTAACACAGGGAGTGGTGGTGGGGGCCGAGGGCGTGGACGCGGAGATCAAAGATGTAGTTTTTGCAATCAGAAAGGGCTCTTGGCGCCGCTGTCCCGCAATGCAACGCCAAATGATGGACAGACGGCAGTAGCAGCGACTGCAGCAATAGTAGTAGTAGCGCCAGTGGCAGCATCCGCAGCAGGAGCAACAGCGCCAATGGTCCCAGCAGCAGCAGTCGCAGCGCCAGTGGCCCCAGCAGCAGCAGTCACATCACTCGATTGCCTGCTGGAATGGGCCACAGAGCACGGGACCAGGTATCCCAGCACCAACCGTGGTGCCTTTTGGTGCGGCAACGTTTGGGTCACAGATGCAGCAGATATTTCCCTCGTCCTCAACACCTGCACCACCCACCTACCAAAGCCCCTACTACATGCCGCCCTTCTCGAACACTCCAGTGCCCGTACCTGAGTGGGCTATGCGCGTGTACACAGAGACGGCTCAGGCACAGCAGCCAATTGCTCCACCACCCGGGCTCAGCAAGACAGCCCCGCTGGAGCCTCAGCTCCCTGAGACAGATGCCATGGCTCCACCACACTTTGCATCACAGCACGCATGTCAGCGGCTAGGTCACACCCATGTCACTACGGGCCATGCCCTACCCATGCATGAGTGGTTGTTTGACACTGCTGTGACACATCATATGTCCCCGCATTGTCAGCTGTTTGTTACACTGCATGCAGCGCTTGGTGTGGATGGTGTGAGAACTGGATCAGGGGAGATCTTGCATGTTGAGGGCGTGGGCACAGTTGCGTTGCAAGTGCCGAGGGGTGTGCTATGGTTGACTGGCGTGCTGTATGTCCCACAGTTGAAAGTCAATCTCTTGTCTGGTGGACAGTTGGACAAATAGGCCAACATGTCCACTGTGACGCAGAAGCAGCGATGCATGCTTTATGATGCTGGTGGTGAGTTGCTGGCTGATGGGCCCCTTCACGTTGACATGCTATACCGGCTCACCCTCTTTCCCCTCGCTCAGACACAGTCACATCGGCCACAAGTTCACACTGTAACTGGCACAGACTCAAGGAACACTGAGCTCATCCACCGCAGACTGGCGCACATACATCCTGACGTTGTAACAGACTTGTTGAAGCATGCAACTGCACACGGCATCCACCCGACTGACTGTGCTCATGGTCTCAAGGATGGTGCATGCCTAGAGTGCCATGAAGGTAAGGCACACAGACAAACATTCCCCAAGTCCTCCAGCAAGAGGACATCACCTCTTGCCTTGGTTCATGCAGACCTTACGGGGCCCATGCCTGCCCCCTCTCTTCAATATGGGTCCTAGTATGTTCTGAATCTCATAGAAGATTACAGCCGCTTCCGCTGGGCCTTTGTGCTGAAAACCAAAGCAGATGCCCAAAGGGCTATCACGGAGTGGATAGCTCTAGCAGAACGACAGACAGGGTGTAAACTGTTAGTACTGTGAACATAGAGGGGGGGGAAGTTCCTTGGAGCCCTGACTAATGAACTCAAGGTCAAAGGCATTGAACATCAGACCATCGCACCCTACACGCCACAACAGATTGGCATTGCAGAACGGTGGCACAGAACATTGGGTGATGCACTCCGAACGTTGCTCACGGAATCTGGTTTACTGTTCAGCTTTTGGGAGGAGGCAGTCAAGTATGTCACTTGGGTTTAGAACCGTGTCCCACAAGGTCCACTGCCCAAGGCGGTGACACCTTGGGAATGCTGGTTTAAGGAGAAGGCTGACCTTCGACCTGCGCGGGTATGGGGAACAATGGCGTGTGTTTGGTTTCCTCAACCTCAACGTGATAACAAACTCAGCCCTCGTGGACGCTGGTGTGTATTTGTTGGAGTCTCACACGCCTCGAAGGCATGGCGGTTTTGGGACCCCACAAACCATGCCTTTGTTGAGAGTCGAGACGCGTCCTTTTTGGAGCATATGTGGTACAAGAAGTTCCGGACACTACGGCAAGCACCATCCATGCCACGTCCCGAGCACTACCCGGAGTACGTGAGTGTGCCTGTCTTTGTCCCTAGCCGAGCACAGCGGCCTGCCCAGTCAGTGCCACAAGACCGTGGTGTAGGCACAGTCTCACCTGTACCTACGGATCTAATCACACCCACAGACCTCGTGAGCACTGACTCAGGTACCCCTTCCTCCCCACCTGGCCTGGACTCCGTAGGTAGGCACGACACAGAGGCAACAACGCCTGCCGAGCCTGTGCAAAGGTCACAGCGCACCGTGCCTCGGGTTGATTACAGACAGTTCTGTCACACAGTTGGGGTGACAAACGGGTAAACCTCATTGACCGAACCCTTGACGCTGACAGAGGCAAGGGGGCGTGCTAATGCGCCTGAGTGGGAGAAGGCTATGGTGGCAGAGCTAAATGCTCTCGTGGACCATGTGTTTACGAACTGGTGCCACTGCCACCGGGAAGGAAAGCAAATGATGTCAACTGGGTATTCAAACTCAAGGGCAACCTGGCTGGCATGATTGAAAAATACAAGGCCAGACTAGTAGCTAAGGGGTTTCATCAAATCCCGAGTCAGGACTTCACTGACACCTATGCGCCTGTCAGTAAGTATGGGACAGGCTGTGCGTTGTTGGCGGTTGCGGCACATGAGGACTGGGACATGCATCAAATGGATGTCAAAATCACGTTTCTCAATGGCCCACTGGAAGAAGAATTGTAAGTCAAACAACTGGAAGGCTTCGAGGATGGAACCGACAGGGTGTTGCTACTGTTGAAATCTCTTTACGGTCTCAAACAAGCTCCACGGTGTTGGAACAAGGAAATCCGGCACACATTGGATCTAGGAAGCTTCACCCAGAGTCTCTGCGATCCTTCCCTCTTCTATCGATGGGAGAGTGGTGTGCCGGTTGCCCTGCTTGTCTATGTGGATGACCTGTTGATCTTGTCCCCTTCATCCTCACTCATTGCACAGACCAAAGCATTGCCCACAGCACACTATCACATGACAGAT
>SZWC01000102.1:299359-312362 GCA_023375785.1 Penium margaritaceum
CCGACAGGGTGTTGCTACTGTTGAAATCTCTTTACGGTCTCAAACAAGCTCCACGGTGTTGGAACAAGGAAATCCGGCACACATTGGATCTAGGAAGCTTCACCCAGAGTCTCTGCGATCCTTCCCTCTTCTATCGATGGGAGAGTGGTGTGCCGGTTGCCCTGCTTGTCTATGTGGATGACCTGTTGATCTTGTCCCCTTCATCCTCACTCATTGCACAGACCAAAGCATTGCCCACAGCACACTATCACATGACAGATTTGGGTGAAGCACAGAACTTCCTTGTCAGAGACACATCAGCACGAGCACTGACGCTGCATCAGGGTCGATTCATTACACATCTCACCGCACGATTTCACCATTTAGTGCAGCACCTATCCCCACAGCAGTCATCCATGAGCCCAGATGCCTACGCGCACCTGCTCAACGTACGGACAACAGACTACGGACCAAGTACGGATCCCACTCTGTACCGACAGATCACGGGCAGCTTGTCATACTTGGCCTCCACAACCCGACCGGACATCTCTTGTGCAGTCAATGTGCTTGCCCATTTCGGCCAGAAACCATGCAGTATGTATCACAAGGCATTGATGAAGCTGCTGCGTCATGTGTTGGACACGGCTGAGGTTGGACTGGTGTTTGCCCCGACTGTGGACCCGATGCTTGATGGCTTTTTTTACAGTAATTATGCTCGTGATCGTTCAGCCCGCAGTCGTGGTGGATATATGTTTCGGGTGTGCGGTACAGCTGTGTCATGGCGTAGTGCAAAGCAGTCGTGTGTGGCACGGAGCATCGTTGAAGCGGAGTACATGGCACTGGGTGAAGCGGCATGTGAAGGGATCTGGCTTGCACGCTTGTTGGAAGAATTGGGCTTGGTTGTGCCGGCTGTACCGCTGCATTGTGACAACTCTGCTACACGTCGCATTGCTGCAAATGATGGGGTGTTGCATCCACGCACTAAGCACATCAACGCCGAATATCAATTTGTGCGTGAAGTTGTTGATGCTGAGGCCATTCAATTCTGTGCCCTAAGTGGGGAGGCACAGTTGGCTGACTTCCTCACCAAAGCTCTATCCTCTTCATCCCTTCGGCTCCAACTGCATCAAATTGTCTGCAAGCCTGCCGCACTCACGTCCAAGGGGGCGCGTTAATTCCCTTGTATATACTTTCCCTTGTGGTCATGAGTGCGCAGGGCGCGCTGGTCCAGGAAGTGGGAGCGACACATCATGAGCGGACGACATCCAGGCATATCAGCTTGTCGCCCTGGGATTCTTGCTCTTGTGTGCTCGCCTCCACCCTGGCAGCATAGCCTGTAGTCCCTCTGATTTGAGTATTCATATGTAGGAATTTAGCTTGGCAGCAATGCCATTACATGCTTGCGATGCCTAGATTAGTCCACATACTTGAAACTGGTTAGGAGAACTGTAGGTTGCTTCCTAGTGTGCTTGTTCATGTGCCCAGGGGTTATCCGAGTTCGGAAACCCACGTTTGAGTGGCGTACAAGGACTTTGTCCTCGCACTTCGCAGTTCGCCGGCGTGCTTCGCTCGCCGGTTGATGGGTGAGGATTGACTAGCGATCCTCTCCCGTAAGAGAGCTGCTCTCTCTTACTGAGACACTTGGTAGGTTTTTCATGGCGCCGGACCTTGTTTTGACTCTAACTCCCTCCACAGTCCACCATTTGCCATGAAACGAAGTGCAATCTGGTCATAGGAGATCTCAGCAAGAGCTGACTTCTGCCCTCTCGTGTTCACCAATTGGTGAATCTGCTGATCACATCGACGCTAAGAGTGGCAGTACCTGCACGGACGACATCTCCACATGCTCTACGGACTCTGACGACTCCTCCTCCATTTTTCTAGGCATGCGACCGCTCATTCCTCCTCGTATGAGACACAAGCTGTAGTGTGGATGCGACACCTGCAGCTGCATCCGATGTTCTAGCGTCACAGCACATTGCGAGTTTGGTTGACCCCCAGGTGGATGCAGCAACACCGACTCCATCGTCTTCAGTAGCAGAGATATAGATGGAGCAATACTCACGAGTTTTGCAGTCTGCATGTGCAGCATTCAATGAGGTAGAGTTTATGCTATGCGAGGCAGACATGGATCACCTCCACATGTCCGAGGCAGATTACGTTGACCTGCATGAGCGTGTAGTGATACCACAGCGGGAGGTGATGGTAGCGTGTGAGGAATTCTCAGAGGAGGGGAGCACCAGTACTATCGACACAAGATTTCCACTACTAGGATCTCACACACCCATACTCAGTGAGGATCTTGTAGCAGCTCTGAGTATGACATTCGATGGAGACACTACCACAAGAGAGTTGAGCGTGCCAACAGTTTTTGCCATCATCGTTCCTGTCGACTCCTCATCGCTCCTCCTTCTACTGCTGCCATCACGCACCTTCATCCATCCGACTCAGCTACTCCATCGTCACCTTCGTCCATGAGTGGTGATCCCGTTTGTCACTCCAGCCCTCCTTTGGTCGTACTCCCCTGTGCCTCAGGGTGCTCCATCCCACATCGGAGGCCAGCTCCGCCACTTCATCCACGCTCGCGTGCTGCTCGCCCATTCCCTTTTCTCCGACGTACACAAATGCATCGTGGTAGAGCGGAGAGAGGAGAGACTGTGAGTTGGGACCCTTGGCAGTTTTGCGAGGACTGGTATACTCCAGGTGATGCAGTTGCGACCTGAGGAGTCGTAGCCGGAGACACCACTTCGTCACTCAGGGAGGGAGCCGACTCATACATGACAGGGGGAACTATCCCTACATGATGGAGAGACTACATGATTCATTGCCCAGGATCTGTTCACCTATTGCATTAGTATCTCCATCAAGGACATCGCCGCCAAGTTCATCTGCCTAGGGGGAGTGTTGTGTGGACCTCGACCTGACGGGACAATGGGAGATGCACGGCGAGGGGTCCATGCTCTGCTATGAGCATACTACAGCCGCACTCTGTTGGTCTAGACCTGGACACTTGGTCAGTTGCATCAGTGTCACGAGGAGACCATAAGGTCGTGTGTCTTGGTGTGTGGCCATACTACGTGTGGCATGTGCATTCCAGCTGGTTTACTAATAGTGGTCGAGACCCGGACACATGGTGAGGTACACCCGTGTTACAAGGAGACCCCCTATGATCCTATGTGTTGATTGATGATGCAATTGTGGTCGGCACATAGACACTTGTTGGATTTCTCGTAGTGGTCGAGACCCTCTTGTCATTGGCATTGGTACCGCCAGTGTCACAAGGAGACCCCCTATGATCCTATGTGTTGATTGATGATGCAATTGTGGTCGGCACATAGACACTTGTTGGATTTCTCGTAGTGGTCGAGACCCTCTTGTCATTGGCATTGGTACCGCCAGTGTCACAAGGAGACCCCCTTGTCGCCTGACATGTGGATGGTGTGCACTACAGTAGTTTGTGTGCGTGTTCATGACTCTTCTTATGGTCTAGACCAGGACACTTGGTATGATGTGCGAGTGTCGTGAGGAGACCTTAGATGGGCAGCAATTGTGTATGTGTGTGTGGTTGACTGGTTCGAATTGTGGTTTGGCATACGTTGTTGTTCCATGCCTTCGTTCATTTGTTCTGGCGTGGTCGACTATGTCAGCCAGGGAGGGTGTTGGTTTGTGTGGCTTCCACCCGTCACGACTGATGCTGATGGATTATCCATATACCCATGTTGGTGGTATATGGAATAGGAGGGTGTGACGACACGACGGGCCTCCGGACTATTCCGAGACTTCTCCAGCACCTATGACATCGCCGGCGAGACGCAGTTGATGCGTTCCAGCAGCCATGTTGTAACACGACGAGTGAAACGGGGTGCGAGCCTCTTTGGGTGAGTGAGCCCTCGGGACCCGATTGCTCATGGCAATCACGTAGGTTGGTCATGGAGATTAACTTCACCGTGAAGTGATGTCTCTCATGAATGACTCCTCTCACAAGTATGCCCCAACCAAGGTCGGGGCGCGGAGTCCATTCTCGTCATAGGGCAACCCAAGAGGGAGGATGGAGGATATTATTTTATCCGTCCATTTTGTCGGCCGGTTGATGCGGCTCGACTAGGTACATTTCTCTCGTCGAGTCAACCCCTTAAACTATATTATGTTGTCCACGTGGAAACCCTAAGTTTCCGGCATGATTAAGGATGGGGAGGTGGTGACAAAATGTCTTCGCGCGTTCGAGGGAATTTTGTCACCACTCGGCGTCCCTCGTCCGATGGCGTGGCCAACACGTTTAAAAAAACGTGTTTGTCACGCCACTGAGTGGAGGTGGTATCCGGCGGGGTGGTCCTGTCGGAACGCCCACCGGTGGCCCCTCCCGAGCTCCCTCGTCACGGCGAGGGGCCTCTTGAGGGTCCCCTTGATGGGTCTAGATTAGTTGTTGGTGGAAGGAGACATGCTTTGTTGGTCAACAAAACATTCCTAAGGTGCATCCATTGGATCATGCGCCATTGCACAGGGAGAGAACTCCAAAGATTGAGATTGATATCCTTCACGAGCACAAGATCATACATAGATCAGCCAAGTTCACATAAAACTTTTTCACGGCTAACGCTTCCTCCTCCTCTTGCGAGGAGCATCCTCGCGACCATCAGCTTGGTCGTCCCCATGCGTCTGAGATCGCTGCCGTTGTGCTCTTGTCTGTACTCTGACAGGTGAAGGTTCCTTGCGTGGGACTTGTGCCAGGGTGGTACCCCCGGGGGCACGAGTGTGAAAGCGATTAGCCTGGTCTTGCCAATAGTCCTTGATCATAACAGCCGGGACACGACTCACAGGCTCCCAACTGTTGTGTTCAGGTCCACAACCGGCCCAGCTCACGAGGTATTCCTTCACAACACGTTTACCACGTGTAAGTTCGTGGTGTTGGAGGAGCCCATGTACCTCGTACTGACCGTCACTTGCCAGCATTATAGGCAGTGGCTGAACCGTTCCTGATGTTGCATAAGGTGCAAGAAGACTGACATGAAACACCTCATGGATCTTCATGACCTTTGGAAGAGCAAGGCGGTAAGCAACCTCACCAATCTTGTGAGTGACCTTGAATGGTCCGACCCACTTCGGAAGGATCTTTCTTGCTCCGGGCGTCTTGAGACGCATGTTCCTTGTGCTTTAAAGAACCTGGTCACCGGCAGAAAATGTGACATCACGGCGACCAGCATCGACATAGGCTTTTTGGCGTTGCTTCAATGCATGGAGGTATTCACGTGCTTTCCGACGAAGAGTGTCCATGCGATCGGCAAAGGCATGGGCGGAAGGTACGTGATTCCCGCCACCCCAGCGCCTCACCAAGGAGACGGGTACCATCGGATGCTGGCTGTAGTTTAGAAAGAACGGTGTCTACTTCATGGATTCATGAACAGAGTTGTTGTAGTCAAACTCTGTCGGACTGAGAAACTCATCCCAGTCGTCCATCGAAGGATCAATGTACATCCGGAGCATCTGCTCCAGAGTTCGGTTCATCCATTCAGTCTGTCCATCCGTTTGTGGATGAGGAGCAGTGGACATCTTTTGGCGGATGCCAAAGATCTCACCAAGGGCTTGCCAGAATTTACTTGAATACCGCATGTCGCAATCAGAGATGATGCGTAACGGCAGCCCATGCTGTCCAACAAAAGTGTCCCAAAAGATGCGTGCTGTTTCCTTGGCAGTGCCATGCACGGTTGTGGGCATGAAATGCACCATCTTGGTCAAAGACTCAACCAACACGAGGATAGCATCATGGCCACGAGGTGTCTCAAGTAAGCTAGTGATGAAATCCATGCTCCCTTCTTCCCATGAGGAGTTAGGCACTGAGAGGGGCTTCAACAATCCTGCTAGTGTCTTGTTGCTTGACTTGTTGCGGATGCACAAGTCACAGGCTTGGATGTTTTTGCGTACGTCGCACGACCATCCAGGCCACCAATAATGCTCTGAGAGAGCCTTTCCGGTTTTTGTTGCACCAAGGTGGCCAGCTGCTGCTGGGTTATGGAACTCAAAAAGGATCTCATTTCGCAACTTTCCGGAGTTGGGCACAACCACCAGGTTGCCCTTCTAGTAGAGGCCGGAGGCTTCCACCAAGCCGTATTGGTCAATGTTACCCTGGTCAAATCATGGGTCATCAAAGTATCCCATGCGGATACGTCACAAGAATGGCGTGAAATGCGCCGTCGGTTTTGGTGGTTGGCGTAGGGGGTTATCAGGCTTGGACACATCCTGTTCCTGTACATCTTTTGTGCGAAGGGATTGCGCTTGAAGTGTGGTGAGAACCACGTTGACCGGAGTGCGACTCAACGGGTCTGCCACATTTGTATGACCGGGTCGGTATGCCCACTGGAAATGGAATCTGCTCAAGTACTCGCTCCGACGGGCTTGTCGCCAAGAAAGGTTTGGTTGTGAATGAAAGAATACCAGGGGGTTGTCGTCTGAAACCACTGTGAATCCACCCTTGGCACCTTCAAGGTAACAGCGCCAAACCTTCAAGGCATGAACTACCGCAAGCAAATCTTGGTCGCCTGTGGTGTAGCGAGTCTCAGCGCTTGAGAGTTTGCGACTCTCATATGCGACCAGTCATCCTTCTTGCATGAGGACAGCCCCTATCCCGATGATAGATGCATCACAGAGCACCTCGTATGGTTTTTTAAGATTCGGGAGTGCAAGCACATGTGCAGATGTCAGAATTTCCTTGACACGCACAAATGCATTTTTACACTTATCAGACCATGACCTTTTCACGTCTTTATGTGTGAGAGCTGTGAGTGGGACGACAAGGCTAGAATACCCTTGCATGAAGCGACGAAAGTAATTTGCTAAGCCTAGGAAGGCTGGTATTTCGTCCACATTGGATGGCTGAGGCCAGTCCACAACAGCTTGCACTTTACGAGGATCCACTCGAATTCCTTCGCTGCCAACGATGAAGCCCAAGTACTGCAGCTCGGGTTGTGCGAAAGCACACTTTTCCATCTTGGCAAAGAACTTCTCCTTGCCGAGGATCTCGAGCATTGTACACAGGTGTTGTACTTGCTCCTCATGATTCTTTGAGATCACCAGGATATCATCAAGGTACACCAAGACGGTTTTGCCCAAGTGGGCAAAAACGAAAAATGTGATTCATTGTGGCCTGAAACGTCGCTGGGGCATTGGTAAGACCAAAGCTCAGTACTCGGAACTGATAATGTCCCAGAAGTGTACAAAACGCATTTTTGGGAACATCTTCTTCAATGATCCAAATTTAGTGATATCCTTGAGCCAGATCAAGAGAAGAGAAGACCTTTGTACCTTGAAATTGGTCAAAAAGATCCTTGATCCTTGGCAAGGGATAGCGGTTTTTAGCCGTCAAGCTGTTCAATGCATGGTAGTCAACACACATGCGTAAACCTCCATCCTTCTTGTTGACAAAGAGGATAGGAGCTCCAAGTGGAGAGCTGCTGGGTTCAATCCATCCCTTGGCCAAGTATTCCTTGATCTGTCGTTCGGCTTCTTCACGTTCAGTGGGACTGAGGTGATACATGGGCCGAAACGATGATCTTGCTCCAGGCTCAAGAGGGATACTGTGACCAACATTCCGTTCTGGCGGTAGGCCATCCGGGAGTGGGCGAAAAACGTCAGAAATCTCTTCAAGGAGAAAACTGACATCACTCGAGCTCGACGGTGGATCGTCGTCATCGACCTTACAAAGTTGTGCTAGGAACACGTTGTGCCCTTTACGCAAGTATCGCTTCACTTGAAGCGACATACGGACGGATTGTTCACTCTTGTGAGAGGGCTTTGAACGATCCATAGGCGAAAGCGTGATGGAGCGCTTGACTTTTTGTACGGTGAGAGTCTTTGTGACCCAACTCATGTTGGCCTTGTGCTCATTAAGCCAAGGATAACCCAAAACAACGTCAAAATTATCTGTCAAGTCAATGACATAAAAGTTGACGATTGTTGTGAGAGTTCTGAACTTGAGACTTGCCCGACATGTGCCGAGTACATCGACCTCACGATCGTCACCGACGGTGACTTTTCCCTCACAAGTCGTGCTTTTCAATCCTAGATTTCGCACACGAGAGGCACTAATGAACTCGTCATCAGCACCTGTGTCAACTAGGACTTGCACGCGTGCCCCAGCCAGATGACCTGCAAATTGCATTGTCATCTTTGCGTGTGAGCTGCATGTGAACAAGCTCTTTGGAGGCTTAGCCTGAAAGTGAGACACGCGAAAATGATCTGTGCTACGACGTAGCACAAAGCACAGAGTCACCCACTTGCTCCCACATGTGGTGTCCTTTGTTTACATCGCACAAGAGTTGCCATCCATTCAAGAGTTCTTTCTTGAGACTCGCAAAGATGAGAACTGCAACAGTCACTTGTGTGATTGAGTTCATCTTGTGAGCTACGTTTGCCAACTCAAGCACTTTGTTTGCTTTCTGCCATATGGAAACAATCAAGCAAGTACGATTTTATAAGCATTCATCATCGATGAGATGTGAGAGTGGACAATGGCGAGAGATACACAGAGTCATTGCTCATGGGGGAGCAAAAAATAGCAGAAAACAAAGCCCCAGTGAGGCGTTCCAACTGTTTCACATCATCATCCTGGAACATGAAAGCGCGTTCAACATCCAAGGATCTCTTAGCCACAGCCCCTAGTGGTTGTCCACTACCAGCCACAAGGGGATTCGAAAACCCTTCCCATGGCCTGCTGGTCCACGACCACCATTCACGCCCTTGGTAATCTGGCGGTTTCCTTGTCCCTTATCCTACTTGTCTTCGCCCTGTTCATTGGTGTTTCCATCAGCACGATCCTTCTGGCACTTGCGGCATTTAGAAGCATAGTGCCCAGTCTTTCCACAATAGTAGCAGGTGAGGGTGTCTATCTTGGCCTTGCCATCTGTACGCTCCTTATGGCTGTCCTGCGGCTTGGAGGGTTTGTGACTACCGGACCCGTGCCGAGGGAGCTTACGCTCACTGCATTGGGGAGAGTGCTGACGCTTGTTGTTGCCATGCTGGTGATGCTGGACGCGGTGTGTGTTCGCTCCATACTCTGTTGGCATGGAGTTATACTTCACGAGGATGAAGTCAAGCAACTCAGCATAACTGGTCCAATGCTTGCCTTGGGGATCCAGCGTACAAGCACAAGCGAGGGACTCGTTAGAAAGGCCGTTGGTGAGCCATTCCACGATCTGCCACATGGGATGGCGGTCCTCATCTGTGATTTTGTCCAAGGTGTTGTCCCAATCCAAGAGGTTTTCCGCAAGCTTGCGGTCACCTTGGCGTATTTTTGACAGACGCATGGACGCTTGCTGGGAGACGGACTCCCTACCGTGCAAGTCCATGAGGATCTTGCATAGGTCTTCCCAGTGAGGTCTGGGGACCGACTAAGGTGTTTTCACATATAACACTTTCAGTCGGTTCTTCACCGATGAGAGCGCTGTCAAGGCAAGCTAGCTCGACAGCGTCCCAAGCTCGTTATTTGATGTTATGGAGCTCAAGAAAAAGCTTCATGCGTGGCTTCCAAGTGGCTAAGTCCACGTGCTTGGATAAGCCGAACTTGGGATAATCACTCACGCGCTTTACAGCCTTTGAGATCTCAGCGCCCAATGCTGCATCATCATCCTCAGGGTGTTTCTCGCTTATTACTTTCTCAATCTAATGAAGACGATGAGAGCCGCTCGGGCCCGTCGACCGATCATCATGGGTGTCACCCGTCAGGCTGTGAGCATCATCATTTGATGGATGCTTAGCTTTGCGACCCTGGGATAGGTGGGCGGGATCAGGCATGTCGGCCATGCCACCAGCCACCAACGTACCCATGATGTTCAACATTCTGCTGAATGCATCAGGGTGAACGTGCTGCTTGAGGACAAGCACGCTCTTGGTGAGCTGGTTACGCTCAAAAGCGTCGAGCAAATGCTCGTATGCCTTGGCGTCTTGCAAAAGGTTCAATGCATCAGCGATGTTCGCTGCATCCTTTTGCGATCCATGGCCTGCCTTAGATACGATGGTCGTGTTGGCGGCCGCAGCACATGTCTGTGCTCTTCCAGGTGTTCCTTGCTCAAGGCGAGCCAAGGGACCATCCTGGGGTTGTGGAATTGATGCACATTCCGAGGTAGGCAGCGTGTTCCTCCCGTCACCACCCACTAGTATGCCATCCGGGACAACTCCACGAGATGTATGACCAGTAGGTAGCTTAGGGCCACCGTTCCCCTTTGCTAGGGCCGAAGCCCGAACAGCTTCCACCGTGCGAAAGTCACGGATTTTGAGGTCCACAAGGTTGTTGATCGCCGCCAGGGTGGCAGCATCAATACCCTTGAGAGGATCGTCGTCCTCTTCATCTTTGGCCTCCAAGGAGAGCCGATCGTCCTCTACTCCAACGTCATTGTCTTCGCCTTCGGCGATAGTAGGTTCTGCGTCCATCGTGCCTGCTACGCCGGCGCCGGCAAGGCCCTCGGCCTTATCGCCAATGCGTGGAGTTGACGTCGCCTCCTTGGCTTCCTCATGTTCCTTCACGATGTCCTTAGCAGCAGGGCTCTCACTGGGCGGCATCTTCGGGAAAGCGGCGGATGCGACGTGACCGAGGCCCGTCCCACAAGTGCTCTTCGTCGGCGACATCGTGCGCGTAGCATGATTCCCGGATGCGCTTAGGCCACTCTCCTTCGCAAGGGTTTTTGGAGAGCCTCCTCTTGCCACTGACATGGGGAGACCACCTCCCACCATGACTGGTGAGGAGGGGTGAAGGGAGGAAAGGGAAGGGAGGGGGGACAAGAGTTAAGTGAGAGTGTGGTGGTAGGTAGAATGTAGATGGACCAGCAATCTCTTCCAAGTATTTCAAGCACTCTTGGCTATGGTAAGCGGGATAAAATGGTTTCCCACTATTTCCACGCCCTTTGCAAAGAGAAAGTGCCGAAATACCCCTCTTTTTCTCCTTCCACTCATCAAATGAGATTCAAAGTAAGTGGAAAGCATGAAATCATGGGCAGAAATTCTGGAAAAACAATTGGCAGCGTTTCCCCTATAATTTGAACGAAAAAATATTTTTTTGTTGACTGAAAAGGGAAGAAACAACCTTTTTTTTGAGGTTCTGGTCCCTGGACCATAGCAGGCAGCACAGGTGTCAAACGTTGGCGACGGATACCTTTCTGGAGATTTCGTTGCTTGTTCTTTCCAACAGTATGCTGCATGCAGCATTTGGAGAAGTCTGCTGCCTGCAGCGCTTGTTCAAAGTCGGGGTATGGTTCTGGAGAAACTGGCCTGCTGCGGCGGTTCTGTAACGTGACAGCAAGGCGAGCGGAAGCAAACTTGGCTGCGGACCATGTCGCCAAAAACGGCCTAGTCTGCTGCTTCTGCGTCGTTATTAGGACGGTGGAGCGATCGAACAATCAATCTGCTCCGCCGGACTTGGGTGAGGAGGAGTGGAGTGGTGGATGCAGCTTCCTAGCGGCGACTCAGCAGGTTCCAGGTCGTCCAGCGACTAAGTCACCAAGGGTGATGCCTAGCTCATGGATACCAATGTAACACGGCGAGTGAAACGGGGTGCGAGCATCTTTAGGTGAGTGAGCCCTCGGGACCCGATTGCTCATGGCAATCACGTAGGTTGGTCGTGGAGATTAACTTCGCCGTGAAGTGATGTCTCTCACGAATGACTCCTCTCACAAGTACGTCCTGAACAAGGTCGGGGCGCGGAGTCCATTCTCGTCATAGGGCAACCCAAGAGGGAGGATGGAGGATATTATTTTATCCGTCCATTTTGTCGGCGGGTTGACGCGGCTGGACTAGGTACATTTCTCTCGTCGAGTCTACCCTTTAAACTATATTATGTTGCCCACGTGAAAACCCTAATTTTACGGCGTGATTAAGGATGGGGAGGTGGTGACAATGTCTTCGCGCGTGCGAGGGCATTTTATCACCACTCGGCGTCCCTCGTCCGATGGCGTGGCGCCATGCGTTTATAAAAACGTGTTTGCCACGCCACCGACAGGAGGTGGCATCTGGCGGGTTGGTCCCATCAGAACGCCGGCCGGTGGCCCCTCGCGAGCCCCCTCGTCATGGCGAGGGGCCCCGTAAGGGTCTCCTTGATGGGTGGGGACCCCTCACAATGTCACATTGGGTCCTGCCCAATGTGACAACGTGGGCCCATCGCGAGTATTCGCGATGGGCTCGCGTTCCGCCAATCGAGGCCGCGAGACCTTAAGCGGCGGCCGGATAGTGCAAGGCACTATCCGGTCGCCCTCCTGCGTATCGGAAACTTCCACGAAGCTTCCGGTTCGCAGGACTGGTTGGTGAGGAATTCTCCTCGCCGTCCAGTCGACCGACGCTAGGGTTATCCCCATATTTCGAGACAGAGGACGCGACAGACCATGTTTAGGAATGGTGCTGATCCTGTTGTGATTTGTGCCGTTTCTGTACAGTTTACTGTGACCACTCGGCCGTGTCCATACTCGTGCAGATCCCTGAGGCAGGCGGCCCTGGTGACACCGGCGCGACGACAGGCGGCGGACTACCCGTTTGGAGCTGACCGACCACTGTTCCAGAGCCCCAGATGTCACCGGGAGTCCTTGCTGTGCCTTCTACGTCTTGCAGGCGCCTTTCGGCGGACTGGGCATGAGACCCATTTGCATGTTTTTGCATTATATACTCGCTGTCAGTCGATGGATGCATGCATGTGACCATTCGTTGCGTGTGTCTTTTGATTCTGCACGTCTAGGTTCAGACGGCGTAGGATTCTGACATGTGTGCGCAGAGTTACGGCCAAAACAGTGGTTTTGGGCCGGTTTTAGGACAGCTCTTGGACTGCCGCGTGCGACACCCGCCGTGCGCCGCGGCAGGTATTTATGCCCTGGACCTGTCAGTTGTCATTTCTCTCTGCATTTACTAAGCTATTGAAGCTTATGAGACTTTGCGCGTCTCCCTAGCCTGATCCTTGCTGTTTCTTGCACCTGCCTGCTTGCTAGTGCGTTAGCTGACTGGACAGTGTCGCCACGTCAGCAGCAGCAAGGCTAGGAAGCTTCCTAGCAGTTTCTCA
>SZWC01000102.1:339646-350322 GCA_023375785.1 Penium margaritaceum
GACAACTGCAGGGCGGAGGGTCGGGAAATTTCAGCCAATCCCAGCATGCGAATTGGCTCTCCCCTGCTGAGAGGGAAGAGCACCGACTTGGCCTGCTGCGCAGCCGCGTGCACAGCATCCAAAGCAGCAGATATGCTGCTCCACTCAGCCGTCTAGAGCAGAGCTATCACCAGCAGCAGCAGCAGCAGCAGCAGCAGCAGCAGCAGCAGCAGCAGCAGCAGCAACACCTGGAGTGGCAGCAGCAGCAACATCAACTGGAATGGCAGCAGCAGCAGCAGCAGCAGCAGCAGCAGCAGCAACAGCCTGTTTTCTCAGACGTGCATGAGATACCTCATCATTACTCTGTAAAGGAACCTCAACATCAACATCAACGTCAACATCAACATCAACATCAACAACATCATTACCACCATCTGCCCAACGTGCATAACCGGCAGGAGCAGAATGAGCAGCAGCGCGGGCCGCCTCACCCATTCCTACAGGCTCAGGATTATTTCCAGCAGCAGCATGAGCAGCAGCAGCAGCAGCAGCAGCAACAGCACCATCAAGAACAACAGCAAGAGCAGGATTCAACAAAACCACCCAGTACGCTTCCTCCCTCGCTGTCTGATCGCCAGTTGCTGCTGCTCCAAGGGTCGACTCGACCGCAGCACCAGCAGCAGCAGCAGCAGGCGCAGCTGCAGCGTTCTCGGTCCTCTCACACATCGATTGATTCGGAGAGACTGCTTCCCGTGCCCCTCCTTCGGAACCACTCGGCCGATGGGCTCATTGCTGAGGATGCTGGGGACAAGCAGCTGCGTGTGGCAGCCCACGTGAGTGCAGCAGGCTTTGATGCTGCTGCAGCAACGGCGGCAGCACCAGCAGCAGCAGCAGCAGCAGCAGCGGTAGCAGCAGCAGCAGCAGGAGGGTCTCTGGAAGCTAGTGGAATGATGAGGAGCAGCACAGAAGCGAGCCAAGGTGCAGGCTTGCAGAGGGAGGTGCGTGCAGGAGCCCTTCCTCCTCTTGTACTGCCGTTCCATCTCTCTGGGTCAGACCCTCCTCACAGTGGGATGGAGCAGCAGCAGCAGCAGCAGCAGCAGCATCACAGACCTGCCGGCTCTGCTGCGGTTGCAGAAGTAGGTTCAGGTGAAGCACCGATGACCGAAGCAGTAGCAAATACTGCTGCAACGAAGGTACTGCTTGGTCCAGCATCGGAGTCATTCTCGGCACGAGTTGCATTGGCAGGCATAGCGACAGCGGCATCGGCAGCAGCAACAGAAGCAGAAGCAGCAGCAGCAGCAGCAGCAATGGAAGGCTTCCTTTCCGGAGCGGGGACAAGGTCGAGTCCGAGGGGAAGAGCAAAACCCGGCCGTCCCCCGGCCTCACCCCACACTAGCCCCCGGCAGCACAAGAGCCCGACGCCACTACCAGCACCAGGTCCTCTGCGGCCTAAGTCCCCGCCCTTGCCAAAGGCCGCCTCCTCGCCAAACGGCGCAAGACCACGTTCCCCTCCTCTCCCTCCTTCCTCAGCGCGGTCGCGTTCTCCGTCCTCGCCTCTGCTGCGCCCTCCTGCTGCATTTGGGTCTGATGCGGCAGCAACTGCAGCATCAGGGTCAGCGGCTTCTGCTGCTGACGTGCTTTTCCTGGAAGTTACCGGAGGCCCAGATCCAGGTAAGACTGCAACAGCAGTCGCAGAAGCAGCAGTTGGGGCAGCGACGAGGACAGTGGCAGGTCCAGGGGGAGCAGCAGCAGCAGCGCTTGCAGCTGCAGGGGGAGCAGCAGCAGCAGCAGCAGCAGCGCTTGCAGCTGCAGGTGGAGCAGCAGCAGCTGTTGCAGGTGCAGGAGGCAGAGCAGCACTACGAGCTGGTGCAGCAGGAGGGTTTGGGGTGGCAGCGACAGCGACTGCATCACACCCGAGGGTGGATGATGCTCAGAGTCCTAGCGAAGCCTCATCCCTTCATTCCGACCTCCTGAATCTGAGCTCCTCACCTCTTCCTCTGTTGCAGATGCCTCCTTCCTCTGCACCTGGGTCTGCAGCGGCTGTCCTGAGGGAAAGGCTGGGTCTGGGAGATGGACCGCTGCCCCTCAGTCCCATTCAGATTGTCGAGGGAAGCTCTCCCAGAAGAAGTAGAGCGGGCCACGAGGAGGAGGAATTCAGGAGGGAAATTGAACTGAGAGGAAGCGAATCGGGGAGGCTGACATTGGTAGGACGATGGAGGATGGAGGAGGGGTTGAAGGATGTGGTTGGTTCTAGGAGTATGCAAGCAGGAGATGTGGAGAGGAGATCCCAACATGGACCAGTCCTGCCTCTCAGCGGTGGCCTTGCACATCCGACCGGTTCAAGGCAGCTGCAGCATCAGCAGCAGCAGCAGCAGCAACTTCGCCTGGGTGGAGATGCAGTGCAACAAGTCCCACAGACTGATGAGGCAAGCAAGGGTGGGTTGAAAGCAGCCACTTCTGCTGTTGGTGCACGGTCAGAAGCAGCAGCACGTTCAAAAGCAGCAGCAAGGTCAGAAGCAACGGCAAGGTCAGAAGCAGCGTCACGGTCTGATGCAGTGGCACGAGACAGGCTTCCCTCCCACTCAGCGACCCCTGGTGGTGCCATCTCCTCGTCATCTGCTGCTGCTGCTGGAGCAGCTTTTGCTGCGAGAACAACTCCTGCTGCAGTAGCAACTCCTGCTGTCACGTCCAGTCATCGCAGCCCATCACAGCAGCCTGCGAGGGTGGCAGTGGCTGCCGCTGCAATGTCTGCTTCTGCTCCACTAGCTTATGCTACCCCAGCAGCGTCTGCTGCTGCAGCCACCGGTGCACCTCCTCCTGCTGCCGCAGCAGCACCGAAGAGCGTCACGCCAGTTGCTGCTGCTGCTGCTGCTGCTCCCCCTTCTGCAGCTGCTGCTGCTGCTGCGACAGTGGTGGCGAGATCTGGACAGGCAGGAGCTCCCCTGCCGCTCACGGGTGTCCGTATCCTATTGGCGGAGGACAACCTGGTGAATCAGCGAGTGGCATGCCATGCTCTGAAGAAGCAGGGGGCTGTGGTGGAGGTGGCGGCAAATGGCAAGCTGGCTCTGGATGCTGTGAGGGAGCGGAGGAGCTTGTTTGACGTGGTGCTCATGGACATCCAGGTGAGCGTTTGACATGGTGCTCATGGACATCCAGGCTATGTTATGAAATGGTGCTCATGGACATCCAGGTGTGAAGGTGCAACTGACAGTGGATGGATTAGCTATTCCGCCGTTTTGTTGCATGAGCGCATGCACATCATGCATCACACCCTGAAGAAGGGACTGTCTGCAGGACAGGCATTACCTCTCTCTCTCTGTTTGGTCAAGATGTGGAAACCCCCAGCATAACCTGAAGCGAGCATCCCCTTCCGTCCACCTCTTACCGTCCACCTCTTACCGTCCACCTCTTCCCATGCAGATGCCGGTCATGGATGGCCTTGAGGCGACCAAGGCGATTCGACAGCTGGAACGGACAGCAGGGCATCAGCGGATGCCGGTTGTGGGCCTGACAGCGCATGCCATGGCAGGGTACAGAGAGCAGTGCATGGCTGTGGGCATGGACGACTACGCCACGAAGCCTTTTAAGATCAACGACCTTGTGAAGACAATTCTGTCCGCCATGGGCAGACAAACTCCTTGAGCGCTTGTGGTTTCCCGACACAGTGTGTGCCTCGGTGTGACTAGGACGTTGTCGCTGTGTCAACATCCGTGGAAAGGATTGGCGTTGTGTCAAGTCAGAGCATGAGGATCTGCTTTGTGCAAGCCATCATCGCCTGGATACGTCCTCTCATGTGCATTAACGTTGATCGTCCCATTCTGGCCAGACCGGTACCTCATGCAAGATGGAGGTTGCAACACTCTGCTGGAATGATTAATGAGTGGGACGTTCTTTGAGGGGACCAACATTTAGACAGCAAGACCCGCTCCAACATAAGGAATGTGATGTTCGAGCCTTAAGATGACCTAGAGGGAGGGATGTAGTGCCGACTAGAGCTTGTGCTTCACGGCGAAAAGTAGGACTTGGCACAAGGGCAAAGATCGGAGTGGTGAGGTCAAGATGTTGCATGGGGGATAGCCTAGACAGTGGCAGACTTTAGATCTGTTCAGTTTCCGATGGCGCTTAGTATTATGTGGTTTGCTCCCTTTCTTGTGATGTGAGGTGTCCCCGTCTGTCAGTATAGCTTATTGTGACCACTCGGCCATGTCCATGCTCGTGCAGATCCTTGATGCGGAGCCACGTAGCCGTTGAGCCTCGTCGTGTGGTGGTCCACCCATCAGCAATTGCCACGGTGTCCCTCAAGCTTGTCGAGACCTTTTGTAATTTTTTTCCAACCTCTAGAGTTTTCTCGGTGGAATGTGAGGGAATGGAGACACCCCCTAAGCAGGGATATGTGTGAGAGGGTACATTGCATATAACACATCGTGATAGGCGGTGCGTGAAAAGGTGGAGAGACGGCGAAGAAATGCTTGAAAATGCAAGAGTTAGTTGGAAACAATGAGCAAGAGATAGGGATTTCTCCTCCACCCTTGGACTGGCCAGTGTACATGCAAATTGCGCAAGAGCTCGCCAATGAAAAGTGCAAGAAAATATTTACCAGCTCCCAAAAAGCAACCGGGCGGGTCTCGACAAAAGAACGGGTCCCTCAGATGGCCGAATGACAAACCGAAAGAAGCAACAGAAGGAGGAAAACAAGCTCTAGAGAGATGAGTCAACAAAGAGCAAAAGTGATGTTGTCGAGAAAGACGCCCTTGGGAACTGGCCGCCGAGAACATTCCTGTGTGCGGATAGGGATATGCAAGATGAAGCTTAGACCGTCAAAGTGGCCTTCGACCACCGTGGCCTGTTTGCATGTGAGTAGCGTCAAGTCCAGATGTCACCAAGACTGACATAACAACACACTGCCGTGACCCGTAGATCTAAGATGCCATTATCGCGCACGGGACACAGACATGCGACAAGTCACAATTAGCCTCAAGGGTCCACAGCAACGCGAGAACAGAAGACAAAAAGGCAGAACTGCGATGATAGAATGGAATGAAACAGAAACACATCAACAAGGATCAGAACTAGAGACCAACAGTAGCCTTGGTGAGGAAGTCAACACGCTACTGAACGGTGTCAACTCCAATCAGGCACACATGACAACATGTCATTCGTTCACGAACAAAGTGATGTTCGATGTTGATGTGCTTTGTGCGAGCGTGATGCATGCCATCGTGCTTAGCAATGCGGCGAGTAAAGAGTGATGCACCAGATGGGTTTGCGTAGCTGTTGCATGAGACGACACAACTAAATGCTCTCACATACACCATCCAAGGCGACTCTCTGCCTCAGTCGAGTTGCACGCGACACAACCCTGCTTTCCACTCTCCCAATAAACCATGGTGCTGCCGATGATGAAGATGTAACTTGGCCAGCTGCGCGCATCACGATATTCGGCCCAATCATTGTCGGTGTATCCATCAATGACGACAAAGAATTGAGCGTGAAAACACAAGCCAAGATGGGGTGTAGACAAGACATAGCAGACGACACGCAAGGCCACCTCGAGATGAAGGAGACATGGGTACTGGGAGAACTGGGACAAGAAATTCACTTTAAAAGCAGCGCCGGTACACATGGTAGTGCGAAGAAACATCACAGACCTGATGATTTGGAGGTAGGTTGTGACATCCACAAGCTCCTCCAAACGCACAGGGTGAGTGGTCTTCAGAAGTCTCTATCCAGCAGGCGTCATAGGCATAAACACATGGGGAACAGTAGCGAGGAGGTCGACAAACCGCTCCCCAAGAGTACGGACATACCCGGCCTGATGCCCGGTGGGCATGGGATGCTGATGGTCACGCTCAATCTCCATTCCGAAGAAGATGTGGGAAGGACTGAGATCCTTCATCTTATGTGCAGATTGGAGGAGGTCCTTCACAACCTGGAGAGCCTCTAGATCTAGCAAGGCGAAGAGGAGATCATCCACATAGACCAAGATAACAGCAAACGGTGCCACAAGGTCACTCACAAAGAGAGCAGGGTCAACTGGGCTACGGCGGTCGCCAAGGCGCACAAGGGTGGCAAAAGTCTCAAGGTTCCAGCAGTGCAGAGAATGCTTTAACCCATGCAATGCCTTGCAAAGGTGCTTGACGCGACCAGTACCATCGTCAAAGCCAGGCGGCTGAGCAAGTTCGATCTCCACATTGAGGTGATCATGCAAGAATGCGGTATTGACATCCATTTGGTGCAGTTCCTAGTCATGCTAGGTCACCTGGCTTAGTAGTGTCTTAGCAGAGGTGTACTTCCCTGCAAGGGCAAAGATGGCATCGTAGTTGAAGCCAGGGACTTCAGAATATCCCTTGGGATTGAGGCGAGCCTTATAGCACTCAACCATGCCGATGGACTTACGCTTGCGCCAGAACACCCAACGTGCAACAATGGCTTTAAGACTAGGTGGGAGATCCACCATGTTATTACCAAGCTCTCTGATTGCGTCAAGCTCCTCACGCATAGCCTCCTCCCAAAGAGCCGTATCTGGGGCAGAGCGAGCCTGGAGGATGGTTTCCGGATCAGGCAGGAGAGTCGTGCTGCCACGCGTATTGAGTACGGTGGCGACAAAGGTGTGAGACACAGCAGGACCAGAATCGGAGAATGCGACAGCACAGAAGAACTCGTCCGTCATCATGGAATAGCCAATTGCTGAGTTGGGCTCCACGACAACCGTTGCCAGACCAAGCACATACAGTCGGGTTGTAGGAGTTGGCTGGTCAGTGGTGGGGGCCGAGGCCTGGTCAGACGGACGAGCGGACGTAGAAGGACCGGCTGCGGGGACATAGTGAGAAGAAGATTACAAGGGACGGAGGTGACCACCTAGAGCCCAACTGTACGGGGCAGGGACAAACGAGAGTGGAGGAGCTATGGGGTCCGCTGTGGAAGGAACAAACAAGGGATCAGGGTGAAGTGGAGAGGTGCTATATGACACGGGCGATGACGTAAGTGAGGATGCAAGAGATGGTGCTCGCAGTGAATAAGAAATAGCACCAGGTGATATCATGGACAGTAATAGAGGCATAGATGAGGACGAAGAGGCAGATGTGGATGTAGGTTGGGAGGTAGGTGACAATGCAGGTGTCGACAATGCAGGAAATGATGTAGGGAGCGACACAGACGTGGGTTCCAAGACGGAAGCCGTCAACAGTGTAGGCAAGACTAGAGGCACAAGGGAGTGTGGAGAGTCGCCCAAGGGCCAGCCGGCCCAAGAGCTGCTGAAAACACGCAAAACTGAGCCAAGGGAGGGGACGCGATGGAAAATTTCACGACTGAACTTGCTCTCGAAGAAGAGAGCCTCATGTGACTCAATGACAGGAAGACTCTCTGGGTCCCAGAAACGCCACGCCATGGACTGTGGCGAGAAACTGAGGAACAGTCAGAGATGCCTGCGCGAGGAGAGCTTCCCATTGTGCTGGTCCTCAGAGAGCCACACACCAGCAACGCACCCCTAAATGCGCACAAGGTGCAAGTCAGCGCAACCGCGGTACCAGCGTTCACACGTAGTGGCGTGGTGTGGAAGGGGCCCATGAGGAACCCAGTTCCACACCCAAGTCATGTACTTCATGGCCTCATAAGCAAAAGCTTCAGAAAAGCTAGACTCGACCAGCATTGTAGAAACCCCATCAGTAAGAGTACGATTATAGCGTTCAGAGGGATATAGGGGACAAACGACTCAAACTAGATAATGATGGAGAAAAGAAAATGCAGGTTGGATCCGATGAACTCACCACCACAATCAAATTGAAACACTTGTAGCTTACGCTGGCAGGCACGCTCTGCCTAAACAAGCCAGGACTCGACTATGAGACGAATATCACTCTTCAGACGGAGGGTAAAAATCCACGGAAGGCGGGATAGTCGTAAGTCAGACAAAGGAAATATTGGTTGCAACCGAGGAACTTGACTGGGAATGGTCCTATAAAATTAGCATGGACAAGAGCGAGAGGCTCATGGGTGCAAGACGTGAGCACAAGGAAAAAGAAACGATGTATCCTTCCTTGCACATAATCCATGCAGTCAGCGGTGCAATGAGCGGAAAAATTCGCAGCATCTGGTCCAGTAGCAGGCTAATGATGCAACAAGCTGTGAACTGCATCAGTGCTCACATGGCAAAGGCGACAATGAAGCAAGCACATATGCTCAGAAAAAAGTGTAGGGGCAACATGGATGTGAGAAGCAGCAGCCACAGATGTGCTAGGTGCAAACAAAGGCACCCAATACAATTAATCGCAACGAAGGCCATGGAGTACAACCTGTCCAGACAACTGCAACAAAATAGTATCCACGCCACGAGACGCGACAAAGTCCATACCTTGGTTGTCGAGGGTAGTGACCGACAGAAGGCGCACCTCAAGGACAGGCACATTCAGAACATCATGCAGGAAGATGTTACCAGAGATACAAACAAGGCGCACGACACCAATTTCCTGGACAGGCAGCATCTTTCCTCAACCAGTATGGGCAAAACGGGCGTCCCCGACAGGCCCCAAGGACACGAACACGGAACGGGAAGAAATGATGTAGTGAGTGGCTCTAGAATTGAGAATCTAGAAACCACAAGAAATACGGACAGCAGATAAATCGCAATATGCAGCAACAATACCTGGAAAGGCAGCCGACGATGGGGAACGACCCAAAGAATGGGTCAGAAGACATGGGCTCGTGACATGCTGCCAATTCTCAATCCATGCATCACCCATATCTAGACCTTCCAACGACGCTCTCCAAAGGGACCCATCCGACTCACAATTGTGATTGTTGGACGCTTTGGCCACACTCAAAGCACAAGAGGCATCTGACGGTTGATGCAGAGGATGAAAAATTGATAAAGGAGAATCTTTGTACAACTGATGGGATCTGGACGTGGCCGCCGGAGGAGAGGGACAGAGTGCATAGGTGGCAGATGTGGATGTGGACAGCCACAAAGGAAGAGTATACACTGCCAAAAGTGGTCCAAAAAATGTTGGGACAGAATGCGGCGGCGCCCAAGAGGCGTCGGGTGGTAGCAACAGATGATGTCATGATGTTGAAGAAAGGACAATGACACAAAACAACCATGAAACGGATGGTGGATGGTCCCTCTCCCTCAGCACGTGCAATGCATGTCAGTGTGGGGTTGCTAACCCCGGCATGTGTGAGGTATTTCGTGGTATCGGGATAGAACCCCGAGTATCCACGTCTCGAACGAAGTGAGTCAACCGTGACAAAAAAGTGGAATAGAGGGTGAGATCCAAAGGAAAGCCTAGCGTAGGTCGACGAGAAGATGGGAAAAAATCCCAACGTGTCGATACGCTAGTTTCTAAAAAAGGTGGTCTCCCAAGACTTTGGGACAAATCCTCACATGTCCGGGTCGTGAGTGAGAGTTGTGCAAGTGAGTGGTGGGAAAGATGTCCAAAACTGAACAAAAAACAGAGAAAATAAAAAGAGGGAAAAAAAGAATAAAATAAAAGAAGAGAGAAGAAGGAATTTAATCCCAGTGGAAGGGGTCGCCGAGAGGGACTGCCAACAAGGTGGGCCTTGTTCTTTTATTCTTTCCTCTTCATAGCTGACGGGACTTGTCCCACCGGTAGCATTTGTCCTGCCGTCGATTTATGGACTCGTCAGCCGGCACGCTTCGTCAGCCGACGAGCTCACCGATCGACGAGCTCATCAATCGACAAGCCTGCAATCAGGAAGTTGGCAGCTTCCCGACTCTAGCAGCAAGCTGAGAACGGCAATTGGAGAGGCATAGATGTTTCTGTGGCAGCTACTGACGCAACGTGGATGGTGAGGGTTGGGCTGTTATTGCTGTTGCTACTACCACTACTGCTGCTTTTGACTTGGCTTGGTGATTGATGTAGTCCTGTAGCCAATGCTGTAGCGCGGCCAGTGTAGTCGCAGTGGTTGTTGGTGCAGGAGCAGTTGGCGGTAACAAACGATTCTTCCACTGTGGTTGTTACTGCCTCTGCTGCGCACGGCTAGGGCGAATGCTGCCGTTGTGCGAGGCTGGTGCGCTGCTGATGCAGCCACTGTTGTTGTTGCTGCCGTTGCTGATTATTCTACTACTGTGAGTATTACTGATGTAGCCACTACCGAGGCTGCTGTAGCTGTTATTAGCTGCTACTGACTAGAATATTGCTGCTGCTGCTGCTAAAGCTGCTGACATAGTTGCTCATCTGCTGCTGCAGCTGCTACAGTAGTTGCTTCTATTGCTGAGGCTACTTCTGTGGCAGCCTAAGACACCACCACTCGCGCTTCACATTGCCGCCAAGAAGGCCGCTGCGACAAGGGAAACTGCCAATAATTTGGTAGCATTCCGCATCTGGCTCTACAGGAGGACTAAGTGATGTCAGCCTTCAGCTCATGGCCTCTATGTTGCCAGGACCTGTACGTCCCGCCTAGCCCAGCCCAGCCCAGCCCAGGTGCTTTTGTTGCCGGTGCTGTGTGGTATATGATGGGATGAAGAGGTCGTGTCTGTCTACTACTCTGATACCATGAGAGAATGGAGAATCCTCCAAAGCAACAATCTGTGTGAGAGGGTACATTGAGTTGAACACAACGTGATAGATTGTGGTTGAAAAGGTGGAGAGACGGCAAAGAAACGCCTGAAAACGGAAGGATTGGTTAGAAACAATGAATGAGAGAGAGAGAGAGAGAGAGAGAGAGAGATCCCCTTCAGC
>SZWC01000102.1:352850-366839 GCA_023375785.1 Penium margaritaceum
GCCTGTAAGGAGAGAGTTTGCCATCATGCAAGTCCTCACACAAGCCAGACGGACGCAATGTTGTCCCAAACGCGAGCAAGATCAAGATCAACACGAGTCTCATATGAACGCTCAAAGGATGTGATGGTGCGAGGGGAAGACTTTGAGGAACACGGTTCTAAACCAATAATGTTACTCATGGCCTCAAATGGAAAGATGAAGGGCAGGATAGACTCAGACAGAAGTGTGCAGATACCATCGGCAAGAGTTCTACTCAAGCACTTGTAGACGCCATTTTTTTTAGGCTCGTTTGGAGAAGAGGTCTCCAAATACACCTCTTTGGATTAAAGGAGTTGGGTGATGGGTCTAAGGAACTCACCACTCCAATTGCTATAAAATACGTGCAGTGACATGCACTCTCAAATTCAATAAGACAGGAAACAATGACCGCACAGACATCGCACAGACATCGCTCTTCCGACGAAGAGTGAATGCCCAGGAAAGCAGGAGTAGTCATCAGTGAGACACAAGACATAACTTCCGATATCCCCAAAGATATCATTAAGGTAGGGGGCCATGACATCAACATGAACACGATCAAGGGGGTGACCAGACTGAGATTGAGAGGAAGAGAAAAGAGAGTGATGCATTTTTCCCTCTGCACAGTCAAGATAGTGAAATGGGAAGGGAAGGTGGATGGCGACAGCCCAACATAAGGGTGAATACAGAGCATGCTGGTTATGGCTTTAATGATCACATGGCCAAGACGAGGATGCAAGAGCTGAACGTGATTTGGAAAGAAAGAGGGTGTGAGATGAGCAAGAGCAGAGCCAAGAGAGGGAGCGGAGGGAGAAAGTAACAATAGATTTTTTCACATTTGACGCCATGTAAGATGACACGACCGAAGGGACGAAGAAGGACAATGCCAACACCATGAATGGGTGAGAATTCCATGTCCTTGTCAACCAAGTATATCATTTACAACAAGCTAATATCCAACAAAGGTACTTACAGAACTTGAGGAACAAACAGAACACCAATGGGACCCACAAAGCGGATGAAAACAATGCCCTAAACAGGAAGTAACTGTCCCGATCCAATGTAAACAAAGCAAATGGACCCGGCAGGCACAATGAGACAAAGGAGGAACGGACGGAAATCATGTGTCTGGTGGCTCCAGAGTAAAGGATCCATAAGGCACCCGATACAAGCACAGAGGACAAGATGTTGCATGCAGCAATGGTGACAAAAGTTGGGATGGACATAGCACATGCAATGAGACAACAAGGAAGGAGAATGGACTGCCAATGCTCTACCCACAAAACAAACGCAGACGCCGACCCGAGTACATGACCGGGGAAGTCCCCACAAAGAACAATGTTAGTCTGGCATGTGAGACCTCTGGCCAACGGAGGAACACTCTCACCTCCTTGATTGCAAAGGCACAGAAGCTGGAGGAGAGACTGCTCGAGCTGGAACTCACCGTCGACTAATGCCGCGGGGACCAGGCTCGAGGATCCCAAGGAAGGGGGGTGCCATGAAGGAGCGACTTAGGCTGGGAAAAGTGGCCCATAATTGATTGGCGCTCCGTACGGAGGCATCCACAGATATGGGACTCATGGAGGAGTGGAGGGAACACCAGTGGTGGAGTAAGCCTGAGTAGAGGTGGAGGACCGAGAGGAGGTGTTGGAGGTAGAGGTTGATGAGACACAGGTGCTGGCGTTGCATACCCAATGAGAGTGCATGGCACACGCAAGACGCAAGTCATCAGGGAGAGCATGGCATGTGCATGCGGAATGCTCGGTGGAGCCACAGTTCTAGCATACAACTATGCCAAGCACATGGGAAGGAGCGAGGTCTTTGAACTATCCCTTGTTATTCCTAGGATCCTAGCCCCATCCACGGCCTGAGAGACGAGGGTGGTGGTTTTGGAGGAAGAGGAGGAAGAGATACACAAGCAAAGAAGCACTGCCCCCTTGAGCTCTCATTGCTTTCCCCACATGCTCTGATACCAGTAGGTTTATATGAGATGTAGAATGGGAGGAAAGGGGTTAAGAGAATGGTGTAAGAGACACACAAGTCCAATCCATGGAGTGTAGGTGTGTTTGACATGGCTTGTGAAGACACACTAGTCACAACACAACAAAGTCTAGCATGACGGGTAACGAGACCAAGAGCGAGCAAGTAGCAAGCTCGCTCTCGCTCAAGGCCCCAGTCAGCTTTGCCATTTGAACCAATGTACCCAAATATGTTGTTGTTTTGTTCGTGCACTGCCTCACTGACTCATAATGTGACCACTCGGCTGGTGTACATGCTCATGCAGATGACTGACTGGATGGACGCTGATGTCGACGGGACGTTGTTCTATGGAGTGGACGTGTTGCCGTGAAGCCGAGCGTGTGGTACTCCTCCTCCCTGCACTTCTAGCACTACACCCTCATGCGACCAGCTCCATCGGCAGTAACCTTTGGCGGTCACTTCAACAGTAGTCGTAGATAGCTCTCAGGAGCATTGCAACCGGGTAGCCATAACTCAACGTAGCTAATCTTCTTGCTGATTCAGACTGCACATCTGTGTTTGCAGCATGATTCTTTTGGTATGGTCCAGGTTTTAGGCAAACCGGACAACGCCCGGGTTTCGGGTTGTTTGGTGTCTAGCACGACTCACCCAGGAAATTCTGCGACAGAGGATAATGCTATGATTTTCCTGATTGGCTCCTTTTCTAAGTAACGAGCCTCACAGAGCTGGGGTGAGGCTAGAAATGAGAGGGGTCTCAGTCAGTTGCTCATTCTTCATTCCTAATCAGTCATTGCTTCATTCCAGCTACAAGTCTAATGCTAACTTTGGCGGGTGCATTTCTGGGTAACAAACCAGAGCTCTGAGACTTCGACTCTAGTGTAGTGGACTAAGGGGACAGCAGGCCCGATGTCGCTTTGCCTTGGCGAAAACGGCAAGCAACGAGCGTGGGATCCCGCACCCGGCACCAACAACGCTACTGCCCCAACCTGCGCACTAGGTAGTGTCCTTCTTGGTATCAGAGCCATAGCGCAGTAGACGCTACAGCACCAGTGGCATACAAGTTCCTGACTATGCCAGCGGACCTCCCATACGTACCAGTGCAGGAGAAATTCTGCCAGATTTTTCCCGCCAGCAGTAACCTGCCTGGTGGTAGCGTTCGTTTTTTCCCACAGCCACTGGGCCAAGGATAATGCTGCCAGAATTGTTTCGGCAGCTCTGACCCCCATGTGTCTGATGCAGGGAGGTGAGCGGCCAGTGCAGCGACGTCAGACGACCAAAAGAGTGAGTGACCCCCATGAGCAGCAGCAAGCAGCGGCAGCAACAGCGGCAACAGTAGCAGCAACAGCAGCGGCAGCAACTGCAGCATTAGCAGCAACAACAACAAAAGCAGCGGTGGCGGCGGCAGCCGCAGCATACGCAGCAGCTGTTGGTTTGTGTTGCTTCCACCCGTCACGACGGACGCCGATGCATTATCCATATACCCACGTCGGCGGTATATGGTAGAGACGTCGTGACGACACGACGGGCCTCCGGACGGTACCGAGACTTCTCCAACACCTACAACAGTGCCGGCGAGACGCGATCGATGCGTTCTAGCAGCCCTGTGGGCTTGTCGGGAGCTGGGAGAGTTTTCTCGGTGGGTTGAGACCCGCGCACCCGGTGGACTGTACCGGTGGGACGAGGAGACCCAGTGGCTGTATTTGTGCTTTCGATGTTCGGAAAGCTATGCGTGATGTCTGGACGCTCATTCCGAGATTTTTTAGCATTGTTCGTGTTTTCTCGGTGTTCGAGACCCGGGCACTCGGAGAGCTGTTCCGGTGCCTTGAGGAGACCACCGTTGATTGTTATCGTGGTTTACGCAATATAGTCTCCCCACTGGCTCGTTTGGGTTCAGCGGGGGTGACGGGGCCCGGTGCTTCTAGCTGCCGGTGCCCCTACATAACCCAGCTAGGGGCTCATTTGTACTCTCTCTCCTTGTTCTTTTCTATTCAGCGTTCCAGACTTGGCCAAAATCTTGTTGTCTTGCATCGCACTCACACACAGAGCTCATGTTCATTTTTGCATGGGCCTGCATGTCCTAAAATATTTCCAACATGGTATCAGAGCACAGGGGGGCGTGTGAGCAGCAGAAGCAGCAGCAATGGACAGAACGCAAAGAGAACGTGTCATGTGGCGCTACGCCGGTAGTAGCGTGAGTGAGCGTGAAACGACTAAACGTCAAGGGCACAGGGGCGGTGAGCCGTGCATAGCAGCATTAGGGATTGCGGTGACAACAGCAGTAGCAGCAGCAGACGTGGTAGTCGCGGCAACTGTAGTGCCACATAGCAAGAGTAGTGGCGGCAGAGCTACCACTCACAGCAATAGCAGTATCGGCGATAACAACAGCAGCAATGGCCAGCACTAGCATTCGCAACAGCCTCACATAGCAGCAACAGCAACAGCCATTACAGGAGTGGCGGCAGTAGCGTGTAGCAGAAAGCAGCGGCGGCAACAACAGAAAGCGGCAGGCGCGGGAGCAGCAAGTAGCAGCAATAACTACTGCGCAGTTTAGCAGCAGCAGCAGTAGTAGCGGAAGTAGCAATAGTAGCAGCGGTGGCAGTATCAAGCAGAAGCAATAGCTGTTGCACAGAGCAACAGCAGTAGCAGCGGCGGCGGAAGTAGCAGCAGCAGCAACAGCGGCGGAAGCAGCAGCAGTAACCGCAGAAGCTGCACCCGCCGCTGCAGTTGGCGTTGCAGGAGCGCCTCGCAGCCCTCCTCTGAGGGCCCTCGTCCCCTCGGAGGGACCCCCTCGAACCCCATCAAGGGAGCCTCTCCGAGGGGGTTCATCGGCCCCGTTCGCCCCCCTCCCCTCTACTCGAGGGGGCCCTCAGAGGGCCCCATCGAGCCCCTCCGAGGGGCCCCTCGGAGGGGCCCGTCGGCCCCGTCGGCCAACAGACGGAGGGGCCGACGGACGGAGAGAAGGGCGGACTCCCCCCTCTCTCCAATCACTCGCTCACTCGCTCACTTGCTCACTTTCTTCAGCGAGCGAGCAAGGAGCGAGGGGGGGGCGACCTGAAATCGCCCCCCCTTTCTTTTATTCCCCCCCTCCTAACCTGGCCCCTTTCTATGTGGCACTCCAGAACCGGGTGACGGACGAACCCGGGGTGAGTAGAGAAGGAAAGAAAAAATATATAAAATAAGCAATAGAGAAAAGGGGGGGGGTTGGGGACGAGAAGAGGGGAAAACGAGAAAAAAAAAAGATACTGGAGGGTGAGGGCAAAAGAAGAAGAAAAAGGGGGGTTGAGGGCACGAGAAAAAAACACATTTTTGCGGGGCCATAGAATAGCCCGACATCAAAACGACAGCGGATTATGTTGGTGGCGATCTTTGTTTCGAGACGCATCGTGGACCGGCGTCTCCCTGGGGCCCGTGGATTGGTGCGCGCAGTTCACTCCGGAGGATCGACGGCGGATTCGAGTTTGTCCATCTCCGAGGGCTGGGTCGTCTACCGCTTGGAGCAGCAGCCACACTTGCACCCGCCACCTCTTCCGCTCTATTAGTGGTACTAGCATTATAGCCGCACCTGGTCAGACTCCATTCTCCGGGCCTGCTGTGGTATTGCAGCACGTCCTGTCTAGTCACGTTTGCCGACTCTACCACCGTGACCTCCAAGAGTGACATTACCTACTCGTCTCATCCTCTCCCGCGGCTTGGTGTTTACCACCGGGAGTAGGTGCACTCGGCACCTGTCTATCATCCAGCGCACGAGATGAGTGCGCAGACATTTGAGCAGGCGCCCTGTGCGTTCGCCTCCTATTACTGTGGTGATGGACGTCATGGTTGGCGTCGCTATTGGACGCGCCCTTGCGCCTGGCATCCACCTTGGCTTCAGCCTCGTCTGAGCCTGCGTCCTGCACAGCATACGGATCTGCCGGCATTAGTAGATCCACTAGCTGGACCTCTGGCGAGCATATTCGTCGAGATCCACGGCCTACAGCAGACGGTGCAGCGGCTTTGTGACCTCGTCAAAACTGAGCGTGCTTCTCCTACTAGTTTGTCGACGGCCTCTTCGACAACATCTCCTTCATCCTCTCTTTCTTCCTCATTCGATGGTGTCCCTTCAGCTTCACCTGTCGGTCTTTTCAGGCTGCCACCATCCTCTCTATCCTCCACTCTCCTGCGACCACGACGCCACCTCGCGATGACATGTCTTCCTGCAATCGTTCCGGTCATGTGTCCTCGCGACGTCTGCGACAACGCTCCGCACGCCGTGCTCGCGCCGGTTTGGATACATCCTCCACCTCCTCGGCTTTCGTTGCTGTACCTATCAAGGGTGGTCACCGCGCATTGCCTGTTGTGACCGTAGCGACAGGATCCGCACTAGCGTCGGGCCATGGTGCCCGAGTGTTAGCTCAAGCAGACTCAGATAATATGGGGACAGCACATGGCGTGGAGTCTGATCCCAACATGGCGTTTGTGGTGGCGACTTGCCTGTCATCGTCCGGGCTAGATCCAGATCTTCCACAACAGTAGGCCACATCAGGAGGAGCACAGGCACGACGTCCTTGGGTGGTACCACTCACGGCTCCGACCGGTGGGGGTCCGGCGGTGGCACATGAGTCTCGTACAGATCGAGATGCATCTACCAGAATTTTGGGGGAGAGTGTGCAGCACATTCACACCAGTCTGGAGGATGTTGGATTCCTTGGGACGTGCATGTCATCGAGGTCGACATCTATGCTAGTGCAGGAGCCGGATGTTCTACAGCAGTAGGTTGCATCAGGAGTGCATGTGTCGCGTGCCCGGGCTGTGCCACTCGCGACTCCGACCGCCCTGGCGTTGGCACAGGAGTATCGTGCGGATTGGGATGCCCCATACAGATTTTTGGGAACGCTGCCGCACGAGACTCACTCCAGCCCGACATCGATCGCAGTGCATGAGCAGAGTCGGCCGGTTGGTCTTTTAGAGGTTGAGGCATTCTTGAGACCAGCATCGCTGAGAGATTTCCTTGGGACATGTGCTGTAGTAGACATAGCAGGCTGGGGTCTACAGGTTCCCGTACACACGACGGCGTAGCGACACACATGACGCAGTCGGATGGTGGTCTTCAGTCCATTATAGAGCAGGTGGCAACGACCAGCCTTCCTGGCGAGACGGTGCGTGAGCGCCAGCTGCGCTTGCTGGTCGCCTTGATGGGCATTNAGCATCGCTGAGAGATTTCCTTGGGACATGTGCTGTAGTAGACATAGCAGGCTGGGGTCTACAGGTTCCCGTACACACGACGGCGTAGCGACACACATGACGCAGTCGGATGGTGGTCTTCAGTCCATTATAGAGCAGGTGGCAACGACCAGCCTTCCTGGCGAGACGGTGCGTGAGCGCCAGCTGCGCTTGCTGGTCGCCTTGATGGGCATTATCAAGCCGGAGTCTTGCACACCCGTATCCACTATGACGGGAGTCGAGGACAGTGGAGCAGATCTGTACACAGAGATGGATTCACCTCGTCAGCAGGAGCTGATACGTGCCTTCTCGTGTTCACGTGTTGGTGACCTTGCTGATCACATCGACGCTGAGAGTGGCAATACCTTCATGGACGAAATTTTGACATGCTCCACGGACTTTGACGACTCCTCCTTCTCTCTCGGCATACGACCGCTCATTCCTCCTCGTATGACAGACACGAGCTGTGGTGTGGATGCGACACCTGCAGCTGCATCCGATGTTCCAGCGTCTCAGCACATTGCGAGTTTGGTTGACCCCCAGGAGGATGCAGTAGCACCGGTTCTATCGTCTTCAGCAGCAGAGAGGCAGATGGAGCTGTACTCACGAGTTCTGCAGTCTGCATGTGCAGCATCCAGTGAGGCAGAGTTTATCCTACACGAGGCAGACATGGACCACCTTCACATGTCCGAGGCAGGTTATGCTGTCCTGTAGGAGCATGTAGGGATTCTGCAACGGGAGGTGATGGCAGTGCGTAAGCGATTCTAAAAGGAGGGGAGCATCACTACAATCGTCACGAGCTTTACGCCACCACCATCTGGAACACCCACACTCTAGGAGGATCTTGTACCAGCTCCGAGTATGACGTCAGTTGGAGACACCACCACAAGAGAGTTGGGCGTGCCTTCAGTTTCTGCCATCGTCATTCCTATGGACTCCGTCATCGCTCTTCCTTTTGCTGCTACCATCACGCACCTTCATCCACCCGACTCAGCTACTCCATCGTCACCTTTGTCTATGAGTGGTGACCCGGTTCGTCGCTCTAGCCCTCCTCCTCTGGTCGTACACCCTTGTGCCTCAGGATGACCTTTCCCGCATCGGAGGCCAGCTCCGCCACTTCATCCACGCTCGCGTGCTGCTCGCCCATTCCCTTTCCTTTGGCGTATAAAAATGCATCACGGTAGAGCGGAGACAGGAGAGACTGAGTTGGGACCCTTGGCAGTCAAGCAAGGACTGGTACACCCCAGGTGATGCAGCTGCGACGTGAGGAGTCGTAGTCGGAGACACCACTTCGTCTTTGATGCTAGGAGCTGACTCGTACATGACAGGAGGAGCTACCTCTGCATGATGGAGAGACCACGTGATTCATCACCCAAGATCTGTTCAGCTACGGTATCAGCATCTCCATCATGGACATCGCCGCTAGGTTTATCTGCCCAGGAGGAGTGTTGTGTGGACCTCGACCTGACGCGACGTTATGGGAGATGATGGCGAGGGGTCCATACTCTGATATGAGCATACTATAGCCACACTCTGTTGGTCGAGACCCGAACACTTGTCGGTTGTACTAGTGTCACGAGGAGACCATGGGGTCGTGTGTCTTGGTGTGTGGCCATACTACGTGTGGCATGTGCATGCCAGCTGGTTTGGTCATAGTGGTCAATACCCGGACACGTGGTGAGGTACACCCGTGTTACGAGGAGACCCCCTATGATCCTGTTTGTTGATTGATGATGCTGTTGTGGTGGGCACACAGATACCTGTTGGATTGCTCCTAATGGTCGCAGCCCGGGCACAGGTACCGCCAGTGTCACGAGGAGACCCTCTTCCAGCCTAAAATGTGTATGGTGTACATTACACTGGCTTGTGTGCGTGTGCATGACTCTTCTTATGGTCTAGACCCAGACACTTGGTATGATGTGCCAGTGTCGTGAGGAGACCTTAGATGGATAGCAGTTGTCTCTGTGTGGTTTACTAGTGCACATTATGGTTTGCCATACATTGTTGTTCCGTGCCTTCTTTCATTTGTTCTGGCGTGGACGGCTATGTCAGCCAGGGGGAGTGTTGGTTTGTGTGGCTTCCACCCGTCACGACTGACGCCGATGCATTATCCATATACCCACGTCGGCGGTGTATGGTAGAGACGTCGTGACGACACGACGGGCCTCCGGACTGTACTGAGACTTCTCCAGCACCTACGATAGCGCCGGCGAGACTCGGTCAATGCGTTATGGCAGCCCTGTGGGCTTGTCGGGAGCTAGGAGAGTTTTCTCGGTGGGTTGAGACCCGCGCACCCGGTGAACTGTACCAGTGCGATGAGGAGACCCAGTGGCTATATTTGTGCTTTCGATGTTCGGAAAGCCGTGCGTGATGTCTGGACGCTGATTCCAAGATTTTTTAGCACTGCTCGTATTTTCTCGGTGGTCGAGACCCGGGCACTCGGAGAGCTGTTCCGGTGCCTCGAGGAGACCCTTGTTGATTGTTATCGTGGTGTACGCAATGTATTCTCCCCGCTGACTCGTTTGGGTTCAGCGGGGGTGAAAGGGCCCGGTGCAGCTAGCTGCCGGTGCCCCTACATAACCCCGCTAGGGGCTCATTTGTACTCTCTCCTTGTTCTTTTATATTCACCGTTCCAGACTTAGCCAAATTCTTGCCGTCTTGCATCGCACTCACACACAGAGCTCATGTTCATTTTTGCATGGGCCTGCATGCCCTAAAATATTTCCAATTGCAGCCGCGGCTGCGGCTGCGCAGCATCAGCCGCAGCTGGCATTCCATCACAACCAACAAAACCTGGTCACGGGTATGAACTCGGATACGACCAATCCTACCGACTCCACAAGCAAAACGTAAACTGCTCCACAAAGAGCAGAAATTAACTGTGATCAGTTGAAGCTCAGACACAAATGTTGATGGTGACGAGACACATGCCACACAGTGTGGATGTTGCGCAGTTGCGTCTCCCCCATGACGGAGCGGCTAGTAGCTTGATCTCTCCATGTTTACTCACATGTGTTAGTGTGAGTGGAGTGTGCAACGAGGCCAGAGGTCACACCATGTATGTCACACAAAAGTCAACACTACATTGGGCTTTTCTTTTTATGTGCCCTTTCTCGCACTATGATCCTCTTTCTCATTTCCCCTTCGTGCCCGCCTTTCGTTCGGCCTTTCTTGCTATTGATTGCTCATCCCTTCTTTTTCTTGGAGAACCCAAGTTTTCTCTCACATAGATTGGCCTGGCATTGGACCGCATTTCTGCTGTCATTCATTGGTATGCACTTGCCCCAATTTACACCCTCAAGTGGGGAGGCATTCATCCCAAGGCAAGGGTTTACCGTATGTTAGCATGCCATGGCTCATCCCATATGAGAAGCACATGCAAGTTGCTCCTCGGTCTAATAGGTGAAGGATTGGTTTAGGGATTTCTAGCTCCAGATCCTGACCATGCCAACCGTTGTCCCCTTACCATGAAAGGGACATTTGGATCGATGGCTGGGCAAAGATGTGGTGGACAATCCTGGCTAGCTGAGAGCTAGTTCCAGTTCCTTAAATTCCTTCCTTACAAAATTCAGTCTTGCAACAAGTAGCTGTCCCTCGCCCATTTGTCAAGAAACGTTTCAGGGGAATTGGTCTTGGAACAAAGACCAGTGTGGTAGGGGTGCCTCTTCACCTCTCTCCCTTGCTGCGAGGCAGCGGCAATACGTCAGAAGAGTAGCTAGAAGAGTACAACACCATCATGTTGCTTTCATCCATGGAGAATGGTCGTCAAAGGACACCAGTAAAGAACTTTTTNTGGTCGAGACCCGGACACGTGGTGCGTTGCACCCGTGTTACGAGGAGATCCTCCCTTGATCCTGTGTTTGGACGATGATACTATTGTGTTGGATTGCTCGTAGCGGTCGAGACCCGGGCTCTGGTACCGCCAGTGTCACGAGGAGACCATCTTGTCCTCTGACATGTGCATGACGTGTGTATGTGCATTACACTGGTCTGTGAGCGTGTGCATCACTCCTCTCATGGTCGAGACCCAGACACTTGGTGGGCTGTGCCAGTGTCCAGGGAGACCCTGGATGGATAGCAGACGAGTGTGTGTGTGTTTGTGCGAGTTGACTCATGCATGTTATGGCTTGCCATGCATTGTTGTTCCATGCCTTCGCTCATTCGTTCTGGCGTGGACGGCTATGTCAGCCAGGGGGAGTGTTGGTTTGTGGCTTCCACCCGTCACGACCGACACTGCGAGTTTACCGATATACCCANAGATGTGGTGGACAATCCTGGCTAGCTGAGAGCTAGTTCCAGTTCCTTAAATTCCTTCCTTACAAAATTCAGTCTTGCAACAAGTAGCTGTCCCTCGCCCATTTGTCAAGAAACGTTTCAGGGGAATTGGTCTTGGAACAAAGACCAGTGTGGTAGGGGTGCCTCTTCACCTCTCTCCCTTGCTGCGAGGCAGCGGCAATACGTCAGAAGAGTAGCTAGAAGAGTACAACACCATCATGTTGCTTTCATCCATGGAGAATGGTCGTCAAAGGACACCAGTAAAGAACTTTTTGGCTCCACGGCCACCCTGACAGCATGCAGTTGAACGAGCGCTTGTCGAAGCCACTCGGCGCTCGTCGTTGTCATTGGCCGCTGAACTCCACTTTTGTTCCTCCCTTGGCATGGCTTTCCGATTTTGGCCTTTGAGGCGACGCGTGGGAGCCCTTTGTGGCTTTCCCTGTCTGTGCATTCCTGCACACCCCCCGCATGAGGGCCTGCACATGTGAGTGAACCCCCTCCCACCAAGGGACGACTCAGAAACCAGAAACCTTCCTGCTCACATCTTCCTGCCCCAATCTTCCCGCCACACTGTGGGATTTTGGGGCAGCGCTCAGTGGAGGCACAGGCTCACCACATAAAGTGGAGACGAGGGTCCTTCACGGGCTCTTGCCTCCGTGAAGTAGGGGCATACACCTGTTTGTCCTCCGAGGTGTGCTCTCATGGACTGTCACATTCGTATACACATCGCCTCGGCTCTTGCCGTCCTAAAAGTGGAGCATCTGTGAGGCGCCATGGGGATCCTGGCAGCCAGACGATAGCCCCGTCTCCACACAGCCCTCTGCAGAATCGACACTCCCATACTGACGGCAACACGCACGCTTGAACCAAGTTTCCTGCCTCAGGGTCGCAGGATTGACGATCTCGTCCAACTTTTCAACCAATTGTTCTCAAACCTTGGTTCAGGCAGGTAACCCTTGCCTAAAGCCTGCGGTTGCGTGCTGCTGCTGCTGTTGCACCTGCTACTGCTGCTGCTGCAGCTGCAGCAGCTGGTGCTGATGTCGCTGCTGCTGCTGGTGCAGCTGCTGCAGCTGCTGCTACCACAACCATCTGCCGGGAGCTGTGTCTGAGTCGCAAAGTGCCGAAAGCTGATGCTGTCACTGCCTCGAGGGGGCTAGCTGTCGCGAATCCATGGGTGAGCTGCACAGGTGGACCGAGGAACAGGGAAAGGTGTGCTTTAGGAAATTAAGCGAGATTAGGTGTGCAGACAAGGATGCACAAGCTGCAGCACATTTCCATGCCAGATGCCTCCCCCACCCCCCACCTCACTTCTCCCCACCCCACTTGACCCAGTTGGGGGAGAGAATGCAGGTGAAGGTCAGCACAGGAGAATGGACAGAGCCAAGGGACAGAGCGAGGGATGAAGAGAGCGGGAGGGAGGAGGGCGAGGATGGAGGGGAGAGGGAGGGAGGGAGATGGGAAAACAACAGTGATGGAAAGAGGGAAGGAAGGAGGTAGGGATGCAGTAAGGAGGGAGTCCATGAGAAGAGGGAAAGGGGGAGAGACGCGGGAGGGATGAAGGGAAGGAAAAATGTTTTAGAGGAACGGAGGGACAGACGGACGGACGGACGGACAGACGGATGGACGGACGGATCAAGGAGAGAGGAAACGAGGGAGGGAAAGAAAGACTGAGGAAGAGAGGGAATGAGGGAGGGCGGTAGGGAAGGTGGGAGGAGGGAAGGGATGGAAGGAGGGCAGGAGCGGACAGAGATGACAGGGTGGGGAGGGGATGAAGGCAAACAAGAGGGACAGAACGACATTTGGCATACAGACGTCATTGGGCATGGCAAGCCACATGGAAGACATGACACAGCCTGCCCATGTGTACTACCAAAATTGCATAACATCCTCAGAGGGTCCAAAGTTCACGGCAATACTCCCACGTACACATAAACATAGGCACTCATGTGCCTCTGTCTACGCCGGTGCCCATGTACATGCATTCGGCTCACCAAACCAAACAATTTTAGTACAAGAATGCGTTTGCACGGGGGTCTCCTTGGCGAGCACGGTAGGAAAAACTTTTGTTTGGGGGGGCATTCCTTACATGTTTTGCAGAATGTCAACGAATGAAAGCAAAACAAAACAAAACAAAATAAACAAACAAACAAACAAAAAAACAAACAAACAAAACAAAACAAAACAAAACAAACAAAACAAAACAAAAAACGTTTGTCAGAATCTCGGCTCACCAAACACTTCGAGCGCGGAGATGCGTTTGCGGGGGTCCTTGGTGAGCATGCGGGCCACGAGGTCCTTTGCGTCGTCCGAAATGGCGTGCCATCGCGAGTGCCGAAAGTCCACCTTGGCGCGTCGGATGTTGCCCTCGAGCTCCGCGTTGGTGGCGGCCCAGAAGGGAGGGTAGCCGGCGAGGAGGATGAAGAGGACGACGCCGGCGCTCCATATGTCGGCCTCGGGGCCGTAGCAGCGGTCGAGCACCTCCGGCGCCACGTACTCCACCGTGCCTGCTCTGTCCGT
>SZWC01000102.1:389142-407206 GCA_023375785.1 Penium margaritaceum
TCCGGACACGTGGCGGCCACGATTGTTGGTGTTCCCGCTTCTCCACTAGCGAGTAGGAGCGATCCGGACCCACGCGACCGCACCATCGCTGAGCTTCGACACCTTCTGATGCTCCGCTTTCAAGGAGGTGCGAGTGTGTTGTCATCGTCTGGTGGTCCACAGACTATCTGTCCGTCCGTTCCTGTGACTCGTGATGACGCATGTGGGGGAGCACAATCAACATGTGATGATGATGGGCCTGACTGCACCGATTGGGTTTATGAGTCTCATCTTTGTGTCCCCACTGACGGCTTAGCGTCCCTCTGATGCCGAGTGTTCCATTGCCCGTTGTACAGTGACGTCCACCAGTCGTGACTCCGGTGGCACTTGGATCATCGATTCTGGTGCCACTCATCACATGACGTGTCGTCGTAGTGATTTTGTTGTTCTCGGTCCCGTCACGTCTGCCCGTTCCATCCGTACAGGCTCTGGTCAGTCCTTGCCAGTCCATGGTGTTGGGGTTGTATGTTTCAACGATCCGTCTGGCCCCTTGTACCTTTCTGGCGTGTTGTTTGCGCTTGATCTTGAGCTCAGCTTGCTTTCTGTGCGTGCTTGCACACTGATGGGTCTCTATGTGGAGCATACCGCAGACTCAACGACTGTGACTAATACTGACACTCGTATTGTTGTCCGTTGTGCCTCTGTCGTAGATGATGTGTATCGCATCTCTCGTACCTCCTCCCCTTGCTCCCCTTCCTCCTCCGCTCGAGTTTTTGTCACTGGTGTTCTGTCTCCGAAACACCAACGGTTGCTTCATCGTCGTCTGTGTCACGTGGGCTCCGATACTGTGTCGAAGCTCATTCGGACACATCCAGCTCTAGGTCTTGACGCGGCTTCTTTCGAGAAGCCACCCAAGACCGACTGTCTCTTTTGCGCTCATGGGAAGATGCAGCGATGCACCTACCTTGACTCTCGTTCCCGAGCGCTTCGGCCTCTCGAATTAGTTCACTCGGACCTTCTCGGTCCTCCTCCGGTCGAGTCCCCATCTGATCGGGGCCGGTATGTTCTGACTCTGACTGATGACTTTACCCGAATACGGTGGGTCTACAGCCTACGTCAGAAGAGTGACGCTGCCCTTGCGGTTCGACTCTAGCTAGTGATGACTGAGCGTCAGTCACGTCACATGCTGCATACTTTCCGCTCGGATCGCGACGGTGAGTTCCTTGGCAAGATGGACGGAATTTTGGCCGAGCACAGGATTTTTCACCAGGTCTCCGCTCCTGCTACCCCTCAGCAGAACGGTGTTTCCAAGCCTTGGAACCGCACCATGGAGGATGCGGTTCGTGCTATGCGTTCGGAGTGCGGTCTCCCTGAGTCCTTCGTTTTTTAGGGCTTCGCCTACATGACGTGGGTCTGGAACCCCCTCCCACACGGTCCACTTCCGGACCATATTACACCGTATGAGCTCTGGTTTGGACATCGTGCTGACCTTCGTCTCGCTCACGTCTGGGGATCCCTGGCCTCCGTGTGGTACACCGAGGACCAGCAGGGGTCCAAGGTCTCACCTCGTGACTGCTTGTGTGCCTTCGTAGGCATTCCCCGCGGTCGAAGGCTTGGCGCTTCTGGGACCCTACTCGTCGTCGCGTCATTGAGTCCCGCGACACACTCTTTTTTGAGTCTCTCACCTACCGTGACCTGACTGCGATCACGGCACTCTCCGCCACACATATTCCTACCTGTGAGGGTTCTCGGCGGATGGGAGAGACTTCTACGCGAGCGAGCACCTCTCATCAGGCTGAGGTGTCCGTTCGAGCCCCCTTCACCTCTCGGTCTCCGGCCCTTGATGACCCGGCGATCATCGCTGTCGGTCCAGAGACCTCACCCGTACAACTTGTTTCACACCCCACAGGTGTCCTTGCGCCAGTACTGGTGTCAGCCAGCACTCCTATTTCTGTGTCTGGTTCAGTCTCGCCTACTCCTGTAACTCCGTCTGCTGGCACTCCTGCCTCTGTGTCAGGTCCAGTCTTGCCTGCTCCTGTTGTCACATCCAGCCCCATGTCCCCCACACACTCGTCTCCTCGCACGGCATCATCGGTTGCCTTGCCTCAGCCCCCACCAGTTGTGGTCGTGCCTGTCCCTGAGCCTGAGGTGCGCCCCTCGAGCTCAGGGTACTCCCGTGAGCCTTGTGGTCGTCTTCGAACACTGGATTCCGGAGCTCAGCGAGCGTCGTGCCACGTACCCCGGCGCCCCTCTCGCAGCATCGCGAGTGGTGACCCCGGCACAAAGGCCCTAGGCCTGAGTGTCCGCACTGAGCTCACAGAGGTACATCCAGCGCGCCCTGTAGGGCACGATCTCGTCACTCGCGAGTTCCATATCGCTTGTGATGCAGTAGTTCATCTTGTGGTCGTCAGGCCTAATACCGAGGCGTGTGCCCTTGCCACGTAGAGCTCTCCCTCTGTGGCGTCCGACCCGGGCATCCTGAGGGAAGCTCTCTCATCATAGGATGCTGACACTTGGCGAGCTGCCTGCGAGGATGAGCTTCGCGCTATCCGAGAGCATAGAGTCTACGAGCTTGTCGACCTTCCGCTTGGGAGGAAGGCTATTCAGGTCAAGTGGGTCTTTCGAAAGAAAGTGAAGCCAGATGGCGAACTGGAACGCTACAAGGCCCGCTTGGTCGTCAAGGGGTACTCTCAGATTGAGGGCATCCATTACACTGACACTTTTGTCCCTGTCGGCCGCATGACCTCAGCTCGAGCTCTGTTCGGTGTAGTGGCTCAACATGATTGGGAACTACACCAGATGGATGTGAACAATGCGTTCCTCCATGGCTCTCTGGATGAGGAGATTTACGTGGCTCAGCCACCAGGCTTTGAGGACGGTGACAAGGTCTGGCGCTTGCGCAAGTCCTTGTACGGCCTCAAGCAGTCTCCGCGGTGTTGGAACCGGGAGATCACCGGCACTTTGACTCGTGCGGGAAATGTATAGAGCGAGGCAGATCCCTCTCTCTTCATCCTACCAACACCCGAGCGGTTCACCACCATCCTGGTCTATGTCGATGACCTTCTGATTGCGTCTCCGTCATTGGAGGCCGTGAAGGAGGCCAAGGCTGTCCTTCAGACTGCCTACAGGATGAAGGACCTCGGTCCTGCATCGGTGTTTCTTGGTATGGAGATCGTGCGAGATCGCAGGCGTCGGACATTGTTGCTGCATCAGGCCGGATATGCACGAGTCGTGAGGGAGTGTTTCAGCGATCTCCTTGGTGCAGTACCCACCGCTTACACACCTCTTACACATGATGGGTAGGATGCCTTGAAGGTGGATGATCCCACACAGCTGGGGGAGACAGTGGACGTGACATTGTACCTCCGTCTCATCGGATGTCTGATGTACCTGGCCACTACCACACGTCCTGATATCGCTTTCGCTGTCAACCTCCTCACTCAGTTCTCGCAGGCTCCTCTTGCCAGAGCCCTTCACGTGGCTGTGCGAGTGGTGCGGTACGTGGTCTCCACGCCGTACCTCGGACTTTGCTTTCGTCGGCAGTGTTCGATGGTCCTTGACGGCTACACTGACAGCGACTGGGCTTGGAGCTCAGATGGACGCTGCCGTATTGGCTACGTGTTCTTGCTCGGTGGTACCGCTCTGTCTTGGCGTAGCGGGAAGCAGGGCTGCATTGCACATAGCTAGTCGGAGGCAGAGTACGTTGCTTTGGGCAAAGGGGCTGCTGAGGCGGTATGGCTACAACGCCTGTTTCTTGAGCTTGGTCAGTCAGTACCCGCCATTGTGCTTTGTTGCGACAACCAGAGTGCTCTCGCCATTGCGCAGAACTCCGGTGTCTTTCACGCTCGCACGAAGCACATTGTGCTTGAGCATCACTTTGTGCGTGATCTGGTGGAGCGACACATGATCTCCATCATGTGGGTTGGCACTGACATGCAACGTGTTGATTTCCTGACGAAGGCACTAGCTCGCGGAAAGGTCCTGGTGGCCATTCGTTCTGTTGGGCTTCGCCCCATGCCTGAGGGTGGTTGAGTGTGGGATGTTTGTCTGTGTCTCATCTGTTTCACACTCACTATTGTACTTGTCCCAGTGCTGCACGTGTATGGACATGTGTACCATAGGGTCATGGGGGAGTGTTGTGATTTGTGACGTTCTCGTACAGTCTACTGTGACCACTCGGCCGTGTCCATACTCATGGAGATCCCTGAGGCGGGCCCTGGTGACACCGGAGGGACGAAGGGCGGCGGACTACCAGCTTGGAGCTGGCCGACTACTGTTCCAGAGCCCCGGACACTGCCGGGACTCCCTGCTGTTTTTCTGTGACCTGCAGGAGTCTTTTCGGCGGACTGGCCATGAGCCCGATTTGCATGTTTTTGCATTGCATGTCCACCGTCTGATGATGGATGCATGCATGTGACCAGTCGTAGCGTCTGTCTTGTGATCCAGCACGTCTATGTTTAGACGGCGTAGCATTCTGACATGTGTGTGCAGAGTTATGGCCAAAACAGTGGTTTTGGGCCGGTTTTAGGACAGCTCTTGGACCGCCGCGTGCGACACCCGCTGTGCGTCGCGGCAGGTATTTAGGCCATGGACCTGTCATTTGTTATCTCTCTCTGCAAATGCTATTGAAGCATTCAGACACTTTGCCTTGTGTCCCCTAGCCAAACTCTTGCCGTTGCGTGCACGACTTGTGATTGTCGTCACCGTCTGATCAGGCACTGACACCTGGTCAACGGGAGTGTTGCTAGGAAGCTTCCTTGCATCTTCTCAGACGTGCGGGGAAAAAAGGCAATTTGGGAATTTAATAGTTTGTATTAGGTAGTAAATGTACTTCGATGACAAGTGTAGAGTGTGTCGAGCACATATATACAATCTCATGAGGCATAAGTCGGATCATTGGCATTCGAGCCAGGCGACGTGTCCGAGGTCGCACCGTGAGAAACATATTCAAGAAGCTCCGTCGAGAAGTTGTGAGGCTTTGAGAATATCAAGGGGCTTCTTTATAAAAGTCTAGCGTCATCGAGAAGTTGACCAAGCGGTATCGAAACGTCAATATGGTTCCCTACACTTAGGTTGACCATTCTGGAAAGTGGTCGAGGTTGTGAGAATCTTCAGGAACGGAACACCAGAGGGCAGGGCCGTTGGCCAAAATGCCCTCGACCGAATGGCATAAAAATCCTATACTCATCGCGTAGTGGTCCATGAATGTAAGAACATAAATGCCCAATTGCGGACTTTCGAGACTGGTGTCCGTCAGGGGCATAAAACTTCCCTGCCTTTTAGCCGGAACGTCATGACACGCTAGCGGACGGTGGCTGGTGATGCGAAAGTAGCCATCGATGAAATGATCAGCGTCTCCGAGGTTGTCGTATGGCTCCGAGTTGTTGTGCGCGACGTCGTAGCTGTTACATCCCTGGCGTACACAAGTCCCTAAAACTCGCAAGTGTGCATTTTTGTTCTTACATTCATGGCCCACCGCGCTGCAAATTCAGGTTTCTTCTGTCGTTCAATCGAGGGGATTCTGGCCAACTTCCCCAACCTCTGGTGTCTCGTTCCATAAGTTTTTGATAACTTCAACCCCGTATCTAGAATGGTCGAACAAAAGTGTCGCGAATCATAACGACGTTTCGATGTCATCTGGTCGACATCTCGATGACGCTTGACTTTTATAAAGAAGCGTCGAGATTCTCAAAGCCCCCAGACTTCGCAACGGAGCTTCTCAAATCCACCACTCAGAACGCGACCTCGCACACGTCGCTTAGCTCGAATGCCGATGACTCGAATTATGCTTCGTTCTCATTATCAACATTGTATGTATGTGCTTGACTCACTCGACACTCGAAGTACACTGGTTGCTTAGAACAAATTATCCATTTGTCCCAAAACCTCAAATCGTCTTTTGTCACGCACCTCATCCTTGTGAACCACCTTACGTACCGCTCGGCGCAACACTTGGTATGATAGCACAGTGGCGCTCCAGGTGCAACCGGTGCATTAACTACCCGGCTACAACCTCGCACAAGTTATTGGCGCATATCCACCATTGAATTAGATCGCAGACTTCACGACGACAATGTTAAACAGAGCATGTGCAGCTGACAACAAGTATTAGTCCCCGATGAGTACTTCGGCGATGACGGATCAGCAACATGCGAACAACGACGCTCTCCAGGCGAGGCGGACAACAGCGACAAATTTCGCGGCAAACGATGCAATGAAGACGAAGCCGGCGGCAAATTTAGTAACAAACCCCTTGAGCTCAGCAAACCCTTCGCCCTCACCGCAGCTCGTTGGTTCGACACGGAGCACGATGGGAGGCACCGGCCGACAAGCGCGAATCAATGAAGACATGTACCGAAGTTTCCAGGACTTTAGAGCTCAACAACCATCTCCTACAACATCTCTGCACGATGATAGATGAGCTTCAAGTTTCTTGTGCGCGCGAAGTGCTACTCACTGAGAGAAATTTGCAACTCTTGATTGAATCCCAAATTCGACCAGCACTCCCTGAGCCGTTCGATCCCGCAAACTCCAACGGACCAACGGTCAAGATGTGGCTGACGAGTTTGGAGGTGTACTTCACCGCTGTTGGGATCGACAACGAAAAAAAGAAAGCTGACCATGCAACCTCGCTTTTGGGCGGCACGACTCTGAGTTGGTGGTCCGATCGAAAGGCCATCGATAGCTGGAGATCGACGGAGTTGCGTCTGCGGCTCCCATGACCACTCTCACATCGTCGATTGTGGTGTACTAAATCTCGAGCAGATCAATCCGACGTGGCTGGATTCTCTCATGCCACCGGAAACGTGGAGTGACTTCTTGCATGCTACACTTTCTCGCTTCAAGAAGCTGAACGAGAAACCTGACGTATGGTATAGACTCCATCGTCGACATCAGCAGTCCAACATGACAGAGTACAATCAAAGTTTATACAAAATCATCACCGGCGGTGACCTCACCCCCAATGAACAATTTATCTATTACAACACCCTGAAGCGAGAGATTTGGCAAGCAATCACCATTTTCAGTATCCAAGAGGACCTTCCACAAATGCTCGCAGTAGCCGTTTGCATCGACAACGTCAACTACAATGCTCGGATGCAAGAATCCAACGGCTGGCGACCCCAAAGCCACAACCCTTATTGTGGTGGAGGAAATTTGCACTCGACGGAAAACTCATCTCCGATGGGAATTGACGCCGTCAATTAACGTGATCAACGGTTCTGCTGGACTTACAAAAAACCAGGTCATAACTCGCATGACTGCCAAAAGCGGCAACAACAAGCCAATAAGGGGAGAAGTCATACAATAAGAGCAAGGAAAAGAGTAGACGATGAGGCTCCTATCCGGTCGGAACAATCTGTGCCGGCCAATCACCCAGCTGAGCGGTTCACATAGCTGCAGACAAGGGTTCCTCATACCACAAAGTTCGACGTGGGATACAAGGACAACCAACCGGCGATACTGTTACAAGTGCAACCGGGGGATTGTAAAAGTTGTAAAACGACACTGGCACTACTGGATGGAGGAGCTTCTCACAGTTTCGTCTGCAACAACATGGTTTGGAAGCTAGGTCTGCCAGCCGAATCAGGAGTGTTTGAAAGGAAAACCGTCGACGGACGACTATAGATCCATCAACTTCGTAAACCACTCCGACTACAAATGAGAGATTTGCACAATGCAACAGTCAAGAGGACTTGCCTAATGAGCGGCCACAAAATCATCCTTGGGGAGATTTCTTGTACCCGCACAACCCGTTGGTGAGCTAGAGCAGCAGAGTAGTCTCTGTCAACATTAATGGCAGACACATGCCTCAGATTGAGCGACCCATGACATAACAAAGGTTATAGGAAGCAGCAGAGAAGGAAGCAGCAGAGAAACTTATGAAAGCCACAAAACGCCAGTTGAGATCTCTAGACGTGGCCAAGCAGTACCTGAAACATAGAGCTCAAGCGTGACTAGTCCACGGGAAAGCAACAGAAGGGAAAGAAATCATAGCTGTCGAAGTGACACCAACGACATCAACACCTTAGAAGTTTGTAGCAGTACAGAAGGAGTTTGCATAGCTCATTAAGGATTTTGAAGGGATTTTTCCTGAAGAACTGCCCTGAGAGTTGCCACGCAATAACGGCCATCAAATAGACCTGAAGCCAGGCAGTCGACGGAAAGTGAAAAGGACCTATCAAATGAGTAATCTTGAGCTGACCAAACTCAATAAGCAGCTGGATGAGATGCTCGGACAGCGGTTCATCCAACCCTCCATGTCACCCTATGCAGCACCGGCACTTTTCGTGAAAACAAAAACTTGACAGATGCGGATGTGCATGGACTACCGATTGTTGAAGGGCATCATCATCAAGAACCACTACCCCTTCCCGCGAGCAGATGAACTTTTTTGACCAACTCTGTGACGCTCTAATTTTCACTAGATTCAACATACCCAACGGCTATCGTCATATCTGCGTATCTGACAAGGACGTCAAGAAGATAGCATTTTGCACCACATATGGGCACTTCGAGTTCACGGTCATGCCGATTGGACCTACGAATGCCCCCACACTATTTATGGGGATGATGAACAAGATTTTTTGCCCGTAACTTGACAACTTTGTTGTCGTGTACCTCGACAACATCCTAGTCTACAACCGCACCTTGGGGGGGCACAATGGACGTCCCCAAAAGTTCTCAAACGTTTAAAAAATGTTTTTTTTTTTCTGGAAATCGCTCAAAGTGTGACTTTGGTCGCCGTTTGATTGAGTTTTTGGGCCACATCATCGGCGGAGTAAAAATTTCAATGGGCTTGAAAAGGTGGAGGCGGTCGCTGATTGGCCAAAGCCCTCAAATATTTGGGACGTTGAAGTGTTTTGGGCTTGTGCAACTGTTATCGTCAAATTGTAAAGGATTGCGCCCGAGCGTCAGCGCCTCTCTCCGATCTCACATGGAAATCCACCTAGTGGAAATGGTGGGACAACAAACACAGAGTGTGTAACTCTTTGAGAGACACTCTGACCTTTGTGCCAGCCTTTCGACTGACACATCCAACGCTGGACCTTGTCATGGCCACCGATGCGTCCGATCGAGCAACCGGAGCCGCTCTTCACCAAGACAACGGCGGTGGAGAACAATCGGTCGCATATATGTCAAGAAAACTACGCCGGCCGGAGGTGAACTATGCGGTGCACGAGAAAGAGGTGCTCGCAGCTGTGCACACGTTCAACACATAGTGATGCTACCTACAATGCCGACGATGCATCCTCCGTACCGACCATCACACCCTGCAATATCTCAAGACCCAGTCATATCTAAGCCATCAACAAACTCGATGGATGGAGTTCCTCAAATCCAACTTCGACTACGACATCGAGTACCGGCCTGAAAAAATAGACCGGGTAGATGCTCTGAGTCGATAACCGGACCTAATGGCTGAGACCAACACGTTGCTCGTTGAACGAGATCTGCACCTCGTGAGGCTATTCGCAAAGGGTTACGAGAAGTTCAGTGGGTACGACAAGACCAAGTTCTGGTTCGACGACCCCTACTGGCGGTGACGATTCCTCTGAACGGTGAATTATGATGGATGCTCTTGGAGTGCCAGGACATCGGTCCCGGTGGGCACTTTGGTGAAAATAAGATGCTCAAGAAGCTGGCAAAATACTACTGGTGGAAAATGATACAGATTAGCGTGGCGGTATTCTGCAAGCCATACGACACAAGTTAGAGACATAGATCTCGTTGCAGGAGGCCACCCGGTCTACTTCAACCCCTAACCATTCCGACGGAACCATGGGCCGACATTAGCATGGACATTGTGACAAGACTAACCGGTCACTCTCGAGGGATTGATACCATCCTCCTCGTGGTGGACATATTTTCTAAAATTTCATACTTCATCCCGGCTACGACCACCGTCACCGTAGAAGGAACAGTATGATCGTTTCTAAACCAGATCGTGTGGCAGCATGGGGTACCACATACCATCATGAGCAACAGAGACGGCCACTTCACCAGTCGTTTTTAGCACAAACCGATGACACGCTATGGAAGTCAGATTTAGCTATCAACAGCGTTCCATCCTCAAACCGATGGACAAACCAAGCTAACCAACCATATGCTCAAACAACTTCTCCAAACTTAAAAAAAGGCACATAGCAACATAATCGACTGTCGAACTCGCATACAGATCCGCCACTTCCACCACAACTGATAAAATACATTTGAAGTGGTGTACGGCAAACTTCCTACCACACCGGTTGGATTGCAGAGTCGGAGTAACATTCCCGTGGTTGACATCCACCGCTGGGAATTTACAAGCATCTAGGAGGAAACACGACAGATCCTCGCGAAGACGCAAGCTACTATGAAGCGGATAGCTGACCAACATTGTAGCGGCGACATATTCAGCACTGGCAATCGTGTCCTCCTCAGCTTGGCCAATATCAAACTCCGAGGACAAGGCTTTGGGAAGATCAAACCCCGCTGGTTTTGAGATCGAGCGAATGTAAGCCCCAATCGTTGCTCTAATTTGACTCCCTCATTGCACGGCAATCCACCCTGTCTTCCACATCAGCAAGCTCAATCACCACCGGGACCCCTGTCAGAACTTTCCCGGCACAGACATGGTCCCTCCACCTCATATAAAAGTGGATGGGGATACGGAATATGTAATTCAAAATATCCTCATACATCGACACCATGGGAAAATGATGGAGTAAGTAGTCAAGTGGCATGGCAAAGATGCCACGCACAACAGTTGGCAGTCCTTCGATAACCTCCAAGAGGTTGATCACTTGATCGACGACTATTTTCTTCGTCACGGACCCACGTCTACTAGCACGCTAGGACATCGCGCCTTAAAGGGGGGGAGTGTTATGTCCATAAAAATCGCGAGTGTACCTTTCTATTCTTACATTCATGGTCCACGTCACGGTGACTTCACGATTTTTCCACCGTTCTGGCGAGGGCGTTTTGGCCATATGCCCCGACCTCCGGTGTCCTGTTCCAGAAGTTTTTGACAATGTTGACCAGTTTTTCCGAATGGTCGACAGAAGTGTCACCAACCGAATCGATGTTACGATATCGTTTGGTCAACTTCTCAATGATGCTCGGCTTTTCTAAAGAAGCATAAAAATATTCTCAAAGCCCCCAGACTTCTCGGCGGAGCTTCTCAAATCCACCACTCACGGCGCGAACTCACACAAATTGCTGGGCTCGAATGCCGGTGACCCGACCTATGTCTCATTCTCATTCTCGGGATTGTATGTATGTGCTCAAGACATTTGATACTTGTCATCAAAATACACTTACTGCTTAATATAAATTATCCATTCGTCCCAAAACCCTGAATCGTCCTTTGTCCCGCACCTCATCCTTGTGAACCACCTACATTCCGCTCGGCGTAATCGTAGCCGTGCCACTTGACCAGATATTCGTTTGTTCTTCCACGGTGTCAATGTCTCAGGATATCCCCAATCAAGTACTCCATGTTTCTTTCCACTTGTACAAGAGGTGGAGGTGCATCGTCTTTGTCCAAGAAGCTCATACTAGGGTCCCGGAAGTGTTTGAACTTGCTGATGTGGAAGGCACGGTATATCGCCATGCTCTGAGGGAGTCAAAGTCAAGCAACGATTGGGGTTTGTGTTCAGTCGATCTCAAACAATCTATACTAGTGGAGTTTTAGCTTCGCGAAGTCCTTTCCTCAGAGTTTTATATCTGCATATCTAAGGAGGACACAATTGGCAACACTGAACACGTCATCACTGCGATGTCGGTCGGCTGCTTGCATCTTTGCAAGGATCTGTCGTGTTCCTTCATAGATGCTTGTGAAATCTCGACGGTGAATGCTTGGTGCGGGGATGCTACTCAAACTTGTATGCGAGTGTAGGACTTGTATGCGAGTTTGACAGTAAGTAGTTTTGTTGTCCAATCAATGCCATGTGGTTCACTTAAATTTTAGAGGAGTTGTTCGAGTGTCTGATTCATTTGCTTGGTTTTCCTGTTTGTCTGAGGATGGAAGGCCGTTGATAGCTGGATCCCAATACCATAGCGTGCCATTTGTTTGTGCCAATAATGGCTAGTTAAGCGGCCGTCTCTGTCGCCGATAATGGTGTGTCGCACTCAGTGTAGCCACATGATTTGATTTAGAAACAGTCACACAGTTCCTTCCGTAGTGACTGTGGTAGTTGTCGGATTGAAGTGCAGCATTTCAGAAATCTTGTCCACCACGCCGAGAATGGTGTCATATCCGTTGGGTGTGGCGGAAAGACATGTCATGAAGTCCATGATGATATTGGCCCATGGTTCCATCGGAGCGGGTAGGGGTTGGAGTAGATCAGGTGGCCGCGTGAGACAAGATTTTTGTCTCTGACACGTGTCGCACGATTTGTAGAAGGTCACCATGTTGGTCTGCATCTTCTCCCACAGGTAGTACTTTGCCAACTTCTAGAGCATCTGGTCCTCACCAAAGTACCCACCTAGACTGGTGTCATGGCATTCCTCTAATATCATTCATTATATTTCCCTGTTTGGAGGGACGATAACCCGGTGAGCGAATCACTGTTGCCAATAGGGGTAGTCAAATCAAAGCTTGGTATGGGCCTCGTTTGAAGAGCAACTTGTTGATTTCCTCGTAACCATTCGCGAATAACGTCGCAAGGCACAGGTCTCATTTGACGAGCAACTTGCTGATCCGGGCCACCAAATCTAGTCGTTGTCTAAGGGCATCCACCGGGTTTGACAGGCCAGTACTCAATGTCATAGTCAAAGTTGGACGCGAGGAGCTCCTTCCATCGTGTCTGTCGATGACTTAGATTTGGCTGGGTCTTTAGATTTTTTATGGCATGATGGTCTGTGTGGATGATGCATCATTGGCATTCCAAGTAGCACTGCCATGTCTTGAACACGCGTACGACTGCGAGCATCTCATTTTCGCACACAACGTAGTTGAGCCCCGGCCCACATAATTTTCACGATATGTTCGCGACCGGCTCTCCTCCACCGCCATTGTTTTGGAGGAGAACGGCTTTGATGGAAAGATGGAACGCGTCGGTGGCCATGATGTAGCCCACCGTTGGATCTTCCAATCATAAGTTTGACACCGAGGTCAGAGAATTTCTCAAAGAATTTAACTCTTCTCATTTTCTGCCCTCCCAATTCCACTCGATGGTTTTCCAGGTGAGATTGGAGAGAGGCCCTGACACCTGGGTGTAGTCCTTTACGAATCGACGGTAGTAGTTGCAGAAATCCAAAAACACCTGGACATCCCAAACATTTGTGGGCGTCGGCCAATCAGCGACTGCCTCCACCTTCTTTGAGTCCATGGTGATCCGTCCGCCGCCGATGAAGCTGCCCCAAAACTCAATCGAACGGTGACTGAAGTCGCATTTTGAGTTTTTTTTTTCTAAAAAAATCTCAATTTGAAAATATCTTGAGAAATTTTCAAGGATGTCCATTGTGCTCCTACAGGGTGTGGCTGTACACATGCATGTTGTGAAGATACACGACGATGTTGTTCATTGCCGTCATAAATATTGTGGGGGCATTAATGAGTCCAAACGGCATGACCATAAACTCAAAGAGCCTGTATCTTGTATGGAATGTTGTCTTCTCGGCGTCCTTATCGAATACACAGATTTGATGATAGTCGCTACGTAGATCAATCTTCTTGAAAGTTTGGACCCATCAGAGTTTGTCAAAAAGTTTGTCTGCTCCTCGGAGGGGGTAATGGTTCTTGACGATGATGGTTTTTAACGCCCAACAGTCCATGCACATACGCATTTCGGTTGTTTTACTTTTCACAAAAAACATTGGTGCCCCGTAGGCTGACGTGGAGGGCACGATGAACCCCTGACCGAGCATCTCGTCCAGCTGAGTTTTGAGCTTTGTCAGCTCGTGATTACTCATCAAATAGGTCCCCTTCATTGTCGGTCTACTGCCCGGCTTCAGGGCAATATGATGGTCAACGTTACAATGCGGTGATGGTTCTCAGGGTAGTTCATCAGGAAAAACCCCTTTGAACTCCTTGATGAGTTCCGCAGATGTCTTTGGTACTATTGCAAACCTCTCAGGCATTGAGGTTGTGGATGCTGCTTTGGCTGCTACAATTGTTTCCGCTTCCCCTGCCTCCATGTGGACCAACCACGCTCAGACTCGTGCTTCAGTTATTTATTGGCCACATCAAGAGAGATCGGCTGGTGTTTAATGAATCTCGTAGCTTCTTTTGCTGCTTCCACCTCTACTGCTTCCCATAACCACCGTTGCGTTGTGGGTCACTTGACCAGAGGTAGGTTTCACTGTATGCCATTAATGCTGATGTATACTAATCCGCTACTCTAGTTAACTTGAAGATTGTGTCGGTTTTGGAAATCTTGTCCGTGGATGATTTTGTGGTCGCTCATTGGACAAGCTACCAGACCGTTATGTCATATAGATATCCAGTTTGCACCCAAAGTGGTTGGCGAATTCCATGGATCTGCAGTTGTCCGTCGACGGTTTTTCTTTCAAAAACTCCTGGTTTGGTCTGCAAACCCAGATTCCGAACCATGTCATTTCTGACAAAACAGTTCGAAGCTCCTTTGTTTTGTAGTCCTGGTACTATTCTGAAACTATTAAAATCCCTCAGTTGTACTTATAATAGTATCGCCGTTTGACGTACTCGTATCCCACGTCGAATTTTGCAATATCAATAACCCTCGTCTGCGGTGATGTGAGCCGCTGAGATGGGCGATCAGTCGGTGCAGATTGTCTTTTTACCGGACAGGATTCTCGCCGTCTACCCCTGTCCTCTGTCGTGTTCCTACTCTTCACTTGTTTTCTATGACTTCTTCCCCCTTTTGGCTTGTTGTTGCCGCTTTCAGCAATCATGAGAGATGTGACCCGGCTTTCTACAAGTCCAGTAGAGCTACTGGACTTGTTGCTCTGCTAGACTTGATTGTGCTGATCGACAACCTTGATCTCCATCGGAGACGAGGTTTGCGTTTACTCCAACTTCCCTTTGTCACGGTAACAATTGTGGCCTTTTGGTTTCCACCCATCGGATTCCTGCATCCGAGCATTTTAGTCGGCGTTATTGATACAGTCGGCTACTATGATCATTCGCGGAAGGTTGCCTTGGATGCCGAAAATGGCGATTGCTTGCTGAATATCTCACTCAAGGCCATTTTTGTGGTAGAAACACAGTTCGTCAAGGACAACGTCCCTACTGGTGATGATTTATCAGAAAGGTTCAGTGTAATCTGTCACGCTAGACTACTGACGCAAACATTGAAGTCTATACCATGCTTCAATTTTCTCGTTCAGTTTCCCAAAGTAAGCAAGTGTAGAGTGCGTTAAGTCGCTCCATATTTCCGGTGGTGTGAGAGAGTTGTGCCACGTCAGATTTACCTGCTCGAGAGGTAGTACGCACACAGTCGATGATGTGAGAACGGTCATATGAGCCGATGATCCAGCTCCGCCGGTCTCCTGCAGTTGTTGGTTGGTCCTTAGATAGGACCACCAGCTCAAAGCCATGCCACACAAAAGCGAGGCCGCGAGGTCAATAATATTTTTTTTGTTGTTGACCCCAGCAACGGTGAAGTACGCCTCCAAACTCGTGAGCCACATCCTGACTGTTGGTCCCTTGGAGTTTGCGGGTGATACGGCTTGCGAAGTGCCGGTTGAATGTGGGGCTCACTCGAGAGTTGTTAATTTCTCTCAATGAGCACTGATCACGTCCACAAGAAACTCGAAGCTCCTCCATCACCGAGTGGAGCTGTTGGAGCAGGTAGGTATTGAGGCTCTCGATTCTCGACAATTTATGGTACAGGTCTTCGTTGATTCGCGTTTGTCGGTTTATGCCTCCCATTGTGCAATGTGTCGACCCAAGGGGCTGCAGTGGAGGCAAAGATTTATCCGAGCCCGAGGGGTCTGTCACTGGATTGGACGTCAGGTTTGTTGGTGCTGCACCATTCACCGTGAAGGTCATTGCTGTTGCCTGGTTTGCCTAGAGAGCATCGTTGTTTGCGTGCCACTGTTCCGCCATCGTCAGAGTACTCGCCGGGGACTGCTGTTTGTCGCCGGGTGCACTCACTCTGTTCACTGTTGCCGTTGTGAAGTCTATGATCTTCTCAATGGTGGAGAAGCGTTAAAGACTCGTGCAAGGTTGTTGCCAGGTAGAGTGCCACTGCACTCTAATACCAAGTGTCGAGCGGAATGTAGGTGGTTGACAGGTATGAGGTGTAGGACAAAGGATAATTCGGGCGCTTGGGACAAATGGAGAATTTGTATTCAGGATTAAGTGTACTTCAATGACAAGTTTTGAGTGCGTTAAGCAAATATTTACAATGTCGATAATGAGAACGAGGCATAAGTTGGGTCATCGGCATTTGAGCCAGGCAACGCATGCGAGGTCACGCCATGAGTGGCTGATATGAGAAGCTTTGCGGAGAATTCATGGGGCTTTGAGAATTTCGAGGCGCTTCTTCATTTGCTAGCACTGTCAAGAAGTCAACCAAATGAAATCAAAATGTTGATATGGTTCATGAATTTTTTTTTACCATTATGAAAAGTGGTTGAGGTCATTAGAAACTTCTGGAACAGAACACCGGAGGTCGGGGCAGTTGGCCAAAATGCCCCCGGTCGGATGGCGTAAAAATCGGGAAGTCGTCGCGGTGTGGACCATGAGTGTAAGGAAAGAAATGTCTAGTCACGGGGTTTAGGGAATCGTGTACGTCAGGGACGTAACAAAGGCATATGTTTGGTCTTAGACACTCAACCCGAGTGAGGCGTACGACATCGCATAGCGAGTGGTCGCTTCAAGAAACTCTGAGATCAAGGTGCTTAAAAAATATCAAAACGTGGGTTTATAAAGGTCTACAAGACTACAAGTTGACCGAGTAGTATCGAAACTTCAATGCAGTTCACAACACCTTTGCCAAATCTTTTGGAAAGCAGTTGGAAGTGTTGGAACATTTAGAAGTAAAACACCGGAGGTCGAGGTAGGTGGCCAAAATTTCCTTGGCCGATCCCTGTAGAATTCGTGAGGTCAACGAATGGTGGGCTATGAATGTATGCACAGAAAAGCCCCCTCGTAGAGTTTAGAGACTCGTGTACGTCAAGGACGTAACACTTCTCCCCCTTTTAGCTGCAAATTCATGACACATTACTTGACATAGGTCAATGATGACTGTAGTAGCAGTCGATCAGATGAACGACGCTGCGGAGGCTGTTGTAGGGATCCAAACTACTATGCGCGACATCATTGGCATGTCACTTGACCAGATACTCAAATTTTTTTCCACTGCGTTGATCTCCGAGGATGTCTTTAGTCGTGAACTCTGTATTGTTGTCCATTCGGATAGGAGGCCAAGGAGAGACGTTTCAGCTGGGGAAGCTCTCGCTAGGGATCATTTAGTGCTTGAACTTGCTGATGTGGAAGACTGGGTCAATCACCATGCTGAATCACAAGCAATGTCGAGCGACGACATGAGTTTGCATTTGCACAATCAGAAACAGTTACAACCATTGGGGTTTGAGCTTTGCCAAGTCTTTTCCACAGAGTTTGATATTCGCATAGTCCAGTAGGGCATAATCACTAGCGCCAAACACGTCATTGTTGCGATGTTGTTCCGTTGTTCGCTTTATGCTCACCTTGTCTTTTTGAGAGTTTGGCGCATTTTCTCCCAAATACTAGTGAAGTCCGGGCGTTGGTTGTCAACCAAAAAAATATTGCTCTGGCTTAGGAGTCCTACCAATGTAGCAAAACATTTGCCATAGACTACTTCAAACACAAGTTTGCCCGTTGCGAGAGGAGTTGTGGGGTTGCATGCAAGTTTAGACGTCTGCAGGTTTACTGCCCAATCAATGTTGTGCGGTTCCCATAAAGTGCGAAGAGTTGTTCAAGCATCTGATTGGTTCATTAGGTCTTCTCATTGGTTTGAGGATGAAACACCATTGATAGCTAGATCTGATTTTCATAATGTGTCATCATTTCACACAAAAATGACTACTGAAGTGGTTGTTTTCGCCGATGATGATGGTATGTGGCATGCCATGTAACTGCACAATCTGATTTTGGAAATAGCCGTGCTTCTCTCTTTGCGGTGCTGTGGTC
>SZWC01000102.1:450425-460766 GCA_023375785.1 Penium margaritaceum
CCCCCCCCCCCCCCCCCCCCCCCCGCGCGCGGACCCAATATATCGAGGTCAATATCGAGATATCGATATCGACCTTCAGTCGAAAGAATATCGAATACAAAAACATCGATATCCACAACTTTCCCACCCTAATGTCACCCATCCTGGCGCTACACGACATTATGGGGATGAATGGAATTAAAACAAGATATTATGGGATTGAAGCAAGAAACAATGGAATTGAAACAAGAAACAATGGAATTGAAACAAGAAGGAACGGGAAAATCCTCTTTTCAGCCGGACTGGCAAAAGACCACCACGTACCAGGACAGGTAAAAACCGCCATTTACCAGGACAGGAGAAGGGACAGTTTGGCAGGACAGGTTTTAACCGCAAACCACAGCTTGGAGGGGAAGGAAAGAATCCACCATCTAGATGGGCAGGAAAATAGCTTCATTTAAGCAAGACGGATGTTCACGCTGGACAGGTACCGCAGGTCAGAATGCAAATGCAAACAAGAAAGAAAGGGAGAAAGGGAAAAAGGGGCCCAATGCACATTCCCCGTCAACCTCGGTGCATTTCTGGGTGGAGTGAAGATGTTCCAAAGGATTTGAACATTTTCGTTATCTCGGTGACCGGCAGCGCATAGGTTCTTCAATCAGAAAAAAGGATCCCTTGCTTGCTCCCACGCTCTCTACATCTTCTTCAATCGCTCTCCTTTCTACAGGAGGTGACCCAGATTGCGCACGTCCCCACCCTCGTAGTGGGAGGGGCTTGAAATGCTCGTGCACATCACCAAACAGACAGACACAATGAGCAACCTTCACCTCCCCCTACCCCCTTCCCCCCACACAGCTGACTTGCATGGCAACGATGCTCCAACGTAACAGCGGCGGGCAGCAGACCACTCAGACAAAACCGACCTGCATGTCTTCGCACACATCCACGAGCCGTGGTACGTTGGGGTGCGGCTGCACCCACTGCAGCGCAGCAGCGTGGACCCCCACTGCCTCCGCATCCTCCAAAGTCTGCAACGACGATGAGGAGGAGGAGGAAGAGGAGGAGGAGGAAGAGGAGTAGGAAGAGGAGGAGGAAGAGGAGGAGGAGGAGGAGGAGGAGGAGGAGGAGGAGGACGACGACGACGACGACGACGACAACGACGACGACGACGACGACGACGACGGCGACGACGACGAGGGCATGGAGGAGGAGGTTTAAGAGGAGAATATGACAGCAATAGCATGACAGCAAATGGAGAAACAGGAGTTAACGCTGCGCAGCGAAGCCAATGGCTCATCCTCCCCATCCCTCCCTTCCAAGTCAAATGGGCCTGTGCCATCTGGAAACAAGAAGTGGGTGAAGAGAAGGAGAAGTGGGTGAGGGGAAGGGGAAGAGGATGAGGAAAAGGAGAAGGGGGGGAGGGGAAAGGGAAGCGGGTGAGGGAAAAGAAATGGGTAAGGAGAGAGAGAAGTGGGTGAGGAGGAGGAGCAGCGGGTGAGGGGAAGGACAAACGGGTGAGGTGAGGGGAAGGAGAAGCGGGCAAGGAGAAGGAGAAGCGGACTTCACAACTGCAACCTTCACAGCTGCAACCTTCACAGCTGCAACCTTCACAACTGCAACCTTCACAGCTGCAACCTTCACAGCTGCAACCTTCACAGCTGCAACCTTCACAGCTGCAACCTTCACAGCTGCAACCTTCACATCTGCAACCTTCACAGCTGCAACCTTCACAGCTGCAACCTTCACAGCTGTAACACAGCCACAACGTCATGGCCTCGCAGCAGCAAATCTACAGGTGCACAGACTAGACAAATCCGACTGAATCTCCTGGGGAGAGCCATACCTGGAAGCACCGCTTGGAGATTCCGTGGCACACAACCACCTCCCCAGTGGCCCTATGCTTGAGCACATTTCCAGCAGCAGCGGTCGGCGCCATGGCAACATCCACAGAGACGTTTGTTTCTGAGTCGGCAGGAAGCTTCCTGCCGTTGGTGGGAACAAGGCAAGCGCCGCCGGTGGTGGGGATGTTCTCACAGACGGCTGTGAGCTGCCGGAACGGACGTCGGAGCACGTTGAACACACGGAGGCCGTCCCCCTCCCGCCGTCTGCCTCTCTCGGCCCCTTCTGGCAATCCACGCCACAGCCCACCTCCGGGGGGACCAAGAGCCCCGAGAGCATCCGGTGGTTGCTGTCCGCCGGCCATCTCAGAGTCCCGTCCAGCTGCGGATGATTGACCATCGGCAGCCACGGCCGCAGGTGCCGCAGATGCTGCTGCTGTCAGCCCTGCTGCCGCGGCAGCTGTGGATCGCCGTTCCGGTGCGGACAGGACGCCTTCCAGAGGGCTACCGAACGCAGCAGCTGCTGCAGCGGTGCGTTGGCTTGCTGCCGGGCTGCTTGTGGGGGTTTGCCTGCTGGGACAAGAAGGGGCGCTGATGTCACCACTGGTGGGGAGAGATGGAGCACCCGACAGGCTGGCCGTGTTCTGAGGTGAGTCAAGGGGGACATCTGCCTGTTGTTTGCAGCGAGGGGAGCTTTGAGGGTGGGGATACTCCGCTGCTTGAGATCCAATGCGCAACGCATCGTCCATGCCAGAAGCTTTGCCAGCTGCTCCGAGCGGCTGCTGCAGCAGCTGCTGCTCTTGTTGCCGCTGCTCATTCTTCTGCTGCAGCTGCTGCTGCTCCTGTTCCTCATGCTGCTCCTGACGCTGCTGCTGCTGCTCTTTCTCCTCCTTCTGCTCCTGCTGCTGCTGCTGCTGCTGCTGCTGCTGCTGCTGCTGGCTCCGGTGCTGCTGCTTCTGCCGCTGCTGTTCCCCATTGCTTTCCTCGACCAACATGCCAGGCGCACACCGTTTGGAAGCATGTGCGGGGGATGCAGCGTGAGGGCTGCCTCTTGCTCCTTCTCTTCCTGGCTTGGCTGACTGAGTGACCCTGCCCTCCTCACCATCACCACCATCCACACTGCAACTAGGACCACCCCTGCTGCTGCCTGCAGCCTCCTCTGAAACTCCACGGCCGACCAAATCCGGCTGACCTTCCCCTTGCTGCTCATCTTCAGCGAGTTTCGCAGAGCGGGAGGGGCCGTCATCCCACACAGCGGACGGGACGTAGCGATCAGATCCTACCACCGCACTGCTCGGCTTCTGGAACCCGGCGGCGGGGCTCTCCACGTCCCTTCCCTCCTCCCCTGCCTCTCTCTCACGAGGCGAGTCCGTATCGCTGACAGAGCCGACAGAGAGGGAGTCGAGGATGTCCTGCAGGCTGCTCGTCTCGCTGTCCTGCCGGGGGAGAAAGCCGCTCCTCCTCCTCAGCTCCTTGAGAAACAGAGGGCTGTCGAGCTGGGCGAGAGGGAGAACTAATCGCCCGCCAGACACCCTACTGCTCCCGTCTCCACCAGTTCCCTCAGCCCCTTCTGACACGCTGGCGGACGAGGAGCGTGCGATGGCGACGTCGCCGCACCCGGCGGTGTGGCGTGTTGTCGTCTCCCTCTCCACCCAGCTCACCCCCCTCATGCCGTTGCTGCGCCTTGGGAGGGGTGGGGACCCCGACGCCCTCACTGTTCGAGAGCCGGAACGTGAAGCATGGATGGCCTCGGACGAGTAGGCTGCTCCCGCAGCAGAAACAGCAGCAGCATTGACAGCGGCGGCTAAAGAAGCACCTATGCCAGGTGACCAGCTTCTTTCCGCTCCTGCTGCTATTGATGCTGCTGCTGCTGTTACTGCTGCTGCCGCTGCAGCACCTGGACTGGTCTCCGATCTTGGAGACAAAGCCTCCTCTATCGGCGACGACACATCGTAAAACGCTGCGGCAGCAGATGAACCTGCCACGTCAGCAGACGCCAACTCCGGTGCCGCCACGGTCTGGGTGCGGCTGTAGAAAGCGCCTGGGCCAAACAACGGCCTCCGCCCAAAGCTCGAGCCTCCTGTAGGGTCGTACGAGCCGCTGTCCACACTAACAGTCCGAAAGGCAAAGGACGGCATGCCCTTTGCGAGCGAGCCTTGTGGCCCAGCTCCACCTCCCCCTCTTGGAGACACCGCAAGAGGAGGAGTCCCCGGCAGGCCTTGCCGCCCACCGGCTCCACCTGCCCTGGGAGATATTGGAGGAGTTGTCCCACTCCACGTGTCCCCACCCTCACCCTCCGTTGCCCTACCACCTATAACGACACTCTCTAGAGCAGACCTTACTCGCTCGGCATGTCCCGAGCGCCCCCTATTCTCCAGGCCCCGCCCGGGCCTCTCAGCAACCCCGCCCGATCCCCCCTCCGTCACCTTGATTTCATAGCCATGAGCTGACGCCGGCCTCCTTTGCATTTCCGCCGCCGCAGCACTCTCAGCGTCCCCCTCCACTCCGAACCCAGGCAAGGCGTCCACCGAGCCAAGCCGCTGGCCTCGGAGGGCCTCTGCTGGCCCCTCCCTGGCTTGGGCACCCGGAGGCACACGGACAGCCCAGTCGTCCGCGAAGCGGCTTGGAGTCGCGGTCACTTCACCGCCTCCTCGGCGCGGCCCTTGCTTCTCCCTGCTGCTGTGGGCACGCCGCAGGTCTCTCAGCCCCTTGCCGCCTCCGTCGCCGCTGCTGCTGGGTCGCCCTGCGTCAGCCGCACTCGGAGCTGGCGGCCCTCTTCCTGAGGCCTCCCACACCATATTAGGCCCGCGGGAGCCTCGGTGGGAGCTCGAGCGCCGAGCCCGGAACTTGGCCCCTTCTCCGGGACCCACGACGTCCTCCGCAAGATACTTGAACGAGGGTGCGACCAGAAGAATTTGGGGATCGTGGTCATCTCGTGAAACGTTCTGTTCCTGCAGCTGCTGTTGCTCGTTTTGAGCTGAGCTGTGCTTCTGCTGTGTAGAATTCCGTTGCAATGCAGCAGCCTGCGCCCGCTGCCGCAGAGGAGATAGCCCCTGCTGCTGCTGCTGCTGCTGCTGCTGCTGCTGCTGCTGCTGCTGAAGCTGCTGCTGCTGCTGCTGCTGAGGCTGCTGCTGGTGCTGATGCTGGAGCTCCTGCTGCCGCTGACGAAGCGGTGACAGCTGCTGCTGCTGCTGCCTTTGTGAACTGTCAGCCCTCACATGTCCATCATGACTGGAAGGGCGTTGGGGCAACCCNGAGCTGTGCTTCTGCTGTGTAGAATTCCGTTGCAATGCAGCAGCCTGCGCCCGCTGCCGCAGAGGAGATAGCCCCTGCTGCTGCTGCTGCTGCTGCTGCTGCTGCTGAAGCTGCTGCTGCTGCTGCTGCTGAGGCTGCTGCTGGTGCTGATGCTGGAGCTCCTGCTGCCGCTGACGAAGCGGTGACAGCTGCTGCTGCTGCTGCTGCTGCTGCTGCTGCTGCCTTTGTGAACTGTCAGCCCTCACATGTCCATCATGACTCGAAGGGCGTTGGGGCAACCCATCCGCAGCTCTGGTTGCTGGAACAGCAGCGCCGCCAACGCTGCTGCCACCAGTTCCTGCAGATGCTCCCTGCTGATGGCGGCTGGCGCCTTGCTGCTGCTGGGCCCTCGCCGACCGAATGACAGCAGCAGGAGTCACATTGGACCACAAGCGCTGGCCGTTGCGCAAGGGGGATGTGTTGGTGCTGCTGCTCCCTGCTTCCCTTGCAGCCCTGGCCGCTCTGGCTAGCTCGGACCTCTGCTGCAGCGACTGCGGCAGCTGCTGCTGCAATGGGGGCGGCTGCTGCCTCCGCTGGAACGGATCCATCAGATGCAGCGGCGGCGACAGCTGCTTGGTCAGCTGATGTGGAGTGGTTGGGGACGTCCGGGATGGGCGATGGGGAGGCAGCTGCAATGGACTGCTCCCTTGCTGTCTTGACCCAGTAAGATCTGCTGCAACCCCCCTGCTCACATCCCCCTCGAGTGGCCGGAAGGTTCCAGCAGCAGGCGAGGGGGGACTCATCCTTTCTCTGCTTGAACTGGGCATACTGGCGGAGGCACTGCTCGGCAGTAGGCCCTCTGCTCGCCCTCTCGGTCCAGCCGTCAGCCTTCCGCTCCCCCCACCCCCACGCGGGGTCACTCGTACGCCAGTAGCACCGCCACTGCCGCTGGCGGCGGTGCTGCTGCTGCCAGCACCAACCCCAATGGCCCAGTAATCTCCAGCCCCGACACCCGTGTCCGCACCTGCCGTGCCCCTGCGGGCCACAGGAGATGGGCTCAGCCTTCCAGCTGCTGCTGCTGCAGCCACTGCTGCCGCAGCAGCCACTGCTGCTGCTGACGCATTGGCCGACTGTCCACCCAGGCTTCCGCTTGAGGTGATGCTTCGACCAATCGGCAGCTGCTGCTCTGCTTCGGGGCTGCTGAGGTCGCTGCTGCTGCCGGTTCGTACCCGCAGTGGTCTTCCGACAGCCCCTCCTGTGTTGCCTGTGCTCCCGCTGCTGCTAGCGCTGTCGTTGCTGCGGTTCCATGACCTGCTCCTCACAGTCTGCGGACTGGCATACCTCCCTGTGTGGTCGAGGTCGCTGAGACCAGAACCGGCAGCGATACTGCCTGATGATTTACTGCCACCGCCGCTGCCACCGCCACCACCACCGCCGCTGCCACCGCCACCGCCACTGCTGCTGCTGCCTCCTCCGACATCATGTGAACGCAACTGTGACGGCCCATCCACCTCAGTTGGATGAGACCCCGGGGCCTGAAGCTCTACAACGTGCCCCTCTGCAGACAGAGGGGTGCGCTGTGCCTCTCCAGTGGACATGGTTCTCTCCTCTTCGACAGCCGCTGACTCGCTGGACGACGAGCGCATCCGACTGTGGCCTCGCACCGTCGAGCTTCCGCCTGCGCTGTCCACTGGGACGTCTGCCGAACCAAAGCGAGACCCTGATGGTGATGTGCGGGCACTTCGCCTGCGTCCAAGCTGTTCAGGACTCCCCGCTGCACTACCTCCGCCCCCTCCTCCTCCTCCTCCTCCTCCTCCTCCTCCTCCGAAATTCCCTGGGCTCACATCCTTCACCGGACCCGTCCTTCTCCCACCACCGACGCCTGCTCGAGCGGATCCAGGGGACGGTCGGACATCGTCACCCAACAAAGACGGTGGAAGCAAGGCACCAAAGCCTCCTCCACTGGCCCCCCTGAAAGACACACCCTCTGGACCCACCCTGGGAGAGAGACCAAGGGCCAGATTGGAAGTCGACTGCCTGCGATCAGGAGACAGTCTCGGGTTAGTGCTAGGGTTAGAGTTAGGGTTAGGGTTAAGATTGGGATGCCAACGCGAGGGCGAGATGGTGATGCGTGGGGGGCTCTCCGACCAGTTCTCCAGGCTGCCCACAAGGTATGAGTCGACATCTCCGTCTTGTGCGGGGACCGAACCCGGACCTGAGGTGCCACGGACTGATCTACGCGTCGCCGCCGCAGCTCCCACGGCAGGGGCATCGGACTCCCGTCCCTCTGCATCCCGCCTGCTGGGGCCATCTGCTGCACCAGCAGTGCCCCTGGTGGGTACGTTCAGGGGGATGCTGGAGCCCGACCGCTGTCGTGGCTGAAAATCTGCGTCAGGGGAGGACCCGTGCTGGGGCGTGCTGGTGCTCGACTTGCTCAGCCTGCTGGTGCCGCTGAAGCCTTCTGCTGCGCCAGCAGAGCCCCGAAGCCTCCTTTCGCGGAGGTTCGCATGACCCCCGCTGCGGTCTGTCTCTGGCGAGCCCCCTGCAACCTGAGGAGAAATGTTTTCCTGGACCGCAACGACACCACCGAGGGAGGCCACCCGTCTGTGCGAGGCATCTCCAGAAAGTTCTCCTGAGAATGCCAGGCTGGCAGCAGCACGGCCCTGCTGCTGCCTGGAGGGAGTCGCGGCAGCAGAGCTGCTGGCGCTCGCCACAGCTGGGATTTTCGAGGCCCGCATGGACCTGATAACGTCGAAGCTGCCGCGCCGGTGACTGCTGGCGTCATCATTCTTGTCGTCGTCCGAGTCGTCTGACGAGTCGTCCGACGGCAGGTACTTCTCCAAGAGTTCCTCAAGGCGGCTTCCGCCCGCATTTCCTGCCATGATTCCTCCTAGGACATGGGAGAGAAGGATAACTTGGATGAAAAGCAGAACGTCAGAGTGGTATGTCTTCAAGCCCCCATTTCCTGCGATGTCGGCTCAAAGCATATGGAAAATCAGAGAGCTAGAAGGACAAGCGGAACGCCATGATTGTGCTTCCCCGGCCGCATGTTCTGCCATTGTGCCACCTCATGAGAGAGAGGCCAACAGGAGCGAGACGGGGTCGCTCATTCCAGCATGAGGGTGGAACGATGATCCCGAACGGCGGACGCCCGAGTTCTGAGGAGGCAGGGCATCCCGTTCCCCGACACTACACCAACCATCGAATCCAACCACAGCCAGCCCCGCCAGCCTCACCTGCCTCGTGTTGCTCGCGCTTCATGGACCGGCAGGCCGCCGGTAAGCGCCGAGGCGGTTTGGCAACTCTGACCGTCGTGATACGGGGCGAGGCTGGATACGTTGCCCAGAGGTTTTCACAACAATTTTTGTTCGCGACAGTCCGCGATGGCTGTGATTCGGTACATTTTTTTTTGGTTCAATTGCTTCGTTAGTGACGGGTGCGAAACTTTATTGTCTTAGGTGATTCGACTCGCAACTTATTTCCAATACTAGTTCTTCACAAAACTTATTTGCAGTCAATAGCCCCAGTTTCCGCGGGGCCGCTCCAATCTTTTTCACCGGCAAATTTGAAATCAACCTTCTGGCCGCTAACTTCCACAGAAGATTTTTCTTAGTCCAAACATGTTCTAGTGAAGAAATATATGTCAGAATCATGCGACAAAACCTTTTTGCACAGAGACCATACCTCAATCTAGGTCAATATAATAAGAAATGTTGCCTCATCAGAAAAAGAACGAATCACGCCTCAACTTAAGTGATAAATATAAAATAAAAAAAGTAAAAAAGAATAATATTTTTCATTTCATTATGATTCTACAAGAAGTTTCAATGATTTTGTAGCTTGAACGATAATGTATTAAGAATAAAATAAAACTAAAATAAATTTTTTATTGATTATCTAATAATAAATATGAGTTTAATGAACATGACATGACATGCCACTTAAAAATAACAAATTGCGCCCTCATCAAATTTAAGAATTATGAAATCGTAAATTAATGGACACAATTATATTTGTTTATGTTGTGAAAAGTAAAATTTCTGTTTCAAATTTGTTTTCAATATGGATGAATTTCAAAGCTTTTGTTCATGTTGACAAAAACATAAGAAGGAAGAAATAATGCAAACAATTATATTAATGATAGAACGTTTGTGATGTATCATAAAAATAACAGTGCTATGGTTATGAATTCTGTATAAATAATGAAATTTAAAACATTTATCAATTTTATTTTATATTTCATTCCTTTGAGGAAATTTTAAACCCAGCTAAAAACTATTATGAGGATGGTTTAAGAATTTTAACATCCACAAAAATGTAATTTAATTCTATCTCAAGTTTTTAAGACCCTACACTATGCCATTCATGGAAAGATTCATACCAAAAACATCTTCTTTGAAGAGGTTTTTTAATTAATTAATGATATGAAAACTTATAATTAATTAATTTCAAAAGCCTCTCACAATATGAGGTTTGAATATTACATTTTGTCATGAAGAACATTAAATTTGGTCTTAACAACGTAAATTTAAATTCCACCACATATTTGGGGATATGAAAACTCTTAAACCATCCTCAAAAGTTTTCACACGGGTTGAACTTTTTTTAAAAGGAATTAAATACAGATAAATATTTCTAGAATATTTAAGTTTCATCATTCATCCGGAATCCATAACCATAAAAACGGTATTTTTATGAAACATCTTAAGAATTCTATCCTTAAGATAATGTTTTGCATTATTTATTTCTTTTCATGTCTTTATAAATATGAAAAAAATCTTTGAACTGCCTCCATGTTGAAAACAAAGTTAAAAGATAAACATTACTCTTTAAAACATGAAAAGATATAATTTTGTTAATTAATTCACCATTTAATTATTTTGTGACTTTAATGAACGCGAAACAAATTTATTTTAAGTGAATTTTAATTTCAAGATTTTTCCAATACTTCTTATTCGTAGAAGTGTGAAAAAATATTTTAGTTCTTCTATTTTATTCTTTATACACTATCATTCAAGCTAAAAAGTCATTGAAACTTGCCCTAGAATTATAATGAAATGAAAAATATTTTTCTTTTTTTAATTTATTTAATTTTTTATTTATCACTGAAATTGATGCGTGATTCGTTTCTTTCTCATGAGGCAAAATTTCTTACTAGATAAACCTAGATTGGGGTCTGGTGTCTGCAAAAAGTTTTTGTCGCATGATTTAGACATATAATTCTCCGGTATAACACGTTCGGACTAGGAAAGATCTTCTGTCTAAGTTCGAGGCCAGAAGAACGATTTCA
>SZWC01000102.1:463229-480847 GCA_023375785.1 Penium margaritaceum
AGAGAGAGAGAGAGAGAGAGAGAGAGAGGCTGAGAGGGAGGGATGGGAGAAGGGGAGAGGGAGGGGTGAGGGAGAGGGAGGGGGAGGGGGAGGGTTGAGGGAGGAGAGGGGGAGGATGAGGGGGAGGAGGAGGGAGATGGGGAGGGGGAGGGGAAGGGGGAGGGGGATGGGGAGGTCGAGGAGGAGGGGGTGCGTGGGTGAGTGTGTGTGTGTGCTTGCGTGTGTGCATGGATGCGTGCAAGTGTTTCTGTGTACATGCGGGTGCGTGTGTATGTGGGTGTGCAAATGCGTGCGGTATGTGTGTGCATGTGTGCATATATGCGTGTGTGCCTGTGTTCGTATATGCATGCAGGAAGGGAGTGGACGAGTGTGAGGGGGAGAGGGATGAGTTGAGGGTTTACGAGCGAGGGAAGAGGGGGAAGGGGACGGCGACAGTGATGATGATGGTGACAATGATGGCGACGGGGACAGTGATGAAGACGACGACGGTGACACTGACGGCAATGACAATGGCATGGATGGGTGCGTGGAGGGGGGGGTGAGGTGTGGCGCGTGTCCCGCAAGCAGCAGCCCCGCAAGCAGCAGCAGAAGCCGAAGCCGAAGGCCAAGCCTCCAAGCGGCAAGAGCAAGGGCAAGGGTAAGACCAGTGCAAAAAACGGCGGACCCGTCCAAGGAAAAGACAAGGGCAAGAAGCCTGCCTAGGCACCAACCCTGTCTCTTCTCTCGCCTTGAGGATTTTCTGTTCAAGGACTCCGTCACAGCTTTTGTCACGAATTACAAACTTGGGGATCCACAACCTGAGCTCCAGAACTTTGACTTCCAAGGAACTTCAAGCCTTGGGCCTCGGACTCAATTTTGTGTTCAAACCCCATTTCTTTTCTGATGACTTGGTTCAAAGCAGCCTTAAAGAGCTGGCAAGGCAAACCCGCCTGGCAGTTCATTTTACGGATTCGCCTCCCATGAGCCGTGACACTTTTTGGATTCCCAACCCCTCTTGGCAACCCCCTCCTGCTGGTCCAGAAGTTGAATTTGCCATCTCATGTCTTGAAGCAGATCTGGAGGAGGTCACCTCCTCCACTCCTGTTCTCAGATCACGACAGAAACATCGGCATCTTCTCTCTACTATTCGGCAGCTCCAAGCCGACCAGTCACTTGTGATTAAAGGAGCAGACAAGAATCTTGGTATTACCGCCATGGACAGAGATCACTACATCCTTGAATGCTTAAGGCACCTTGAGGATGATACATCCTATGGTCTAGAGCAGGCCAACCCAAGAGCTTCCCTTGCTTCCCTGAACCAGATCCGCTAGAATTTTTCTGGTGGAAATCTGCTCTCCTCACAGATCTGGACCTTCTTTTTCAGAGAACCACCGCACGGCTTCAAACCGTGCCCATTCTATGTCATAATGAAAGTGCATAAGTCTCCAGCCGAGGGTAGACCCATTGCTGCCAGTCATTCTTGGGTCACTAATAATGTGTCTAAGTGGCTGGACTGGCAACTCCGCCAGCTGGTCACATCACAGCCCACTTACCTACGTGACAGCACCTCTCTTCTCCTGGAACTTGACTGCTTGCATCTCAAGTCTGACTGTCTCATGGCCACTTATGATGTTGAGGCTCTATACCCAAGCATTCCACTAGACCGAGCATTTTACTACATTGAAGTGATGCTTAGACAATCTGGGCACAGACTTGGGCCACTAGTTTCTCAACTTCTCAGATGGGTCATGACAAACAGTTTTGTAGAATTCCAAGGGAGAACATGGCATCAAATCAGAGGGACAGCAATGGGTACCCCTTCGGCAGTCTGTTTCGCAGTCCTGTTCATGAGTTTTCTTGACAGGCTACTTGCACAAAAAACTCCAATTCAACCTGTCCTTCACCGGAGGTACATTGATGATGGTTTCATCATATGGGATGGACCCCGCAGCGGACTGCAGCATCTCCTTGAGACGCTCAACTCGCTTGACGACAACATCCGAATCAAGTACGACATCTCCGAACAAGAAGTTGTATTCCTTGACCTGCGCATCTTCAAGGGCGACAGATTTACGAGGTCTGGCTTCCTGGACACCTCCACGTACCAGAAACCCATGAATCTCAATCTCTACTTGCCCTTCCATAGCTATCACCCAATCAGCTGCAAACGCGCATTCATCTCGTCCGAACTACGAAGATACCTTCTTCAATGTTCTACTCAACGAGACTTCTCCAACATCAAGAACAACTTCTTCCAACGACTTCGCGCCAGAGGATATCCTCCTCACTTCCTGTCCAAAATCTTCCCTCTTTGGAAATTCTCTGCCCGTCAGAAACTCCTGCACTCCATCAAGCACAAGACACAACAAAGCCAGATTCAGAATGAGGACAAAGGTAAACCTCTCGTGATGAAGACTCTGCTCACACCACGAGCTGAAACTCTGCACTTGAGGGGACTTCTTAGACGTTTTTCAAAACATCTAAGAAAAATTTACCCTACCGTGTTCTCCTCTCGTTTCATTATGGCCTGGGGTCTACCAAAAAAGCTGAAAAAATATTTGGTGCGGGCTCGACTCCCTGCGAACGCGCAAATTCGCGCGCAAGCACTCCACTGGACACTCCCAAGGTCCGATTCGGGAGCTCCACGGCGCGCGTAGTTCTCGCTACCTCTCTTTGCTGTTCTGTGTCACTACATATGCATGAGAAACTTCCATGTTTAGCATCGGCACTGATGAAGGCTCATTCGAGCCGAAACTAGTTTGCCAACTGTTCTAAACTGTTTTTTCTCTCTCGCAAGTAACACTCTCAGCCAGAAATCTCTCGCAACCACGAGATGCCCAATATCTCACCTGTCCATCTTGTGTCGTGTAGTATTGTGTCGTATCGTTTTTTCCAGTGTTGTGTCGTGTCGTCTCATGCCATGTCTTGTCTTGTTGTAGGTTCTTGTTTCCCTGTAGTCCAAAGGGGATAGAACCCATTGCGCGCATTGCGCCGCTACTTCTTCCTCCCAGACGGACAACATGGAGTGTCGTTCTATTTGGTGGAGTGTGATGCTGTCATGTCATGCCGTAATGTGTGGTGTCTTATTCTGTCGTGGTGTCTGTATTGTGTCATCTTCTGTGCCTCATGTTGTGCCGTGGCGTATCATTGTAGACTTAGGTATAGGCGTAGGTGTAGACTTTCGCATAGGCGTGGACCACGATGTTGTGTGCTATGTCATGTCATGTCGCGCTGTGTTGTGTTGTGTTATGTCATATTGCGTCATGTCTTGACTTGTTAGTTCTTGTCATGGCGTACGCGCAGGCGTAGGCATAGACGTAAGCGTAATTATACATAGTGGATGTGGGGTTACGGGTTAGGGTGGGGATGGGGGCAAGGATAGGGATTGGGATGGAGTTAGAGTGAGGGTAGAAGTCGGAGTGGTTTTCTAGACGTTCTTTATTGTACCAGGTGGAAGTGAGGATGGAAAATGTTTAAAAGGAAATTTTGTAGGCTAAAAAAACATATAATTAGTCAAAGTTGAACGTGAGGAAGCCCAAAGTTTGAAATGTTATTGATTATATCATTTTTGACAAACATTGTTCCATTATAATGTACCAAGATGATGTTCTTAGGGATACTAGTTTTTTACTTCCTTTTTAAGATGGATAAATTAATGTGAGGTTCCTGGTTCGACCCTAATTTCAACCCCGAGTCACGCCCGCCTTTTGTCGCCAGTCCGCGATGCTGGAACTGATCTTGGTGTAGCGGAGAGGCCTGTAGTCGAGGCATCATTCTGTCGGATGACTATCTGCGATTGCAATTCGCTATGGCCACAGAAAACGAATAAATAAAAAATCTTGTTAACTTACCATGCAGGGAAATAGTCGCACTGAGAAGAGATTTGATGCGTCCGCCATACACTGATGGGGTCACCAATGGAGGCGTTTACCCGTTCGATATTCGCATTTTCTTCTCTCGGCTGGCTGAGAACTTCCCATCGGCGAGCCTATCGAAATAATGCGGACGTAGGGGTAGGAGGTACGTGGCTAACAAGTGGCGCGCATAGATGCAAAGTTGGATGGAAGGGTCCCGTATTCTCTTCAGCCACGTACGATTCACTATTCACGGTCAATTGGCCTTTCGATCGGCATATAAGATGGGCAACTTCTAGGATAGTATTCATCGATACAGTGGCTGTTAGAACTCGGCATAAACTGGACATCTAAACGCATCCTCGACATTGCTTGGACATCCGTTGTCAAAACAGGTTCTTGCCCTCGTCACGATTCTCGCTCTGTAGTCCAGGTGGGTGCGTGGCACAATCGTAGCAGCTCGGTCGCTCCGCAACCTCTTTTAATACTGTTGCAAACTTCCCAAGTGTTGATGCCATTGGTGCTGCTTAAAAAACTAGCATTTCTTTTGTTTTCCCTACTTCCGTGTGGAATGTGCATGCTTGAGCTCTGCGTTTCAGGTATCACTTTGCCACATCCAAAGATATTGGTTGATGTTTTATGGCTGTGGAACTTCCTTTGTTGTTTCGTCCTCTGTTGCTTCGCGTAACCGTCACCGTGTCGTGTGTCACTCGACCAGAGACAGGTGTCGCTTTCTACCATTAACGCAGGAGTAGACAGTTATGTTGCTCGAGTCAACCTATGGAACACCTCCTCGAGTCAACCTGTGCCAATACAAGAAATATCACCCGAGGACGTTTTTGTGATTGCTCATTGGGAAGACCTCCAGGCCATTATGTTGTGTAGGTCTCCAATTTACAGTCGGAGTGGTTTTCGAAGTCGATGGATGTGCAGTCGTCCGTTGGCGGATTTCCCTTAAAACTATTCTGGTCCGGTCCGCAAACCCAGCTTTCCAACCATGTCGTGCTGATGAAACTATGAGAAGCTCCTCCGTCCAATAGTACCGGTATCGTTTTGTGGCTTTTATATCCCATCATTTACACTTCTAGAAGCATTTATTGTTCGTAGTCCTCGTATCCCTCATTGAACTTTACAATCTCACAAACCGTCATCTTTGACGGTGTGAGGCACTCAAATGGGCGATTGGTCGGTGAAAAGTTTTCCGACTAGACACGGGCCTCACCGTCTACTCCTGTCCTCTCCCATATCCAAAACTCTTCACTCTTTTTGTGAGGTTTACTCCCCTTTTTGGCTTGTTTTTGTTGCTTTCGGTAGTCGCGTGTGATATGATCCTGCTTTCCGCAAGTTTAATAAAGCCTTTAATCATGCTGATCGACGGTGTCGATCTCCATCAAAGACGAGGTTTCCACTGCGAATATCCTCTGCCACAATAAGGATTGTGGCTTTGGTGTCGCCAACCGTTGGATTCCTACATCCGAGCGTTGTAGTCAACGCTGTTGACGTGGTCAGCTGCTACGATCATTCACAAAAGGTCGTCTTGAAGGCCAAAAATGGCGATTGTTCGTTGAATGTCTCACTTTAGGCCATTGTTTTCACAGAAGCACAGTTCTTTGGGGGTGAGGTAAGCGCTGGTGATGATTTCACGGAAACACTGAGTTTATCGTGCCATGCTGGACCGTCAACGTAGACGTTGGAGTTTGGACCGTGGAGCATAACTCTTGTTCAGTTTCCCACATCGATTGAGTACAGCGTGTGCAAAGTGGCTCCATGTCTTTAGTGGATGGAGGGAGTTATGTCACGTCGGATTGATCTCCTTGGGAGGTAGTACGCTTGTGGTCGACGATGTCAGAGCGGTGGTAAGAACCATTGATTTAGCTTGAGGTTGTCGAGCCTTGATGATTTCTTCTACAAGTTTTCGTTGATTCGTGCTTGTCGGCCGGTGCCTCCCCTGTTATGTACTATGTTGAAGGCATGACATTTGACCAAATATTTGTTCATTTGTCCACGGCGACAATGTCCGAGGATATCTGTAATCACGTACTCCGTATCCTTGTCCACTTGTACAAGAGGTGGAGGTGTGATGTCTCGGTCGGGGAACTCGGTACTGGGATCTCGGTAGTGTTCAGCTTGCTCATGTGGAAGACAGGGTGGACCACCATCCTCTTAAGGAAACGAAGCCGAGTGATGACTAGGAGTTGCATGTTCTCAATCTCAAGTATTCCCAACCAGCAGGTTTTGAGTTTGGCAAAGTCTTGTCCTTGAATTTTGATGTCTCTTTAGCTTAGGAGGACGCGATCGTCAACGTTGAGCACAGCATAGCTGCGATGTCGGTCGGTTGCCTGCTTCATAGCTAATTGTGTCTTCATGAGGGTCTGCCGTGGTTCCTCCCATATGTTTCCGAAGTTGCGACGGTGAATGTCAACCGCAGGAATGTTACTTTGACTCTCTACTGAGCCGGTGTGGCAGGAATTTTGTCGCACAACACCTCGGAATCTATTTCACCCGTTGTAGTAGAAGTGGCAGACTTGTATACGGGTTCGTTAGACTGTAGAATTTCTGCCCAATCAGTACCGTGTGGCTCGCATTAAGTTCAGAGAAGTTTGTTCGAGCATGTGGTTGGTTTGCTCGGATTGTTTGCCAGTTTGAGGATGGAATGCCACTGATAGCTCAATCTGAATGTTGTAGCGTGCCAGTATTTTGTGCCATCAGTACAGCTGGTGAAGTGGTCGTCTCTGTTCCTGATGATCGTACGTGGCACTCCATGTAGCCGCATGATCTGTTGTAGAAACTGCCGGGTTGTTTCTTCTGTGGTGACGGTGGTCGTTGTCGGGATAGAGTGTGACAAATATTTTGACCACAACGAGGATAACATCGTATCCCTCGAGATTTGGGAGCAGTCATGTCACGAAGTCCATGCTGATGTCCGTCCACTGTCCCTGTGGAACGGGAAGTGGTTGGAGTAGACCAGGTGGCCTTGTGTGACAAGATTTTTGCCTTTAAGAGGTGTCGCATGATTTGTAGAAGGCCACCACGTTGGTCCGCATCCTGTCCCACCAAAAGTATTTTACCAGCTTCTTGAGCATCTTGTTCTCACGGAAGTGCCCACCTAGAAGGGTGTCGTGGCTCTCCTCCAAAAACTTTTGTCGTAGCTCCTTGTTTGGAGGAAGAACAACCTGGTGAGTGAATTGCTATCGCCAGTAGGGATCGTCAAATCAAAACCTGTTTTTTTCATACCCGCCGAACTCCTTGTAACCATTTGCAAACAAACTCGTGTGGTACAGATCTCGTTGAATGAGAAACGTGCTATCTTGAGCAATAACATCCGGTCATCGACTAATAGCATCCACCGGATGAGTTTTTCCAGGATGAGACTTGTTGTAGTCAAAGTTTGACTCAAGGAACTTTTTCCATCGAGTTTGTCAATGGCTTAGATTCGGCTTGGTCTTGAGATATTTCAGGACATGATGGTCGGTGCAGATAATGCACTATCGACATTCCTGATACCCATGCCATGTCTTGAATACGTGCACGAATGCAAGCATCTCTTCTTCGTGCACCNCCGGATGAGTTTTTCCAGGATGAGACTTGTTGTAGTCAAAGTTTGACTCAAGGAACTTTTTCCATCGAGTTTGTCAATGGCTTAGATTCGGCTTGGTCTTGAGATATTTCAGGACATGATGGTCGGTGCAGATAATGCACTATCGACATTCCTGATACCCATGCCATGTCTTGAATACGTGCACGAATGCAAGCATCTCTTCTTCGTGCACCACATAGTTCATTTATGGCCTAAATAGTTTTCTTGCCATATACACGACTGGCTGTTCTCCACCACCGCTGTCTTGGAGGAGAACGGCTCCAATAGCTTGATCAGACACATCGGTGACATGATATAATCCACCTTTGGATGTCAATTGTAAGGCTGGCGTCGAGGTCAGAGCGTTTCTCAAAGAGTTAAAGTCTTCTTGTTCGGTGTCCCCCAATTCCATTTGGTGGTTTTACGGGTCGGATCCGATAGATGCACTGACACCCGGGCATAGTCCTTTACGAATCTATGATGGTAGTTGTAGAAGCCCAAAAATACCTGGACGTCTTGAATACTTATTGGTGTTGGCCAATCAACAATTGCTGCCACCTTTTTCCGAGTCCATGGTGCTCTGTATGCCGTCGATGATGTGGCCCAAAAAATCAATCAAACGACGACCAAAGTTGCACTTTTAGAGGAATTTGTTTTTTTTTCCCAACATTTTTCTCTCCTTGTAAAACCTGGACAACTTGTCGGGACTGTCCATTATGCTCTTCCGGGTGCTACTATACTTCAAGATATCGTCAAGATACAGGATAATAAATTCATTGAGGTACGCGTAAAAAATTGTTCAACACCACCATAAATATTGCGTGGAAGTTTGTGAGTCCTAACTACTTGACTATGAACTCAAAGTGTCCGTATCTGGTACGTAATGTTGTCTTCTCAACATCCTTATCAGATATGCGGATTTGATGATAGCCACTCCGTAGGTTGATTTTGTTGAAATTTTAGGCCTTACACATTTGGTCAGAAAGTTCATCTGCTCGTGGGAGGGAGTAACAGTTTTTTATGGTGATGTCATTCAACTCTCGGTAGTCTACGCACATCAGCATCCCTCCTATTTTCTCTTTCACAAGAAGTGCTAGTGCTACCCAAGGTGACGTGGAGAGTTGGATGAACCCCTGTCCAAGCATCTCATTCAGTTGCTTCTTGTGTTCGGTCAGCTCGTGATCGCTCATGCGGTAGGTCTCCTTCAGCTGCTGTGTGCTATCTGGCTTCACCTCTATCTGATGGTTGATTTTCCGTTGTGGTGGAAACTCTCAGGAGAAAAATCCCTTCGAACTCCTCGATGATCTCTGCGACCCCTTTTGATATTGCTGTGAACTTCCCAGGTATTGATGCCGTTGGTGCCTCTGTAGCAGCTGCCATTTCTTTTATTTTCCTTGCTTGCATGTGCATTATGCACGCTTGAGCTCTTTGTTTCAGGTATCACTTGGGCATGTCCAAAGATATAGTTTGACATATTGTGGCTATGGTAACTTCCTTTGTTGCTTCCATCTCTGCTACTTCCGATAACCGCCGTTGTGTCGTGGGTCGCTGGACGAGAGGTAGCTGTTGCTTTCTACCATTATCGCTGACGTAGACAGCTCGGCTGCTCGAGTCGACCTGTGACTTTGCGAAAACAGGAAATCTTTCCGGAGGATGTTTTTGTGATCTCTCATTGGACAAGTCCTCTAGACCGTTGTGTTGTGTAGATCTCCGATTTGCAGCCGAAGTGGTGTGTAAGGTCGACGAATCTGCAGTCGTCCGTTGGCGGATTTTTCCTAAAAACTCCCGGTTTGGTCTGTTAACCTAGCTTTCGAACCATGTCATTGCTAAAAAAGTTGTGAGAAGCACCTCCATCCAGAAGTTCCGGTACCGTTCCTTGGCATTTTCAACCCCTCGATTAGATTCGTAGCAGTATCGCTTGTTAGTTGTCCTTATGTCCCTCGTTGCACTTTGCAATCTCATGAATCCTTGTCTCGAATAATGTGAGCCACTGATATGGGCAATCGGTCGGTATAGATTTTCTGACCGGACACGAGCCTCACCGCCTACTCCTGCCCTCTGTCATGTCCAAAACACTTCTCTTTTTTTAGGGCTTCTCCTGCTTTTTAGCTTGCTGTTGTCGCTTTCGACAGTTGCATGCGATATGACCCGGCTTTTGCAAATCCAACAAAGCTGTTGACTGTACTGATCAAGGATGTCGATCTCCATTGGAGACGAGGTCATTGCCGGCTGCGACTTTCCTCCTCCATGATAGGATTGTGGCTTTGTGGTCGCCAACCCGTGGATTCGTGCATCCGAGCGTTGTAGTCGGCGCTGTTTATGTGGTTGGACACTTTGATCATTCACAAAAGGATGTCTTAAATGCCGAAAATGGCGATTGCTCGTTGCATTTCTCACTTTAGGCCATCGTAGTAGAAGTACAGTTTGTCCGGGACAAGGTCACTACCGGTGATGATTTCGCGGAAATGCATAGCTTAATCTGCCATGCTGGATTGCTCACGCATGCGTTGGAGTCTGTACCGTGCATCCGACTTCTCGTTCAGTTTCTAAAAGCGAGCAAGTGTAGCACGTGCAAAGTTGCTCCATGTTTTTGGTGGCTTGAAGGAGTCTTGCCACGTTGGATTGATGTGCTTGAGAGGTAGGATATCTGCAATCGACAGCGAGAGCTGTTGATGCAGCTTTTCTGGTCTCCTGCTGCCGTTGGATTGCCTTTGGGTCAGACCACCAACTCAAAGCCATGCCATGTAAAAGGGAGGCCGCGAGGTCAATATTCATTTGGCCATTGTTGACCCCACCATCGGATAATTACACCTCCAAACTTGCCAGCCACATCCTGGCCGTCGGCCCCTCGGAGTTTGCGAGATCAAACGGATTAGGGAGTGCCGGTTGAATATTGGGTTTAGTGGAGAGTTGTAAGATTCTCTTGGTGAGTACTACTTTGCTTGCACGAGAAACTCAAAACTTCTTCATCGCTATGTTGAGCTTCTTGAGCAAATGGGTATTGAGGCTGTTGAGTCCCGATAATTTCTGGTACATGTCTTTGTTGATTTGTGCTTGTCGGCCGGTGCCTTCCATCGTGCCAGGTGTGGATCCAATGCAGTACAATAGGGGCAAAGGGTTTGTCGAGCCCGGGGTATCCCTCACCAGATTGGCCGTCGGGTTCGTCGATGGTACACCATTCGATGAGAAAGTTATTCCTTCCGCCTGGTTTGCCTAGAGATCATCGTTGTTCACGTGATGTTGATCACCCATCACCGGATTACTTGTCGGGGACTGCTGCTTGTCGTCGGGTGTGCTGACTCTGTTCACCATTGTCTTCGTGAAGTTTGTAATCTTCTGAATGGTGGATATGTGTCGATGACTCATGCGAGGATGTCACAAGATAGTTAATGCATCGGTTGCCCCTTCAGTGTATCTGCACTCTAATGCCAAGGTTTACGCCGAGCAAAATGAAGGTGGTTCACAGGGATGAGGTCTGGGACAAAAGACGATTCCGGGTTTTGGGAAATATGGATAATTTGTATTAAGAAGTAACTATACTTCGATGAAAAGTGTTGAGTGATTTGGGCACATACATACAATGTCGAGAAGGAGAATGAGGCATAAGTTGGGTTATTTGCGTTTGAGCTGAGCGACACGTGCAAGGTCGCACCATGAATGGTTGGTTGGAGAATCTCCTCCAAGAAGTGAGAACGCTTCAAGAATATCCCGAGGCTTCTTTACAAAAGTTGAGCTTCGTTGAGAATTCAACCAAACAATATTGAAACATCGATATAGTTCATGAAACTACTTTTTGATCATTTTGGAAAGTGGTTAAATTTTTCAAAAAACGTCTAGAACGGGAAACCGGAGGTCAAAGCAGTTGGCCAAAATGCCCTCAGCCAAACGACAGAAAAATCCTCAAGTCGCCATGTGGTGGACCATGAATGTAAGAAAAGAAACATCCACTCACGAGTTTTAGGGACTTGTGCATGTCAGGGACATCACAATCGATGTCTGAGGATTTCTTTTATCACATACTCTGTATCCCCGTCCACTTGTATAGGAGGTGGAGGTACGATGTCTTTGCCGAGGAAGTGCATACTAGGATCCTAGAAATGCTTGAGCTAGCTCATATGGAAGACACGGTGGATTGCCATTCTGTCAGGGAGGCAAAATCGAGTGAGAACTGGGGTTTGCATTCACTCACTATCAAACGGTCCCAACCTACGGGATTTGAGCTTTGCAAAGTCCTGTCTTTGAAGTTTGATGTTCACAGACCTGAGGAGGATGCAATCGCCAACGGTGAATACGTCATCGTTGTGATGTCGGTCGGCTGCCTGTTTCATTGCTGCTTTCTTCTTTGTGAGGGTCTATCCTATTTCCTCCCACATTGTTTTGAAGTCCCGGTAGTGAATGTCTACCGTTCGGATGTTATTATGACTTTGCAATTTGGTTGGTGTAGTAAGAAATTCGCTCTACACCTCCTCAAAAGGGATCTTATTGGTTGAGGTAGATGTGGCAGAGTTGTATGTGAGTTCGGCGGTCAGCACTTTGGGTGTTCAATCGGTGTCATGTGGCTTGCATGAAGGTTGGAGGATTTGTTCGAGCGTCTCAATAGTTCACTCCATATGGTCGTCAGTCCAAGGATGGAACGCCGTCGATACTTGGATGCGGATATCGTAATGTGTCATCAGTTCGCACCAGAAAGGGCTAGTGAAACGGTCGTCTCTGTGGTTGATGATGGTACATGGTACTCCGTGCCACCGCACAATCTCATTCAGAAGTAGCCATGATGTTCAATATGCGGTGACGGTGGTGGTCGTTCGAATGACATGTGAGATTGTGGAAAATCTTTTTACCTTGACGAGGATGGTGTCATACCCCTCGGGCATGGCACACAGTCCAGTAAGGAAATAAATACTCACGTCGGCCCATGGTTCTTTCGGAACGGGTAGAGGTTGAAGTAGATGAGGTGGTCCCGTGTGACGAGATTTTGTCTGTGATAGGTGATGCACGATATGTAGAATGCCGCCACGTTGGTCTAAATTTTAGTGTACCAATAGTATTTTGCCAGCTTCTTGAGCGTCTTGTCCTCACCGAAGTTTCCACCTTGCTGGTGTCGTAACATTCCTTCTATAGTATCTGTCGTAGTTCCTCATTTGGAGGAACGATGACCGGGCGAGTGCATCGCCATTGCCAGTAGGGACGTCGAGCCAGAACTCGGTCTTTTTGTACCTCCTGAACTCCCCGTAACCCTTCACAAACAACCAATCCCTCATAAGGTACGAGTCTTGTTGGATGAGAAACGTACTGATCTTGGCCATCAAATATGGTTGTCGACTAACAGCATCCGCCAGAATTGTTTTTTCAGGTCGGTACACAGTGTTGTAGTTGAAGTTGGACTCGTGAAACTCCAGCCATCAAGTTTGTGGACGGCTTAGAATTGGCGAGCTCTTGAGATGTTTTAGGGCATGATGGTCAATGCGGATGATGCATCGCCGGCATTCCAAATATCATTGCCATGGTTTGAACGCATGAAAAATTGCGAGCATATCCTTCTCGTGCACTGTGTAGTTGAGTTCTGGTCCGCATAGTTTTTGGCAACATGTACGTGACCAGCTATTCTCCACCGCTGTTGTCTTGGAGGAGAACGACTCTGATGGCACGATAGAACGCATCATTGGCCATGATGTAGTCCACGGTCGGATCTACCAATCATAAGGTTGGCATCGAGGTTAGAGCAATTCTTGACAATTGACCGTAGTAGTTGTAGAAGCCCCAAAACACCTATACGTCATGAATATTTGTAGATGTTGGCCAATCAATGACTGCCTCCACCTTTTTTGGATCCACGGTGATTGTCCACCGTCAATGATGTGGCCAAAAAAATTGATCGAACGACGTCTGAAGTCGCATTTCGAGAGTTTTCCAAAGAAATCTCTCTTTGCATTATCTTGCATTAACTTTTCGGGGATACCCATTGTGCTCCTCCGAGATGCGGCTGTATGCCTCGATTTTGTCGAGATATACTTCGAAATATTTGTTGAGGTCCAGGTAAATAATGTTGTTCATTGCTGCCATAAATGTTGGTAGGACATTTGTGAGTCCAAGCAGCATGACCGCGAACTTGAAGTGCATGTATCTGGTGTAGAATGTCATCTTCTCGACGTCCTTATGAGATATGCGGATCCGATGATAGCCACTGTGTAAATCAATTTTCATTCAATTCGGGCTCCACGGAGCTGATAAAAAAGTTCATCAACTCGCGGGAGGGGATAGCAGTTCTTGATGGTCATGGCGTTCAACACCTAGTAGTCTATGCACATCTGCGTCTCTCTGGTTTTCCTTTTCACGAAAATATTGGTGTTGCGTAGGCTGATGTGGAGGGCCTGATGAACCCTTGACGGGGCATCTTATCCAGTTCCTTTTTAAGCTCGATGAGCTTGTGATCGCTCATGCGGTAGGTCCCCTTCATCTTTGGTCTTCTGGCCACGGTTACGTCCATGACGTTTTGGAGTCCCTAAACTTTGCAGCTAGGTATTTATGTCATTACATTCGTGGCCCATCGCGTAATCAACCTCACGGATTTTACGTTATTCGGCAGAGGGCATTTTGGCCAACTTCCAGGACCGATGGTGTTCCGTTTTAGAATTTTCTGACAACATCGCCCACTTTCTAGAAGGGTCGACGGAAGTGTTGCAAACTGTATCGATGTTTGGATATCGTTTGGTCCACCTCTCAACGGTGTTGGATCTTAAAGAAAACACACCTTGATTTTCTCGAAGGCCCTTCACTTCTTGGCGAAACTCCTCGAAGCAGCCACTCACGGCGCGACCTCGCACGCGTCGCTTGGCTTGAGCGCCAAGGACCCAACATATGCTTAATTCTAATTCTTTGCATTGTATACATGTGCTTGACGCACTCGACACTTGTCATCAAAGGACAATCGATGATTAATACAAATAATATATTTGTCCCAAATCCTCGAATTCTCTTTTGTCCCGCACCTCATCCCTGTGAACTACTCAAGTTCTAGTAGGCTTAAGAGCTTCAATTACTTAAGGTCATTTCCACGGTAAATGACGAACAAAATCTGTGAATGAATCTTACCGATTGCGGGGCTCAGCCCCATGTGGAAGCGATGGTGCGAGCCCTGGAGGACCGCCTACGGGGGTAAAGCAACGCTGTAATTTTGCTGTTGATTACAGGATTTCATTGATTGCGCGCTCAAATTTTGATTCGTTTATGATTATGTCATGGAGTGGGAACAATTCCAAATCAGTGGGAGCTTCCTGCCATGTCCATGATTTTTGGGGGTGTACCTCTCCTGATATTGACGCGAGAACGTCTTGATTTTACTCACACAAATCCACCTCTGATCAGCCACCCCGCGCTGCACACCTCCCGAATTGAGGAACGTCCAGCGAGCCGTCGGAACTCCTCCAGCGATGCGAACGCATCTAGGGATGCGGACGTGATATCAACTTGTTTTCAACTTGCTGGGAACTCGTGATTGATTGTAGATGATGAAGAAGATTTAGCTTAGTTGTTTTTTTATTTCACTTAAAGTAAACGTCTTAATTGTGGGTCTTAGATTTGATTTTTCGTTTCTCTGCATTTAAGATGTCTGGCTGGGTTCCTAGACGCTGGGAACCCTGCCACGTAGGATTTGTGAGCAATAAAATCATGATGATTTGACAAGAGTCCTTTGGTTTCTCTTTTGATTCTCTACTAGCATTTTGGCGCACTCGTAGACATTTGCAAGAGCTCGCACACCCCTTCGCCGTGCTGCATACCGCGAGCCAAACCAGCGGGCTCATAGAATCAAGGGCCTAATAACCCTTCTACCGAACGCGGGAGGGGGTTGGTAATGCCCCACCCAACGAATAAATTATATTGACGCCCTACAGAACGATATAAAAAATAGGACTACCCTGTCTACTCGCTTCACCATGCTCGATCAACGGCATGTGCCGCTGATCGAGTGAAGCAAGATGGGGCATGTCCACTCCCTTCGCGATTTTGGCTCCCACGCGAGAATCGCGATCGAGCGAAAATGCCGTTTTCAAAATCGAGTGCAAACGCCTTTTTTCCCCTAACACGCAAACCCTTTAATTTTTAACATGAAATCACTAATCAAAACATGCCCAGAATTACTTATGAGGTTTTAGAGTTTTATTTTTGCGCGGGCTTCTACTGGGCCAAGCGGCAGCTGGGCCCTGTAGGTTCCCTTTCAATGCATGGGGAGCCTCAGATTCCCCATGCAGGCCAAACGCAAACCATCCCTCTAAAATTAACTAACCCCTCGAATGAGGGGCTTGTGAATGTTCAAAAAAATTATTGACGTCAACATGTCGACGCAACATCGCATGGAACGAGGACATGCTATGTTTCTCTTGATGTTCGTGGGTAAAGTTTAAATATTATCAGGAAACTGGCCAAGGGAGTTTATGATTTAAAAAATCAGGTAAGATAGTCTTTTTCTTCCGAATTCCGGGTAGGGCATACTCACAATTGAATTTAGTGGGTAACCACTGCATGTACCCTAGAATCAATAGCAAATGAAAGCACCCGTTCAGCCCCTTACTATTGCGCTCGCTCCAGGCTCAATAATTCGGGCAGCGGATTTCGGCATACGCGGATCAGGGGAAGGGCATAAGAAGCGGATGAATCCGCTTCAATCCGCTTTGAGGAGATAGAAAAAGGAAGCGGATGAGGGTATGCAGCGGATCTGAGGAGGACGGAGGAAGAGGCGGAGAGAACCGGAGGGGGAGGGTGAGCACGGAGAGAATGGTCAGCACACTGGCCGGCCCTTGCGGACCTGCCTGAGCGGGTCGGCCCGCGCTGCGCGTCTCGACGTTTTCTTGGACAGGGAAAATATAGCGCCCCATTACCCACCGAACAGCGCTTCGCCATCTACCAGTTGAAATTCAGCAATTTCCATTTACCCACTGATCGCCCGTATGTATACCATTCACCCGAAATATAAGTAAACAATATTGGTCAAAAACATTTCCTCAAAACCCCCCTCGTTCCATTCATGGGTTCTGGGTTTTATTGAGGTTCGGACTATTACCAGGCCCTGCGGTAGTGGGGCCTGGGTGGTTCCTCTTTTAAAAAAGGCGGAGTGTAGTTTCCAAACGTTTTTCACACTTGCAAGAATATGGTTTGACGACATAAAAACAGATCTGGTATCCGGCTAAAATACCGGCGAGTAAACGGTAAATGGCTGATTTCTCCAAGGCGACTACGGCGTTGTGTAGAAGCGCCCTTTCTTGGACCTCAGTTTAGAAGGCTAACCAATCGACTTTCCCTTTCTCGGCGACGCTGCCCCGTACATCCGTAGCCTCCGTGTGCGACGGCAGCAAAGTTTCCGATTGGCAAACGATGACGGGCATTTTCTCCTTAACCAGCGTCGTGCTTCGGCTCAATCTAGCGCATCACACGCCCTTGAGGCCAGTGGCCACATCGCGAAACCTGCGCGGAGCAAGCCCCCCCCCCCCCCCCCCCCCCCCCCCCCCCCACCCCCATCCTTCCAAGAACGGAAATCTCCATACATTTCTCGTACCGCGCGTCAATCTCCCCGCGATAGTGTAGAGAATTCCGCCGCCCCGGTGTCATCCAGAGCTTCTCGCCATATGCCTGCCTTTCACTAAAAAAACGACGAAAGACAGGTTTCGACAAAGGCCTTGTGCGATTCATGGGTTGTTGGTTTTATTGAGGTTCCTCCAAGGCCCTGGGGTTGCTGGGCATGCGAGGTTACATCTACAGGAGCATGAAAAGAAGCAACATTCGCACTTCCAAAAGCTTCATTCTCGAAGTCCAAAACGCTTTGAACCGAGCCGGGATCAAGTGGAAATTCTTCTTTGGGTCATCTCATGTATCTTTTGGAGTCGGTTATGGTAGATCATGCAATCCACTAGACGGCATATCTGCCCCCAAAGAAAGTCCGACCGTGCAAAACATTCGAGCGTTGGCTCCCATCGCTGCGACACGACTCTGTTCGCATGACCGGAGCCGTCCTCATCCTTCAGCCCGTCACGACTGCCACCCGCCCTCCCCCCCTCCCCCCACCCCCGTATTCCTGTCGTCATCCTCTCTCCTGGCCCTCGTCGTCCTCCTCCTCCACCACACGACTCTGTTCGCATGACCGGAGCCGTCCTCATCCTTCCGCTCTTCACAACTACCAGTCGCGTGCACCACCGACAGTGCCTGTGGCATTAGGC